>CM022552.1:225000-825000 GCA_012273795.1 Dendrolimus punctatus | reverse complement strand
GGATAGTTTCCGGGATAAAAATATATTTTTCTTTCTGTTTGTTATGCTTTTACGGAAGAACTACTGGACCGATTTGGCTGAAATTCGGTACGTATGTAAATTAAATACTGAGGGTGGACAAGGGATAATTTTCAGTTTGGCCTTTTTGGTAATTTTGGCTATTTTAGCCTTTTCACTCATTTTGGCCATGTCAGTCACTTTGGCCTTTTCGGTCATTTTGGCAATGTCGGTCATTTTGGCCTCTTTGGTCATTTTGACCATTTTGATTATTTTGGCCTTTTTGGTCGTTTTTGCTTATTCCGTCATTTTGGCCATGTCGGTCACTGTGGTCTTTTGGCCATTTAGACCAACTTGGCCTTCTTGGTCAAGTTTTGTAATTTGTTTTGTTGTCAGATAGACGGGGGATGGTATAATTAGCGATATAATATAATATAACCTGTAGCACTTGCTCTATAAACAAGAGACACGCACTAGAGGTTAACCCGCAGCCGCGGGGTAAACTCTAGTTATATAATAATAGCCCCATAAACAACCCACTCTTAGGCTCGGGCGTCTATAGAGGAACGGACAGTATATCCGCCATCCTTGTTCAAGGCCGGTTTGACACATGGGTTATCTAGATGTGCAGGCTTCTAATGTTGTTTTCCTTCACCGTTGTTAACATGTGGTGATTGTAACAATATGCACATTAGGTTAGTAAACTGCCTCAATTTTGCAGGTGTTCCGGCCAGGATTCGAGTCCACGCTACCACGAATCACTACTAATATATTGATGCATATGTTGAAAATACACCTTTGGTTTAATTTATAAACTACTGTCTAAATTTCGATGCAAATGTATTGAAATTAATGCAAATAGTTGTTTAGATGAAAGTAAAACCGTGTTGGGACAGCGCTTAGATCTGATAGCAAGGCAATGGTATTACCCTATGGTATGGGTTAGTTCCCATCTCTACAATATACATATCCATAAAATATATATACGCCTCGATACTGTGTCCGTCATAGTTCCTATTTCACGTTAAAATCGGTTGACACCAACTATCGCCGAAATAGTTTTCTGTGTCGATCGTGTACTTAGGGTTGCCAACTGTTTTTAAGAAAAATAACGTATGAAATATTTATGTAGAGAAAAATAAAGTATTTGGAAGAAAAAAAAGATTTTTTAAATTTTTATTTACGTACTGGCCATACGTTAAGGATTTGTATCACGTAATAATACGAGTGCCTTCTATGTGCCTTTCCTTCACACCTTTACAGCTCCAAATAACCCTATTCTTATCCCATAATTCACTAATTAATACTAATTAATTGGTAGATCTGTTACGGCGGGACAATATCGTGCGCGTGTGACACGCTCTTGCTACCCTTAGCAAAGTTCTTCAAGACAAAAAAACCGGTGAGACCCCTCTTGTATCTTATCCTATCTACTGTTAATAGAGGGTTACTTATATTTATTGCGTGATCCATTCTGCCATTTTTACGCGACGAGACAATTCAGAAGACCAGCGTGTAACTAATTTCTTCTCTTGGAGACACTATTTTTGTGTGCTTCAAGCACACACTAATAACTTTCCATAATTCTCAAATTTTTGGGAGCTATTTTTACATTATCAATTTAAATTTAAATATACAATTAATTCATTTTTTACCTAACTTATTCTCGCCATTTCAGATTAATCACTGAATAAATTCTTTCAGTGACAGCTGGATCGATTATAGTTTTTGCTGTGTTTTTGCTTAACGTATTAATATATAGATATATCGTCTATACTGTATTACCATCGCTGCTAAGTCTACGTTTAAGTCCATATCTTAATCTTAATATATACAGGGTGTCCGGTGAGATTTATCTTTTAAAAAGCAAATATCACGAAAAGTTATAAACGGTGGGTGGGGAGGGCGGCGCCATCCGACGCTCCGAGAGTGCGGATTGACAGTCACAATGCCGCAGTGGTCAGGACAACATCGAGCGTACGCCATTGAGGCATTTTTTAAGAGTGACTCTTACGTAATGGCGCGCCGAAAATTTTGTTTCCATTACAATATTCGGCGTTTGAGCGACGCACCAAGTGTAAATTTGATACGGTCGTGGGTGGAGAAGTTCCGCCAGACATCTTCTGCTCAAAATATCCCTCAGCCAGGGCCCAGCAGGACATCAAGGACTGTCAAGAATATTGAAGAAGTTGAAAGAAGTTTGCGTGAAAATCCGCGGCTCTCAGTGAGAAAAAGAGCGGCCGTTTTAGCCCTACCAAAAACGATTGTTCATGAAATTATGAAAAAAGGTTTGAAATTCCATCCTTTCAAGATCCAATTAGTCCAAGAACTTAAAGAAACCGACTTTGTTTTACGAAAAAACTTCTGTGAACGGATGTTGGAAAGATTTCGCACTGTTAACTGCATTTTTTGGAGTGATGAAGCCCACTTTCATCTGAATGGCCATGTAAATAAACAAAACTGTCGCTACTGGGCCCCACGAAGGTGTAATCCTCGACAAAAACATCAACGACCTTTACATTCCCCAAAAGTTACAGTCTGGTGTGCGTTGTCGACTAACGGAATTATCGGGCCCTATTTTTTTGAAAATTCAAGGGAAGAAGCAATAACCGTCAACAGTGAAAACTATGGACGCATGATTACCGACTATTTTTTACCAAACTTGCGAGCACATTCCTCCTACTCGACGCATACGTGGTTTCAACAAGATGGGGCGACTCCACACACAGCCAGAGCGTCAATGGAGCTGCTTCGCCAAAATTTTCCCCAAAAATTGATAAGCCGTTTTGGGGACATCGCGTGGCCACCGAGGTCACCAGATTTAACTCCCATGGATTTTTTCTATGGGGGTATCTCAAAAGTAAAGTGTACGCCAATAATCCTCGGACTGTCATGCAGTTGAAGGGAAATATCCGCCTTGAGATTCAACAAATTCAGCCGAGCTTGCTACAGCGCGTCGGACGGAACACGATGGAACGTTTTCAACAGTGTGTGGAACTGAATGGCCAGCATTTGGATGAAATTATTTAAAAAAATTAAAATCCGCATGTTTAATTCATCTTTTATATTATATAATAAATTTATAACATGACAACTTTTTGTTTTATTAGCGTTTGAAATCATAAATCTGCCACCGGACACCCTGTATAAGATATATTATACTTAAGATATATTACGTGTCACGTTGTTTGTCCGCGATGAATTCCTAAACTACTTAACCGATTTTAATCAAATTTACACACCGTGTGCAGTTTGATCCAACTTGAAAGATAGGATACTTTTTATACCGTTGGAACCGGTAGGTGGCGCTGAGATCGGGTTCTAGAATCTTCCTTACAACCGGGAGCGATTTTGGTGATTTTGTTTTTGTGTCATGAAACAAAGTCTTTTACGAATTCAGAAAAAATGGCAATACGAAGTTCGCCGGGTCAGCTAGTTATATATATAATATGGGATAGACTATATAAAAGACTAGATGACCCGTGCCCACTTCGCTGGGCATCGAAAAAAAAATTAATCACAATCCCAATACCCTATAAATATACCCTATGTCACTCAGGAATAATGTAGCTTCCCACTGGTGAAAAAATTGACAAAATCGGCTTGGTAGATCCAGAGATTACACCTTACAACGTCACAAACTACCTCTTTATAATATTAGTATAAATAGGTAGTTTGTGACGAACATATAAATGGAGAGAACAAAGCATTTTTTATTGCTTGTCTGTTTGTTCAGGGTTCAGGGTTTTAGTTGATCGACATTAAATTCTTAGATTTAATACTGCGCTTATGTTTAACCTGAGAATCTTGCGAGAATTTTCTAGATATATTATTTGACCAAATTAAAAAACAATCGAATTTAACAATGTAATTTTTCACTGATCGATAGAAAATTTTATCTTATAAAATATTGGATATTTTTATCCCAAGAATCCCGCGGGCGGTTTGTTCGGATGCATATATTTCAACGTAATTTTCAATAAAACGGTAGCATACATTATATTTAAATGCTGCGGGGGGACTTTGTGTCCTGGGAATCTTGCGGTAATTTCAATTCAAGCGTGGACGATGACTTGGTATGTTATATATACTAGTTAGTAAGTTATTTTGCTTTTCAAATAATGTAAGGAGTTATAATAACAAATGTTGCAATACGCATAAGACAAAATCATAAAGAAGAGAACAGAACATTATTGCCGTCGTAAATAATGATAATAAAGAACAGGGATATCAGGGCATCATAATTTCGAAAGCGATATCCTGACAAGCGTTATGTTTTCACTGTGAACTTTCACCTTGTTTTTTATTTCCTTGTTGTTTTATTGCCCTGGTACTACTTACTCGGAAGAAAGGGATCTTAAAAACCTTACACCCGTTTTGATTTTATAAGTTGAACGTATCGGATTACCTACAATATGAGGCTATGTAGTGAGCACGTCCAGAATTTTGGAAAAAACGAACGAAATTCGAAAAGCATATTGCAATAAGTAAACAGTTACAAGAAACAAAGATCGAAGAAACGATCTTCTCATCAACGAACTTAAATTAAGAAAAACATAACTAAGTATGTAAGTACTATTTGACTCGCTAAATTTCGTACCGCCTCAATCAAAAAATGAAAAAATAACGTCGATTTAGAACGACGGGACGAACATCAAATGTTTGTCATTCAAAACTAAAAAAATGAAAAAATAACTTCACTTTTAAAATTTCATTTGATTTCTGAACGACTTTTAAATTTAATTCATTTCTACACGACATCGACAGGACGAACATCAATTCATCATTCATCGTTATATACCTATATATATCTTTGAACTTGAATGAATCAACCGAAGTGATTAAGTTATTCAATGTAATTTTGAATATCACCGATGTAACCAAATTGATTTAATTTACTTGAACTACAGAAACATTTGAATTACGTCAAATTAGTAATGTATTGTATTTATAAGTTAGTAATTAACCTTTGTAATAACATTGCAAATGATTAATTATACTAGGAAACTAAAACACAAATAAAGTCATAATATCTATAGTAAACTACACAAAAACTCTATTATCCCCACTAAAAATCTAATAGTACAAGGCATTGCACTCTACGGGGTCGCGTAGGACGCACTTAGGCGCGGGGATATGGCGCGGGGGGAGATGCGCAAGCGCCGCGGAGCATTCCACTGTCGCTTTCCGAGCTTTCTTCCGTCTCTAACAGCCTTGGAAATTCGGGACAGGGAGTGTTGTAGAGTGGCAATTTTCCCTTTACTTGTAGATTATTATTATAATTTTAATTTATCGTAATTCCTGGTAGTTGGAAATAGTCTTTTTAACCATTACAGTGCTCTTTATACCGATATAAAATTTATATCTATGGTTTGCCATAAAATCATCTCAGAGTAGTCGTGAAGTGTGTGTAGTCTTGAAAATAACTTAAATAACTAAATTATAGATTTTTTTTACTGCAAAAAATAGGCAGACGTCGGCTTACCTGGTGGACAAAAGTCGCCGTCGGCAATGGAAGTTGTGCAACGC
Organism: Dendrolimus punctatus; assembly: GCA_012273795.1. NCBI lineage: Eukaryota > Metazoa > Arthropoda > Insecta > Lepidoptera > Lasiocampidae > Dendrolimus > Dendrolimus punctatus. The sequence goes on along the minus strand of CM022552.1, from coordinate 819,474 downwards.
TAGCGATGTAGCCTATAATAATAAAGAATATATTGCTGATCTCAAATAAATATTATGATATATTTACCAAATTATTTATAATAGAAATGGAAATGAATGTATTTACTTCAAAATAGAATCTTACAGATTACTTATTGAAAGTCACGAGTCTACCACCGTTTCCGAAGCAATATTGGTTATTGATAAAAGAGAAGAAGCGGTGCAACAAAATCCCTAGCAATATATATTTTCTATAGAATTATTATTATTCGTCATATTAAAAAATGTAGTTTCTACTAATACAAGGTTTATCAAAGAATTTTCATAAATAATTAATCACTGACAAGATTGGTAGAATACAGAATATGTTCAGCCTGCGTAAAGGGAAAACCTCGACGGAAAGTCTCCTCTAGATTATGGTGCATACAATGCTGGAGTACAGCATATATACTCAAATACCATTTGATAGAAAGTAGCTACCGTCGTCTATAGACATTTTCAACATCAAAGGTGTTATTAACATGCTGGGGACGTGAAAATAATTTTATGACAAACTTTGTTAATAACACCGCACAACTGCTTAGTTTTGTCAAGTTTTGCACTGAATTTTAATAGGTATACTATAAAAACCCATTTTTTTAAATTGCCGCAGACTGATCAGTGGAGACCAATCGATTATTATTAAAAAATGACGAAAATACAAATTCATAATTTCCTTTTATTTATTATTATGAAAATATTTGGAAGTCAATTCTAAGTCAGTTCCACTGGAGAATATTTGTTGAAAATCAATACTGACTCCTTCTCCGCGTAATCTCTAACGACCTGACATATCTCACTATACATCACTATAAGAGCAACACTCCACACTAGAATAAATAACATAGTAATATAAATTAGAAATACAATTAATTTTAAAGTACATCTTAATATACATACAAAAACATCCAATATATGTCACACACAAAAACATAAACAATAGTCAAAGCGTGTAATTCTTAATACTTATCAAATTAAATTTAAACTTAAAAACACACATGAGTAGAATCCGTATAATCTGTTGTAAAAAATCTCTACCCATCTTTTTAGACGTTGTATATGAAAGAAAATTAAATGTAAATTTGACTATGTAGATGACCTCTAAAACAAACGTAATAGAATCATATCGAGGGGTGAAAGGCTATTTGTTTTAAGCGACATTTTGTGTGATACTCAACACGATGGATTTTTCATCCTAATGTCTCAACTTAAGGAAATATAAAGAACCTGATCTCTAGTTTCAGTCTACAGATGTTCTTTTTTTTTAAATATGGGACATAGTTCGTTATTGGTGTGTGTTTTCTGGGTCATTAGAAACTTTAAACTTTTCTCCCGACAATTTATAAAATTGTCGTTTAAAACAAATAGCCTTTCAGCCATCGATATGTAAAACAAAATATGACACCATAAGAAAACGATTGGGGTTATCTGGAAGAGATCGCTTTTTAGCGATAAGACCGCCCTTTGTACACAACTAGATATAATTTTAGTCTTTAAGTTCATGTTTGTATTCGTATTAGTGTACAATAAAGTGTTATCTTTCTATCCATCTATCTAAAACCAGTTCTTCATTTCTACTGCATGACCTTGGTAAGCTCAACCCCAGCAGCTGATGTCGTAGTAAACCGAAACGTATGACGCTGTTTTGAAATAAATGATAATCTAAAGGCGACTCTTATCTCGTCCCGTGACGCTGTTCCGGCCAATGTGAATGAACTAAATAAGCGAGATGGTCCCAAACTCGTACTTTCACCGAGGTTAAAGCCCTTGGCCCTGCGGACGATGCACTTATCTGCACCGCACAAAAAAATAGCCCTTTGTTACATATAAAATTATACTGAACTTCTATCCGAGGAGGAATCGAGAAAGTATACATAAGCCTGTTGTAAGCGGCGACATAATAACCCGCAGCCAGGTGGTAAGGCATTTGCCCGACTGGATGGCTACCACCCTGGTCTAAAGTATGCCGCCATAAAAACCTTGAGTTGTATACCGGCATTAGTGATCAGGCTCTAATCTCCCTTTAAAGAGCGGCAGCACATTAGACTGCCCATAGGTGATGGTAACAGCTTTCCATCAGGTGGGCCGTCTGCCTGTTTAGTGAACTTATGCAAAAAACTGAAACCAGTGCTTGCTGAATTTCTGAATTGATATTTTGCTGGGGAGTTAAGTGCGCTGCTTCTTCTCCTTTGACAATAACTAAAATTCCTTTAGTAGTGGTGATAGGCTCATGGGTTTCAATACCACCAGTGCGCAAGCGTCCCGATAGCCTCTTAATGTCACGCGTCGATGCTCAGTAGAGTTGACAAAAAAGGTTACATAAATAGTTGTCGCAATAAATGTGTTATGTTAATTTATTATTGTGTAGTGGAACTTACAAGCCAGTAGATGGCGCTGAACAAAAATGAAGGTCGCAAACGATTCCCGAAACATACAAACAATATATACATCTTTACAATAGTGTTAAAAAAGCCTAGGACTGTGGGAGACATTAGCCTTGCTGGAAGATCTTCCTTTAAGACGGAGAGAAGTATTTCATCTTGCTCCTCCACACTGTAAGAGACGTCCCTAAAACTGTATATACTTTACGTAAGTATATACAATACTCGTAATATAGGCTTATAGGTAATTTGTAAAATTTTGAAATAAATACTTTCCTCTCATTTCCAAAACTAGCTTTGCAAAATAGAAGCTTTTTTAAAAGGATATGTCTATCTGTCCGATTGCCACTCTAAATGATCGACAATCGGATTGTCAATCTAAAACTCGATTGCAGCGCCATCGACCGGAATCAATTATTAATCTAAATCATTCTCGAATCGCCTTGAACAAACAAAACTAATTTCATCAAAATTGATCTCACCGTTTAGGAGGAGTTTATTGGCACCGCCTACCGGGTCTAACGGTGAAACTATACCATACTGGGACCCATTTGGACACGTACAAAAAATTTCGTCGAAATCGGTTCAATATTTTTGGTTCTTCGGAACAGTATAGTGACATACAGACAAACAAACAAAAAATTTTTTTTTTTTTTTTTGGGTCAGGAAACCCTCAGAACGCCCTACTAAATATTCATCAGAATCTGATCAATGTCTTAGGCATACATTGAGGACAAACATTAATTTTTGTTTTTATAGATAATTAATTATATAGATTTTTTGACCCAGAAACCCTTTTGGATATCCTCAGAACATTACCAAAATTTTATTACAATCTGATCAATGGTTTAGGAATGCATCGAGGAAAAACATACAATTCTTATTAGTAGTAGAGGAGACAAGGTTAAAAATAAATAAATTAACTATTAAAAACAGTTTTAATTGTACAAATCAACCTCCTTCTTTTTGATGTAGGTAAAAGAGTACTAGGATTGTATAATCCATTAGAGGTTAGCATTCTTACCAGGGATAGGGAGACATTACGTAACAACAAATACTAACATTTATTCACATAAAAGAACCAGTGATTAAATAATATTTTATCATCTAAGTTTTAAAATACATCAAAAAAATAATTTTAAATACTTGTCATAATTTATAAACAATGATCAATGCGCTATTTGACTCGGTTTACTTGTACCTACCAATGACGTCATAATAAGATACGCGCATACAAAATGACTGTCCGCTCCCCTATTTGTAGTATTGTAGTACAATACAACTTCCTCCTTTTTTTGAACCGGTTAAAAAGTACTAAGGTTATATAATCCATTAGAGGTTAGCATTAATGAATTGCTTATAGAAAACATTATCCAATTAAAGCATTATGGGATCTGTCACGAAGTTGAAACGCACCGCCGGGATCACCAAAACTGCATAGAGCGGTGTCAACGCACCGGTCGTTGGACGCGCAGGCACTCCTGCACAAAAACGTTGCACTTGAGTGTAATGCTGATATTAACGGATCAACCAAACTGTTCAATTTTGTTGAAAGTTACAGAAACGAAAGAACATACTAGTGATCGCGTTGGTTGATTCATTCAAATTGAAAGACAGAAAGGAGTCGTCTAACATTAGCTTGACGGTTCAAGAATTGTCTGCGGCTTTGCGGAATTATAAAAAAAATCCAATGGAAAAAGCATTTTTTCATACGTAAGAAGATATAAATGACTGGTCTATAAATTCTGAAAAATGACTGGTCTGTAAAACAAAGAATTACCAATGCAATTCGAAATTGATTTTTTAGTTTATATTAAATGTACGTTTGTGCTTTAATGATATTGCTATAAAGCATAGAAAAATATTATTTTTAGTCACTGTGGTTTAGTGGCTAACAGACTTTTGTCACAAACTCACTTTATAAATGATGTAGATTCGAAATCTTGAGCCAAAATCATGCACACTTTAGGCAGTTTACTAACCTAGTGTGCATAAAGTTGTTATACTTGGCAATTATAAAACAAAATGTGATGAAACCGATAACCAATTTATAAAATCCATCAACCCACCTTGGACCAATACCAAAGTGACCAAAGAAGCCCAGGGCCATAAGTGGGGTGTTTATAGCCTTTTATAACGTCATTTCAAAGTAATACAAAATTTCTAATATAATATCTATAGAAGATTTGAGTTTATATAATGAATTGAAAAACGAGTAAAAGCTCGGGGGGTTAATTCGAAGCGGCAGATTCCGAAGATACAGCTTTAAACATTTTGTCTTTCTTATAGAAAATCACGTGACAACTACTAAACGTATCTAAATGAAACTCGACACATAGCTAGCTTATATCCCGGGTCAGAACTTAGGATACCTTTTATCCCGATAAATAATATCGTTTCTGTGGGATATACTAAAAAGGAACGCGCTCCGGTCACTTCTTTTGTAGCCACCGTTGCTATTTGCTTATAAAAAAGGTGGTCACCATGACAAAGCGAAAAAGAATTGTGCTGTTACATGCCAGTTAAAATTTTTTTTTAAAGGTTTTTAAATGCTTGAGATCCTGGATATCATGTATCAGCAGAGTACTAGCCAAGACAAGTAAAACGAGCCCGAACACGACGGGTCTATCTTGTTGGGAGGATGTCCTATGAGTCTAACATCAGATCAGTGCCATAGTCTACATTATTGCATTGTCACGTGATATACATATGCGTGAAAAGTTTAAGCTCAATTGGAAACCGGGGAGTTGGTCAAATTTAAATTGCAAGATTCCACTCAAACTTATCTACCTAGTTACGGACATACATGGATACATCCCTTGTAAGTTAAATAAAAGCTTGTAAAAATAGGATGTATAAGTCTAGCGTAGGTTTGCCGATGGTCGCCCCTCCCGCTTCCTACGACTGCGACCAGGGCTTGTCTAAGTAGTACTAAGAACTAGACGACCATCTATCAATGACGGCGGTTGTCATCGGCAAACGTTCTGCGCTCGATTTATAGCAACGTTCGCGTGACGGTGTACTGTAGGCACGTGCAAGGCCGAACGCGGGTCGGCGACCCACTCCTGCGCAGCCTCCACGCTGCACTACGCGCATTGCTAAGGAAAACTTAGCGGAGATTTCCCTCACATTTATTACAATAGTTTATTTATTATTGTTCAGTTTTTTCTTTACGAAATTAATTTCTTCTACGCTTGGTAAAAAAAAAAATATTTTTATGGTAACAATATAAAGACCCACCTTAAAGCAATTATTGTGTATGCAAAATAGGACATTTTTTTCAAAAACAACCCGTTCCCTTGGTTTTTAGTTTGTCATTCCTTTACAGAAGTTGAACCTTACAAGCTACTGTATGATATTATGTCATAATACAGAGTGTTTTTTTTTTCAAAGTCAACCGATCAGACAATGATAATTGATTTCTCAAAAATTTATGGATACCACTTTAGTTTTGGTTATATCATATAATTTAGAATTTGGCCCACTTATAGTTTCACCTGTATTGTTGTGTTAATACAATTACCACACTTTGACAATGAAGGCAAATGTCGTGACAAACCCTGCACAAAAAAATTTATTTATTTTATATATGTATATACAGTATACAGATATGTGTCTATGTAAGTTTATGTTTGTAGTTTATTATGTAATATTTATTTTCAATACATACTTTTATGTAATAACTTTCATGTACACAACACTGACTCTTGTCTTCCCACTCTCGCTATTCCCATAGGTTTGATGGAAGAAAAATCTTTTTGGAGTTTTTGGCGGGAACTGAAAGGAGATGTTGTGCTCTGCAGTTTTATTTTCTAAAAATGTGTAAAATTACTCTAAAACGAACAATAGTTGTAGGATATAGATAGTTTTTGAGTAGTGATTATGTGTTTTGTGAGGAATGTGAACTGTTTAGTCAAATGTGGCCTTTTGAGTTGTCACAAGAACTCCGTTGAATGGCATTAGCTGAATACCTACAGTTCAGCTATGCTACACATAGGCTTAAGAAAATGAAGAAACTATATTGTAAACTAAGTTCTGGCTTAAAGGCCTATCTGCCAAGCCATAAACCTAAATAAAAAAATACAAAAACTCTTTTTAGGGTTAAGCTCGCCTTTGTACTGCACCATTTTTTTGTAGTTTTATTTCTGACTATTTTGTGTACGATAAAGGATTGTAAAGATAAAGATATTAAGTATAAAACCCACCAACCCGATTTGAGGTCTTTTGAGGTGATTTGATCGAATCGTCTTGAGGCGCGTGTTGTCTTGACTTGAAAAAATTATAAAAAAATCCCAGCGTTTTTTCATTAAAAGGAAGTTTTTTAGGGGGCGTCGCAAGAAATTTAATTTTTATCGACCACCCTAATATATATACTGTATGTACTTAAACTCTCCATATCGTAATGGTAATGACTAATTTTCATTGTAATGCATTGTTATTATTGTGATTTTTCTTTGAATTAAAACTTACGAAGAAACCAATTGTCGGCCATTGTCAGGTGATCGGGTTGTTGTTCTGATGATTTGACAGTTAGCAAAAGAATTTGCTGAATCGAGTTTGTTTTCATTTCTTACTGGTTATGTTGCCCTGGTACGTTATAGTATGTTTTATTATATAGAAAATATACAAAAAATCTTGGGTAACATCATAATAGTTTGTTTAACTTTAACAAAAAGGAAAAACTTGTATCGATCGATTCACCTATTCGAATACAATTTAATAGGGTATTTTCCGAGTATGACCACATTATGTCATCATCATCATCATCATCATCATCATCCGAGCGTTAAATCCCGGTTGCGTTCGGAGTGTTCACTCCGACGCCCAGGGTCCGCTTTCCTACTTTTCTACTCCACTTCGCGCGGTCTTCAGCATCCCGCGTTTTGAGACCATTGGCACGCATGTCATCCTTCACGACGTCAAGCCAGCATTTCTTGGGCCTTCCCTTCGACCGGGACCTGGCGGAGGTGGCATGGCTTAACATTTGTTCCCCACGTAATTAGCCGGTCTGCGTAAAACGTGGCCGTACCAGCGTAAGCGACACTCTTGCAGTTTGTCTGCTATGTCACGGACATGAAGAGTGCCGCGGATGCGGGAGTTCCTGACCCGGTCTTTCCGCGTCACTCTACACATCTATCGCAGCATATTCATTTCCGTGTCACGCAGTTCTTGCTTGTGTCGCTCAAGTACTGGCCACGCTTCACTGCCATACAAAAGGACAGGTCTAATGATGGATTTATAGACCTGTCCTTTTAATTTGACCGGCATTTTGGGGTCACAAATGACACCTGTCACCCCACGCCACTTGGCCCAAGCTGCTGTAATACGGGCCTTGACGTCGAGGTCGATATCCCCGGACGCACTAAGGACAAATCCCAAGTACTTAAACTGATCCGTGCGCTCGATCGTATCTTCGCCTATGCGCACGGATGTGGGATCTGTAGTGTTGCAGGCCAAGTACTCAGTCTTCGGCACATTTGGTTTCAAACCGCCGTTCTCTAGCGACCTCTTCCACGCATTTACACGTCCCACCAGACGCCCCCTGTCCGAATCTGCCAGCGCGATATCGTCAGCATACATGAGCAACCATGGAGGTTGCTCATGCGCATCTCTGATGCTGTTTGACACTTCGTCTAATATCACGCTGAACAGAAACGGGCTAAGGACCGATCCCTGGTGCACGCCTACAGTAATGGGGAAAGGTGTAGTGTCGCCAACAGCGGTCCGAACTATGGAATCAGAATTCCGGTACATATCTCGGATAATGTCAATATAGGTTTCTGGCACCCCTTTGGACCTCAGTGCCCACCAGATAATCACGCGAGGAACACAGTCGAAGGCCTTCTGCAGATCCAAAATGTGACCACATTATGTATGCCACACTAATAGGTTCGGTTTTGACAGATATCTCGTTTGATGTTAAGTGAAGATGCGACCTAGGATGTAGCATGCTTACATAGTAGAGAAGTCAACAAACTTACTCTATCTCAATATGAATAAGACCGGAATATGATTATGAAGTGTAATGCAATTAAAATATTTTTGAAATGATAAAATACTTATACACGGGGATTTCCTAAACTATGCTAAATATCAAAATATCAATCCATAGTGTAACTTGTAAGAATTAATTTCTACAAATATCAAACGACATACCAGTCTCCCTTAAAAGAGCAGCAGCGCATTATAAGCACGTTTGGTGTTGCAAATGTGCATAGGCGATGGTGGCCGCTTTGCATCAAGTGGGTCTTCTGCCTATCTGCTGAACTCCTGCAATAAAAAATAGTAGATACCTTATCACTCGTGACTTGAAGACCACTGGTTTGTATGAATCGGGGAACACAGACTCCGGCAAATTGTTCCACTCGACAGCAGTGCGGCAAACGAAAGTTGGAGGCAAAACGTTTAGTCCTAAGCAATGTATGTTCACCATGTAACGATGGCGCAAACCGGTGCGTTTGGTTGTCTGAGGATAAAGAGGGCATGGATGAACCAAGTCATGAAGTGCTATAGCGAATTCTCTGTGGGCGAGATGCGATGGCCGGGAGAAGGCAAAGGAACGTGGAAGAAGAAGCAAGGGAAGAGTGACTTACCTCGTCCCCAGTCCACCGCCACACTACAATTGCCCCCGGGGGGTTCACACGCTCACTAGGGTTTTCTTATGAGCATTAAATTAAATTATAATAGCTTATTTCTAGATTTTGTTCCAATAATCATTTCCCTATCTATTGTGGTGACAGCACCAACCAGCGTTGCCAGACGTCCCGATTATGATGGGGTCTCCCGATTTTTAAATCGAAATTAGACGTCCCGCGCGGGATAGGCTCAGTACGCTTTCGGGAATAACTCGATCGTGCGTGCAGCATGCTGTAGCTCAGCATGCTGAGGAACCGAAATTACTTATCCAGTTTAATCTACAGCTGTTCTGTGAAGAGTTCTAAAGAAGATAGATAGATAATACTCTATTATACACCAATACAAACATGAACTTAGAGACTAAAGAGATATCTATGTATACAAAGAGCAGTCTTATCGCTAAAAAGCGATCTCTTCCAGACAACCCCTGGAATGAATTGAGATGATAACGGCGACGGTGGTATACGTAACATATAGTACATACTACTTACATTTTAATAATAAATACATCAATTTAAATCTTCACAGAAATATCACGAATAAGTAATTCTTAAAAATAAAATTATTCTCTTATTATAAAACTCAATCCTCAGACTATTGTTTGAATCGCCATATTTTTCTAATGAATAAAAAAAGAATGATTTTGAATTCTGTCTTTTTTTTATTCAGAAGACGAATAAGACTCAACTATTTAACGATAGGGTAAATCTGATTTAAGATATCATATTTTTATTAAAATGAATGTTCAATGCCTGTTTTTGCTATTTATTGTCACGTAAATAATTTAAACTCAAATAAAATTAAATCAAAAACTTTGGTAATATACGTTTTTTTTACTATGTCCCGCTTTCTATGAAAGAATCCCGCTTTATTCACTTAAAAAGTTCCCGATATAGCAAAAAAATCTGGCAACGCTGGCACTGACACTAAGATGTATGTTTTTCTTGTATTGCGCATTCCTCATTTAAAACTTTATTTTTTTCTTGACTGCGAAGATAGGGAGATAGAATTTGTAAGGAGTTGGTCCTCGGCACAAAAACTCTCCGAAGTGTATCTGATAGTATCCGATCCTTGGGGATAAAAAATCCGCTATTTTTTTTTATTAACAATACCATTGACGACATAATGTCAATAAAATGGCCTGAGTTTCTACATTTTGTTACATAACTGCGGCGACTTGCAGGCAACTCCGCAAGTAGACCGTAACGCGCCTAAATACAGCGTGATTCAATGATTTTAAACGCGATTTTTATTTTATTTTATTTTCATATTTATTTTATATATAGTCAAATGTGGTGGTGAAATCCATCAGTGGGGTTACTCCACAAGCGAATATAAGAATTTGCAAAACTCAATTTTACACGATGTCGAACTAAAATATACACAACTATTTATGATGAAGTTGCTGCTTTAATATCTCCGACACCTAACCGAGGTAAATTTTCAGTCTGCTCTCTCATAGGTTTATAAAGACTTAGAGAGATTGTAAAAATTACAAAAATGTATAACATTCCTGTACATTTTTCATTTAAAATGATGTGAAATATAAATATGGTAGGAACGGAGGAAGCATTCTAATGCCTAGTACTGGGCGGCCTATCGTAAGAGGTGACAAAACAACCCGTAGCCTACTAGAAAGACATTTGCCAGTTTAGACGGCAACTATCCTTGATTTAGTTTATGCTTGCTGATTGCATTGTTACAAATATCCATAGGCGACGGTAACCATTCTGCATCAGGCGCGCCGTCTGCTATACTCATGCAACAACAAAAAAATGTTAAAAATATAGAACTGTATATAAACTTCAATTCTACGAACATACCTTTTCGACCACAAACATTATATCAAAATTGGAGTTTACTTCAGAATAATAAATTCTTTCTTCTTAAGTAATTAGTTCTACAATGAACAACCTGTATATCATGATTCTTAAAATTGCAACTTGTTTTACGCAACCGCGTGCAAAATGAGAAGAATCGTGTCTTTGGTCGCTTCCTAGTCACCGGTTGCCAGGTCGGGTGGCTTATGTCACGTTGATAGTGACAGGCTAGATCATTACTGACATCGTTGTCAGCCTGTCGTCGTCCACTGCTGGACGTGGGCCTATCTTAATTTGCCCACTTTATCCGGTCAACTATTACCAAAAAAATTGTGCGAACTGCTGCGTAGTTAAGACGTGAAAACATCACAAATAAACTCATATCAGCATTTATAATAATAGTTAGGAGTAGGATAATATCATAATCACCGAAGTTGTCCGCGTGGAATTTGTTTTCAAAGCCCCCGATTTTGAAACATTCTTCATTGGTGCTCCGCTCCTGTTGGTCTTAGCGTGATAATATATAGCATAGCCTTCCTCGATAAATGGGCTATGTAACACTGAAAAAATATTTCAAATCAAACCAGTAGTTCCTGAGATTAGCGCGTTCAAGCAAACAAACAAACTCTTTAGCTTTATATATTAGTATATAAGATATTTCACCCGCGTCGTTATTTAAAGATTGTACCCAAAAATTCAAATGAACATATCGAGGGCTTCATAACAAATGGGTGTGCAAAAAGTTCAGTTTTACAAAAGGGACAAAATTTTGAATAAAACAAAACTAGTTATTTATATAAGGCTGAAATTTGGAATATGATTCTTTTTAGGTACTTCCATACTCGTAAGATTTTCTAATTTGTAACATGTACAGTTTTTAGTAAACAACAAAAATGGCATTTTTGCGTATACGCCTATATGTTATGAAGCCCTCGATATATACAAGAAATCGTATAAAGGTTACAATGCGAATAATATATTTAATATATTTGCAGTAACTTTATCTGATTATCACTATCCCTTGATTATAATGTTAGTAAGTTGATATAACTCTCTCGGGAGCCATTGTCCGATACCTCAGTCAGCACCTTGGGGTGAACGGATCTGATGGAAGGACATTAACATTTTTATCAATTTACTATCTTTACAATCAATGCATAACGCGGTATGAAAATAAAATAGGTACAATATTGTTGATTATTTCCTCTTCCGTAGTCATTTTGGCAAAAATAGAACTGTCTGTCCATCTTACTTAGTCTTTCTGTCAAAGAGACCAATTATACTGTATTTTGTACGAGTATAACGTTTTTATCTTGCCATACTTGAAACGAATATATGGAGATATGTTGAAGCAAAAAAAATAGTTCGTCATGTCTTTATATTTATAACTATTGTCGTATCCGAACGATAAGTTTTAATGTCTCGTATCCAAACACTTTATTAGCGCTTACCAAAGACAACATAATTTGCCCTCTCTTCTCTCTGGCTAGCTTGTTAACGTGGGTGTTAGTAAGGTTTGTCTGGTTTGTTTAAAATATATAAGATATCAATCAATTACCTTTTATTTAATACACAACAACTATTAATATTTTTCTATCCTTTTATTGTGTCTCTGTCTTATTGAATATGCACTGTTTGTTACAACTCCATTATTCTTCAAAATTCATTCTGTAACATACTTCTGTATAAAAAAAGAACTTGAGATATAAAAATAGAATAAGAGAAATATAAAGAAAAACAATTTTTAGCTAGTCGTGTTGCTGGGGAGTTTCTTGCCGCTTCTAACGCGTTGCGAAGCGGTGTACACATAGACTAGGAAGTAAAATTACATTTTAACTTAGTATGTATGACCTTCAAAATGTGTTCTCAAATGGAACTTATTTTGAATAAAAACTTTTGAATTTGAATTCCTTACCAACGTTTAGAAATTTACTCAGAAAACACTATAGTCCACAAATGGCTGTCTGATTAACACAATATAATCATGCTAATTACTACTAATGTATCTCTATAAATATTCTAAACGCGTAAGAATGGATTGATAGATGTCTGTTTGTTACTCTTTCACGCAAAAATTACTGAATGGATTTTGATGAAACTTTCCAATAATATAGCTTGTATATCAGGACAACACATAGGCTATAATTTATAAAGATACAGTGTGAATTATCCAAAATATAACGATTTTCCATCACCTTGCAGGTGAAACCGCGGAACCAGCTCGTGTTAGCCATCTCTTAACTAAGAGACTCTTAAGCCCCTAATCAATGACTATTTCAAATAAAACTTGCCATCTTGAGTCTTAACAGTCACTTAAACTACCTCTCGCTGTTGGTTATTTTACCACCTCCTCTTATCCTTAAGAGGGGATTATGCGTAAATTTTTCGTTAATCAGTTGCTGAGCAGTTTCTTAAAAGTTAACAAACGATTATAAGTAAGGCCATAGGTATTTTGAAATATATTATTGTATATGTGTATGTATATGATAATGTATATATGTATACATTTGCATAATTATTTCTTAAATTAGAATGAGTTTTTACGTATCTATTGCCTTATTCCTGCACCACCTACATCGCCTGGTTCAAATTTCTTTAATTTAGGTTGCCTGGAAGATATCGACAGCTAATTGTTAGACTTAAAATCTGCACTACTTTTTATCCTGGGAATCCTGCGGCAATTTTTCTGGGAATGATTTCAAATGGCCATATTAAAAAAAAGACGAATTCCAATATGAGTTTTTCATTGATTGATAGCAAAATGTATGTAATAAAAAGTGTAATTGTTATCCCGGGAATTCCATGGATATTTCCCTGGGAGCGGTAAGAAAATGTTCTGTTATATAATAATTAGCTTATTCCAACACAGATTCCACGAAGCTAAAGCTTAATTATTTTCTTAAATGCTGAGATATTTTGTGTCCCGGAAATTTCAAGTCAAGCGTGGACGAAGTTGAGGCCATGTCCTACACTATAATATATATATTTTTTTTATATAAGTACCTTACATATATTCTTTGCTATGCATGTAGTAAGAAGCTGTTATTTTGAAATTACAAATAGATAATTTATGTAGCTCAAGTTCAGTTTTATTTATTTATACAATTTTTCAGCGTTGTGTCGGATATAATTCCAGCACAGAAATGTGCTGAGTGCAAACTTTGTTTGCTAAAAATGCGACGTACAAATTCACAAAATATGCTTTGTGTATAATATATGCAATTAATGTAATTACGTCACTATCTCTTCAAAAAGAGTTTTTCTCTCTTTCTTCTCTTTCTTTTAATTTATTTGTATAGATCCGATATATCCGCGCAGGAATGGAGAAAGAATACAATTTCCTGTAGTCGGGCGGCCTTTTGTAATGGACGACTAAACAACCCACAGCCAGGTGGTAGGGCATTTGCATGTCTGGTTGTCAACCACCCCTGGTTTTTTTTAAAATTAACTAATCTACGGACTCTAGTTCCGTACTCTTTGTACAACTTAATGATTGTTAGTTTTTTGAATATATACACGCTTATTGTTTATGTGTTATTATGTGTGACATTAATTTTATGATTTTTGTGTTGTGTGGTGTACCTTAAGAATAAATAATAATTATTTTTTTCTAATATTAATACTTAACTTATACTAATGTAGAGTGTATCTGTTACATGCTGGTGTTGTGAGAAAGTGCATGTGCAGTGTGTGCCTTATGTCTATACCTATATATATTACCTTAACTAGTGCCATGTATGCTGTTTATTCTTTCTGTGCCTAGGTCATTAATTTTTAGGCTCTTTGTGTGTCTTGTTTGTTTGTGAATTGTGCGTGTAATGCAATGCAGTGGTATTGCGCGTTGGTGTGAGTAAGTGTATAAGTTTTGTTGTTTTTCTTTCATTAAACTTTCATTCAACTTCTATCCCTTTCTAAAACCACCCCTGGTCTAAAGTATGCCGCCATAAAAATCTTGAATTGTGTTCCGACATTAGTGGCCAGGTTCCAGACTCCTTTAAAATATTAGCAGCCCATTTGTAGCATCTCTGGTGTTGCAAATGTCTATAGGCGATGGCAGCAAAAGTAAAAAAAGATATAGCTAATACTTATGTTTTTGATACTAAATGCCCACGGAATCCTAATCAATAAACACTAGTAGAGTAGTACTATGTATTACAAAATCACGACTTTCGCGAAAAATTTACACCTGCCCACCTTGTGTTATGGCCATCGATACACTGCGTGGGTGGATGAAAATCATTATTGCATACAGACATACTCACACTATTGCAATGCAATTGACATTTACGATCTTTGTTTTTGGTGCGATAGCGATACGTCTTTACAAATAACATTAAATATTGTTACGTGCGAGCGGGGTCCTCACTCACCGCAAGAAAGCACCAGTTTTAATCTAAACGCTTTTATTGACTTCCACAGCCGTGCGTGATTCTACTCTGCAGGGTTGACCTTACACGCACAACTAACGATGCACTGTTTCGACATAAGATGTCTCACTCACAATAACGTCGCCGATATTGCGTAGACCATCTCCTGCTTCTACAGTGCTCATCTCTGAATTTACCGCGTGTAGCTCGCTTCTGGATCTTCTTTTAAACTACGCTACACTCCTCCTTCACTGAACTACCCCCTCTATACTTTTCACTAAATTCAACACTAAACTCGTCACTGTCTTCTATTAAATTTTTCTTCCAACTCTTCCGTATCGCACTTGTCACTTCACTGTCTTGAACTGAACTCAACTCTAAACTGCCCGGTAGGCGCGCCTTACGCTGCTGAAATACCCAGAAGAATCTTCAGGAATAAATATCCATCTATCTCTGTCTTTTCAATCCCGAACTTTTTATTCCAGAACATTCATTCATCTTCTATCCCTTTCTAAAATGTATCCGTCCCTGTCTTTTCCTCCCAGAATCTTCTACCTTTTTCTGGCTTACGCTGCCAGAATGTTTCACCCTCAGTCACCACTATGTTTTAGGTATTTTTATAGATCCAGACGAAAGAACAGCGCTAGTCCTTGTGGGCTAGCATTATGCTGAGACTGGGTCCAATTGTTTTGTTTCTATTGTCTTTCTATTTCTATTTTATATTCACTTAGTTTTGGTCCTAAATAAAATAATTTTCTGTCTTTCTGGTAACAGCTGTAGCAGTGAAACTTTGCTAGTATGTCGAAACGGTGGCACAAAAAAACGTGATTGCAGCACTGTCTTATTTTATTACATGAGTTCAGCAGACAGGCAGATGGCCACCTGATGGAAAGGTGATAGCAAAGTGCTGCCGCTCTCAAAAGGAAAGACTGGAACCTGGCCACTTATCGGCATAAGTGAGTTGTGAGATGTTATAGCGGCCTGCTCTAGGAACCTACCAGGAGCGGTAGCCATCCAGACCTGGCTGTGACTAGGGTTCCCCCCTATTCCGGGGAATTTCGGGAGTCTCCAGAAATTCAGCAATGAAAATTTAAATCTCCCGGCTCACGGAAGGAAATTAAAATAGCCAAATTTCTCCCGGTGGTATGCATGTGGTGCGGCATGCGGCTGCGTGCGGGCAGGCTCGCCTCGTGCCGCCGCGCCGCCCCGGCCGCCGCCGCCGTCCATCTCGCGGAGACGCATTGAATAAAATAGTTTAATTTGTTTTGTCATTACCTGTATCAAACGCTGCTTGCGAGCGTGATTTCAGTATTGTATTCGATATATGGACCAAAGAAGAAACCGCTTGAATGAAGACCATGTCAAGGCTGAAATTCAAACTTTCTGGAATTTTAACATGGACTGCAAAGAGTTTTTTTTAATTTGTTACATACAGGCCAGATATTTTGAAGTGTGTGCGCTCAGATGAATAATATAAATTTAAAAAAAAGTAATGAAAAATTGCTGTTCCTTTTTTTCTCCCGGATTTTGTCTAATCAGAGGTGGCAACCCTAGCTGTGACTGATACTGTCATCTTACAGATTACAAAAATGTATTCTTTCTTGGGGCCTGGTATACGCTTCATCAATAAAATCCCAAATGAAGTGTTGGTGTTTTGTTACCAAGGTAAATTTAAAGCTAGATTGAAAAGCAACTTGCTTAGAAAGGGATACTACACTACTGAAGAATATTTAATTGACAAAACTTCATTTACATAGCTGCTCGCTCTAGCCTTTTATATTGTTATTCTATTCTATTCTATATAACGTTTATATTTTAACATAAATGATCTATGGAGATTTGTCGCAGTATGAATTCTTAGATATAATTATTGCGACGATGAGAATATATTTTTTGTTTGTTATAACTCCATTAATTCTTATAAAAGTAATTGTAGCTTCTATATGTATTCTATAATTATAATGATTTTTTTTGCTAGACGTATTGCTTTTGCTATGAGATAGGCCCTCTGCCTGTTACCAGCTTCGCAATAAAAAATAAGATTTTATTCCGACTAAAATAAAAAGTTATAAAAGAAGAACGAGAGGATTGTTCTTGAGAAAATCTTGGGCCCAACAAAAAGAGGATAGTAGCTGGGGGATCCGGACTAAGAAACCCTCGAGGCCGAGGCTAATATAATTGGAGAGATACAGGCTCACTGTCTCCACTGGTTCGGTCACGTAGAAAAGATGGCCGAGGATCGGGGTGTGAAGAAAGCATACTTGGGGCGACCAGTCAGTCGGTGACCGGTTGGCCGTCCAAAGTATCGCGAGAGAGATATAGTGGAAGCTGACCTGACCGGACTTCAATTCCACAACTGCCAAAACACTGTCCAAGGCGGAGGAAAGTGGCGTGCTCTCGTTTTGGCGGTCAAGACTCACTTTGGGTCGCTGAGCCCACTGAGTTTTTAAGTAAGGACTACTAAAATATATTTTGAATGTCATATATATAAATTACACACCAGGATATGCCCGCGACTTGGTCTATGCTTGACTTGAAATTCAAGAAAGCATTTGAAAAATCAT
The DNA here is from genome assembly GCA_012273795.1 of Dendrolimus punctatus. Classification (NCBI taxonomy): domain Eukaryota; kingdom Metazoa; phylum Arthropoda; class Insecta; order Lepidoptera; family Lasiocampidae; genus Dendrolimus; species Dendrolimus punctatus. The sequence continues at coordinate 801,688 of CM022552.1, read as the reverse complement.
GTAAGCTGTCGTTTTAGTGAAAACTGTATCGGAATAAGCTAATTTCTATGCAACCGAACAACTACAACCCGCTCCCGGTAATATTCCCGCGGGACTCCCAGGATAAAAAGTAGCGAAAAGCTTATCCGTGAACGGAGAAAGAATACAATTTACTGCGGACGTGCGGCCTGTCGTAAAAGGCGACAAAACAACCCACAGCCAGATGGTAGGGCATTTACTCAACTGAATGGCTACCACCCCTGGTCTAAAGTATGTTGCCATAACAACCTTGAGTTGTGTTCCGGCATTAGTGACCAGGTTACAGTCTCCCTTAAGAGAGCAGCGGCGCATTTGTAGCATCTTTGGTGTTGCAAAGGTCCATAAGCGATGGTAACCGTTTTACCATTAAGTGGGCCATTTGCAATAAAAAAAAACTTTAAAAATTAGCTGTCGATCAGCGAAAACCGCACCGAAATCAGCCCAGTAGTTTTTACGTGAATCCCAAATAAACAGACAAGAAATCTAAAAAAATCTCAGAAAAAGTATTTCTCATCGTTTATATTGTCTACTACAGTTGGGTTTTTTCAATAGCTTAATATACAGACACGGCGTGTTTAGAATTTTATAATATTATAGTTTACTTCTAATTTCTATTTACTTGACTTTCATAATTAATGTCAGACTTAAGACATAGTGGAGTTTACTTAATATATAATATTTTGTATATTCGCCAGACTTCTAAAGAGAGCTCCCAGCACAATTTTTCTACCATGTCCGGGACGTTGTTGATCTGTGTGTGTGCAGGAGTGGTGGGGAGGGGGGAGGTTCAACGCTCTCCATTCCCCGCGGTATCATCCGCGGTGCGCCCGCGCAGGGCGTTAATTAGTGTGCTCAAAGGGCACGGACCAATATTTTAAGAGTTAAAGAATTTGTTGATAATAATAAGCTAAAGAAGTACAATATACAAATTACTCTCTACTGTTAAGTTAAAAATAACAAAAAAAGGTAGAAATCAGTAAGTACACAAAATGACTTATATACTATATAATAGGTAGTATTAGATATCTCTAATATATAAAATTCTCGTGTCACAGTTTTCGTTGCCATACTCCTCCAAAACGGCTTGACCGATTTTGATGAAATTTTTTGTGCTTATCCGGTATCTATGAGAATCGGCCAACATCTATTTTTCATCCCCCTAAATGTAAGGGGTAGTCCACCCCAAAATTTTTTATTTTATTTTTTAGACAAAATTTTTAATTTCTATTTTTTTATGATACAACATACAAAAATACATACAACCCTAAATTATTAACCCTCTGCGACAAACCCCTATTTTTACCGGGCAGGACGACGTCTGCCGGGACAGCTAGTTATATATAAAAATTACAGCGACAGCGACATTATTTGTTAAGTAGACATAAATAACTATGAATATTATTTATATATACTAATATTATAAAGAAAACATATTTGTATTTGTGTATGTTTGTAACGAATAAACTCAGAAAGTACTGGACCGATTTCAAAAACTCTTTCATCATTAGAATGCTATATTATCCCAAATTAATATGTTATTTTTATGACTAGAAAAAAATAGGGATCCTTACAAAAACTTCATTAATGTAACCCAAGGTGTAAAAAAATACTATTTGATTAAGTCCGGAGATGGTTTAGATTCACAATTAGACCCAGTAGGTGGCGCTGGAATCGGTTTGTAGACTTTTATTTTTTCAGGGCAGAGCAACATCTGCCGAAACCACTGGTATTATATATATACAAAAAATGTCTACAGTATTCATATATATTTAAAATAAAGTATAGCTATTTTTTAACTATTAATGAGCTTTATTTCCATGCGGAAACTTTATATTTTTTGTCTATATTTTATATTTAAGTTAAATTAATAAACTAAAAATTGCACTCCACTCTTGCCCTATCCGGTCTTCTCTACCCTATCCTCTTTAACACATTTCTCTTGTCTTATCCCCTTTGTCCTGTACTAAAAGTAAATAACGTCCTCGCTTCGCCCTTGGTGTTGCATACGTCTTTATGCAACGGTAACCAATGTCCATAACATGGGTTGTCTGCCTGTTTCCTAGCTGACAGTTGAATGGTCACCACGAGCATTGGCAAATGTTACAGATCCGAGCATTACATCAGTGAAGGAGGAGAACCAAATATGACAGTTCGCGTGGAGGGAGCGTCTTTACAATAACAAATACCTAAAACAGCTAAAAGTATATAAAGAGGTAAATATATAAATAGGACCAGAAAGCAACACTTAAAAAATTCTATGTATAACAATCATAATATTATTATGTTGTCAAAATTATAAATAGATATCAAGTGTCAATGAGTATTGGTTAAGTTGCATTAAGCCTACCGCCAACTCGTTAATTATAATTATTTAGTTTCAATTTTGTTTATGGTTATTATTTACTCTATGGGAGCCAAATCAAATTTACCACTGCTTCTTCTTTTCTTTCCTTTCTTTCCTTGTACACAGTTGTATGACCTTGATTTCTTTTATAATCTCGGTTATCAGTCAAATAAAATTTTCCTTTCTCCTGTCTTTGTTTTTAAATAAATAAATTTACTGATTTTAAAGAAGTATCCTGAAAAATGTGGGAGCACACTAAAAAACGTCCAGCCCTCTAACACGTGTCGGGCCTATCTCTGTGACCCACTTACGCACACTTGCGCAAACGCATATACACATTCGGAATGCATCTGTATGCATTTGTATACGAGAGGAATGTGCATGTGTGGGTTAAATTTGGAGTAAACACTCCTGTTGTATGGGTGAATCTAGGGCTTATGGTGTATGTGGGTTTTTAAGAGATTTTTTGGTTAATTAAAGATATTTTATCTTTAAGAGATCTTTATAGTCCAGTGGCGTGCATAAACACCTTTCATTTTGTTTTGGTATATGACAGATAATAGAATATATACATATAAATACTTGAACTTAATGACTGACTGAAATATCAACACATTCCTATCATATACCATTTCTATCTGTGCAGGAACGGAATAGAATACACTTTCCTGCGGCCGGGCGGTCGGTCGTAAGAGGCGACAAAACAACCCACAGCCACGTGGTAGGGCATTTGCTCAACTGAATGGGTACCACCCCTGGTCTAAAGTATGTTGCCATAACAACCTTGAGTTGTGTTCCGGCATTAGTGACCAGGTTACAGTCTATGTCCTATGGACATTGGCAACACCAAAGGTGCTACAAATGCGCTGCTGCTCTCTCAAGGGAGACTGGAGTACCATTGATACGGCTGAGACGGCGGTAGCTAAGCCTCTGGTCGAGACGTGTCATCCATGCATGGCTTGGTGGCTCTAAATACCTATGACCCTAAGATCAGAGACATACAAGACAAACCGAGGAAATGTTCTTGTTTAACAAGTAAGAATAAATAAGATGACAACAATTGTTTGGTACAATCTTTTTTATATAGACGCGTAGGAGTGAAACATTTTTAGAATAACATCATTGTGAGGTTAAACTGGTTACAGTTAACACTTTGCATTATAATAAACAAACAAGTATATTTACGTGACAGTACCTTAAGGGCTCAACGGAAGATCAGCGCTGGTTTTAAAAGACCAGCATTATGCTGAAACTGATGCCCCTTTCAGGACAAGATTACGTTATGTTAGTTTGAAATTTGTTAACAGTTATACCTACACTACACCAATGTAATATGTCCCGAATAAAATGATTTTCTTTATAATAAAACTATATATAAATAAACATATATAGATAAACCAAAATCAAATAAATTACCGCGCTTAAAACCGTTAAAACGTAGTTTTATTATGTATACAAGTCGCGAAAACTTAAGAAAATATTGTGATTTTCTTTTTTATATTGATTGTTTTTTTTACAAAGAAGCCGGCAAAGAGGCAGGTGGTGCAGCTCATGGAAAGTTATCGTTGCCTATATACGTTTGCAACACCAAGGAGGAAGCCAACCAAGTCATTTACATGGAGAGAGTTTCTTGCCTCTAAAGAGAGTGCTATGATTTTGGACTTGATGTAAGGCTTTTGGATAAACTTCGATCTTAAAACTGGCTTTTATTTTGACTCTAGCAAGTATCTTTTTTTTATTGCAGAAGGTCAGCAGACAGGCAGACGGCCTACTTGATGAAGAGCGGTTACCATCGCCTATGGACATTTGCAACACCAAAGATGCTACAAATGCTCTGCTGCCCTCTTAAAGGAAACTGGAACCTGGTCCACTAATGCCGGAACACAACTCAAGGTTGTTATGGCCACATACTTTAGACCAGGGGTGGTAGCCATCCAGTCGGGCAAATGCCCTACCACCTGGCAGTGGGTTGTTTTGACGCCTCTTACGACAGGCCGCCCGGCCGCAGGAAATTGTGCTCTTTCTCCGTTCCTGCACGGAGCATAGAGTATCTTCAGTAATACAAAAAAAATGGCCCCAGGGTCTCAACCCCGAACGCCACAAATATTGACCACTACCAATGGCCACATATTTGCGACATTTCAGGGTCTCCTGGTGTGCAGCAGCAGCTTTGGCTATGTCTGGAAGGTCGCCGCCAAAGTATCGACATGAGTCGCGTGATCGCGTCCCATACTAGGGGGCGTCATTTTCCGTTGCACCATATATCCATTTAAATTACTTTTTTAATAATTTAGAACACAATGCTCACAGAGAGTTGGAAGCATTTGGAAGTTTTTCGTTAATAGTTTAATTTTCATGTTTTAAGTCTTAAGAGGTTAATGAAAGTAGGTGAAGCGATAGTTGTTAGTCAGGATCATTGCAAGTGGAGATCCATAGTCTCTGCTTACCCCCATGGGGAACAGGCGTGATATTATGTGAACCATATACTAGTAGACCCGGCAGTTTATTAAAAAAAATACTTTAATATAGGAAGATAGGCAGATGGATAGTCACAACGAAAACACTTTTATTGCTGAAATAACCAGACTGCTGACTCACCTGATGGAAAGTGGTTTCTGTCGCATAAGGACTTTTATAACACTAAAGGTGCTACCAAGTGAATCGAACCCGGGCACTGATCACAGGATACAATTTCGCATAATCTCCTGCGTAGTCGAAAATCGCTTTCCATCACGTGGACCGACAGCCTGGCACCTGTATAAATTAGAATGCATTTTTATTGGTCTGATATTTCTTTGTTCATTTAAGATCTGAAAAACAAATACCATCTTTCTTTAAGTCGGCTAACAGTAACACGTTTCATCTGATAAGCCTACAATTGTTACGTTTTTATTACTCGTACACTTTTATAGTTGTATTGATTTACATCTCATTACATATTCATATTGTTTTCTGTCACATGCATAACAATAACAAAGTTGGAATTAAGTTAGGAAAATGTTCTTTTTTGGTTCAATCTTCACTCAAACCTAGAAGAAATTATTGTCGATTTTTATAATTAAGTTTAGAGCTAGCATACAAAATGAATTACAAAATAAAATTTTAAAAATTCAATTAAATAGCAAGTAATTATCAGTTAACTACCAGGACATCAAAAGAAGGAGCAGCAAAACGTAGGATTTGATCGATATATGGTGGGATCAGGGTTAAATGTTTGGCAAAGTAGCTGGCATGCCAGTTGGCGGGAATGCGCGGTTATTTTCGAACTGCCCGGTTAAATGGGACAACGAGCGGTTAGTGGAAACTGAAATGGATGAACCGAACGCAAAATTAACTTTCTTCCAAAGTACATATTAGTAATGCAGATTCCTATGAAGTTATTTAATAATCTACTATTTATGTAGTCCTAGTACAAAATAATTTTAGCATTTATTTCACTCGAACATCTTCGCGATATTTATATATAAAAAACAAGTAACAAACAATAACAATTGGTACATTCCTAAAACGTACTGAAGAAGCCTTTGTACTTGAGCGGGCTATAGGAAATTTCCGTCATTTACTATGGTCTGGGTGTCTGCGATCGAGCCCAGAGTGTCCCGTTATATATTACCCGTATCACGTATGTGTCTCTGCCGATTATTTATTTTTAAACAACCTTAAAAAGCCTTGAGAATAAGTTTGATAGAAAAGTATGTCGCAGTTATTAAAAGTATTTTAAAATAGAATCCTTCCCTTTGGGCTAAAAGTATTTGCATGTTAAGGTGTAGGAAGTAACTGTAAAATATAGGAACCGACCAAAAGTCATATTTTACGAAATACCAAGTACTTACATCGCATCCTTACCATATTTTCCTTAACAGGTGATTAAGAGACAATAGGTCACGCTATAGGAAATCTATGACAACCCGGAATTGACCCTTCAATGTAATAAGTATTAATAACCGCCATAAATTAATTCGAACAATGGGAAAATAATGGCTTTTTTATGCAATTATTGACACGAAGAATGTGACGTCATCCGCAATAACTACTTATGATACATTAGATTTAAATCTACTTCAAAAAGGAGTAACTTTTTATGAATATTCCAGCCGTTTCTGTTTCTGAACGGACCTAATTTGATCATCCTTCTTGCGTTGAATTCAGTAAAGCTTCAGAATACTTTCTCTTCTTCTTCGTAATTTTATTGTTCTTGGATACAATAAACGTCATTTAAAAGCGAAAAAGAAAAAAACTTAAACAAAATAAAAACGACTTCAAGAGTAACTAAAAAGCAAAAAACAAATATTCCTACAAGATCTTGAAGTCGGTACCAAGTAAACTTAAAAAAAATAAAAAAAAATAAAACTAAATAATTAAAATGAACAAGTCGGCGGTAGACTAAATAAAACTTTAACAATACTCATTGACACTCGACCTCTTTGTTTTCCGTGACCACTGCTACTGAAAAGTGGCCGAAACGTTAGAATAATAAAAATCAAACAAAATACCGCGCTTAAAACCGTTAAAACGTAGTGTTATTATGTATTCTTAAGAAAATATTATACTTGGTAAATAATTTCCTTAAAAGTTTCCTCTAAAGGAGGGACTGGAATATGTAGTGCATTGAGAAGGCCTACATCCAACATCCATCAGTACATTACAGTTAGCTGACAATGAGGGCGTTCCATTAGGGACTCACAACGACCATGAGCGCGATTTTTCTCGTTCCATTTGCTTGGCGTTACAATCGTAAACCCAAGTGGAATGGCTATTCGACCCACCTCTTGACATGGGTCGTTGTGAGTGACCACAACAACCGCGGTCGCCTTGTGGAACAGCTAACAAAGCATTATGGGCGTTGTGAGCTCCTAATGAAACGCCCTGAATATGAAACCTCTAAATGCCTCAGTCGATAATTTCGTCAAAGAAACATTTTATGTCGTCAAACCTTTCCTACATCCTTTAGTGGCGTGCCGTGAGAAAATATCATTCATGATGAAATTCAATGTAATTTTAACATCCTTCCGTTGTGGGTGGTTATGCAAGGCGTGCTATGTGAGTCACTTTCTTGGATTTGCTAATTACGATATACTTCGGTTATTATAAGTGTAGTCAGTGACGATAAATCATAAGACATAATGGTGAAGAGGCTTGGGAGTTAATGACATAATCTAATAGCGTGGGTACAAATAATGGCTCATGTAGTTTTTGCACATGCAATATATACGCAATATCTATATAGTTATAAAAATACATCAAGAAAAAACTTTGTACCCCTTTTTACAAAAATTGCGCAGACGGAGGAGTATGAAACTTCGAACACTTTAGTTTATATAGCGAAGAAGGGACGGATGCTAATTTTTTTTATTATACATAAAAAAAACATCAAATCAATAAAAAAACACTACACACACTACCATGTATTTGTCACACACACGCATATATACTCTTTTGTTTATTGTTCAAGTAGTTAGTGAATTTGTTTACTTAGGCTGCATGTTTACCAGAGACAGAAAGCATGAAAGGGACATTGAAAGGAGAGTTATGGCAGGTAATAGGGTGAATGGAGCGCTAAATTCTTTTATGAATAGCCAGAAAGTGTCTGTAAAGGCACGCTTGGCTGTCCATAAAGGAGTGTTGGTGCCGACCCTGATGTATGGTAGTGAAAGTTGGGTATGGCAGAAGAAGCATGAAAGTAGGATAAACGCAGTTGAAATGAGAGCTTTGAGAAGTATATGTGCGGTTAGCTTGAATGATAGGATAAGAAACAGTGTGCTAAGGGAACGATGTGGCTTGAAAGAAGATGTAATAACAAGAGTTGAAAAAGGAATGTTAAGGTGGTTTGGGCATGTAGAGAGGATGGATGAAAATAGAATCACAAAACAGGTAAATGACAGTATTGTCAATGGTAGAGCTGTTGCCGGTAGACCGAGACGAACATACCATGAACAGATATCAGAACTGTTAAAAAAAGGCCAGGTAAAAAGCATTTCAAATAAACGCGCATGTATGAAAAGGTTAATGAAAGTAGGTGAAGCGAAAGATGCTTGTCAGGATCGTCGCAAGTGGAGATCCATAGTCTCTGCCTACCCCCATGGGAAACAGGCGTGATTTTATGTTTATGTTTATGTTCAAGTCAAATCAGCAGGGTAATGTTGTGTAATGTGTAATGTGGTATGTAAGCAATGTAAGTACGTTGCTATTTTGTTGAATATTTTTCTTTCTTATACTTTACGTTTACCGAGTACTGAGTGAGGGAGAATGAAGTTTTCGTAATTCTACCCATCTAAATTCGGTATTCGATAAGCTTCGTCAAGTCTTCTCGTCAACCAATACCGCAATGTTTGAAGACAAAAGTCTTCGAGCAGTGCGTCCTACCCGTCCTGACCTACAGGGCCGAGACATGGACACTGACATGACAGGACTGCTCCACGAGTTCCAAGTTGCTCAACGGGCCATAGAGCGAACTATGTTGGTTTCTCTTATGAATAAAATTAGTAATAAGGATATCCGTAAGAGAACCAAGGTAACCGACATAGCTCGCAAACCGTCTGCCGCAGGACCGATGGCTGATGGAGCAGACGAGTCCTGGAGTGGAGACCGCATCTCGGTAAACTCAGTGTCGGACGCCCTTCCGCTCCATGGACCGATGACCAGTGTAAGGTCGCCGGTAGGCGCTAGATGACGAAGTCAGAGTACAGGGATGAGTGGTGTCGCCTTGGGGAGGCCCACGTCCTGCAGTGGACTGTGAATGGCTGACGACGAACTCATATTAATAAGCGATGTGTAAAATCAGTTAATTATTTATTACCTTAAAATGGAAAGACCCCAACAAGCTTCAGACGTGGGAAGTTTATGCAGTGACATTATATTATAATAGTGTCAAATTCTATTTTGATTTTTTAGTACACCATGAATGTAATAATAAACGAAAAACCCTTAAACTACTTTTTGAAAAAGTTCCGTATAAGATATATATATATCCACTATTTTTGCTAAAATGACTACGGAACCCTGAAAAATCCAAATACTTGGAGTAAATTCTAAAAAGTATCAATTAAATATTTATTTAAAATAAAAAAATGCAAATTATGAGGAGTTACAAAATGTAATAGGAACAAATAAAATAAAGAAGATATCAATATCGATACTTCATTAACACACGATTGGAAATAAAATCAATCGATAAAACGTGTCTAGTACTAGGCTCGCATAAACGCGTAGAGCTCGCTGCTTGGGTACGCAGGGCTGGCCCACTAACGCATCCCACTTTAGAATTGGGCCGATTATAAATAAACACTGCACTTGCACTGGGTAGGGTTGGGTCTGAGATCGCATTTCTAAATGGGTTAAAACTGACTCATTTGAATGAATTAGTGACGTTTGATTTGATATATGAACTTATTTAGACGGTTGAACGCGACTTTGTATTTATTTAAATCGACTGTTTAATTTCGATTTTAGTTTTGTGAATGATTATAATGAAAAGCCGTTTATATGATTGGAAATGTTGCAATTTTATTGCTGTAGTAAGCGTATTGTCTCGTCGAATATTAATAAAAGAAGGGTTTAAACGCTTAATAAACACTCTGATTTAGTCCTTTTTTAAAGGTTCGTAATAAGTGTTGTGGTTTTTTTAGATTATCATTTCGCTTAATACTATTATTGATTTTACCAGGATATCAAAACTCTCCATAAGTTTTATAGAAATGAAGACTATTTATTTTTGTAGGTAGACCTGCATCATTTTATTCTATATGCTGCTGTGTGGTAGAACTAAGATTCATATTTTATGATTATCTACTTTTCTTATGATTAGGCCCTCGTCTTCTCTCTTTTTTACATAATATGAAAGAGCATACCATAAGACACGTGCTGCCAAATGTCTTTTGTGAATTCGAATTTCCAAGTTTTGAATATTCATGAACATTACTAGGTTAACATAATAAATAATATGAGGTCTCGTTCCAGCAAGTCTTAACACGAAGAAAATGTATACTAGAGTGTATAAATTTTCTGTTTCTTCTTCTGGATTTATGGGAGTATATGTATAGAGGTAGGTAGTAGTCATTTTCCTCAAAGGTTTATTATAATATTATAAAATTCTAAACATACCGTGTCCGAATATTGAAACTATTAAAAAAAGAAATGATTTAAAGTGGCTAGATTAAAAAAAAATGGAATTCAAATATGATTTTTTCAATGATTGATAGCAATTTTTTTTTAATAATGTATATTTTTATTCCGGGAATTTTCCCGGGAGCGGTTGGAAGTTACTTCAGTGTATAAAAATTAGCTTATTCCGACAAAGCTTTCACTAAAACGATAGCTTACATTGTTTTTTAAATGCTGCCTTACTTTGTCCCGGGAATCCCGCGGGAATTTAAGATCAAGCGTGGATGTATAACTTTATAAGCACAGGCTATGTAGAAAAATAATTGTTAGTCTCTTACGAAGTGTTTTTTATCTGCAGGGAAATTTGTGGCAAGACTATCAGGCTAGCAAAATATTTAAGGAGGTTTTAAAACTCTGCACATTTATTTATATATAATATCGTCCAACTCGACAAAGCTCTATGCTTCCACTTTTATTATACGTAACGCTGAAGACTGAACCTCTTTGCCATCGTCATATAATTTAGGTGTTTTCAAGTCTCGCGCGAATAGATATCTTCTAGGCCACTTCTAAGCTTGCTCCATTCTAGACTGCATATCTACCTGACATGAGATGCAATTTCGGTCAAAAAGCTGAACCTATAAAATATAAATTAAAAAAATATGTTTCATTGAATTTCTCCAAGCAGCAGCCCTATACGGTGCGGATTGCACGTTGCCTCGCGTGCGGTAATCGGGCCGGACGGATCGCAACACGCATCATACACAAACCAGTTTTGGACATTTGAACAACAACAATAATTTATAATTAGAAACATTTTATTTGAAGTAGGAATAATTTTTCAACATTTTGAAATTTTTTGACGTATCATCATATATAAGTTTACCCCGCGGGTCAACATCTAGTGCGCATATCTCTTGTTTAAAGAGCAGGCGGTACAGGTTACATTGTATTAAATTTTTATGTATTTGCCCCCGGAAATTTCACTTCATTTTATATTGCAAATTATACCACCCCCCGTTCATCTGTAAACTACATAAATTACAAAACTTAACAAAAATGACAAAATAGACCCCATAGACTAAGTGGACCAAGTGGATGACGTAGACCAAGTGGACCCAGTGGACGAAATGGATAAAATCACAAAAGCAATCCTACTTTCCGGGATGACCTTTACAAAAATCTATCCCATTAACCGGGATAAAAAGTATCCCTTGGCCCAAATTACATATGTACTGAGTTTCAGCCAAATTGCTCTAATAGTCTTTCCATGAAAGGATAACAAACGGAGAGACAAATATATTTTTGTCCCGGAAACTTTCCCATTTTTCGAGATAAAAAGTATCCTATATTAATGCTCAGCATCGAAAGTATGTATATGCCAAGTTTCAGCCAACTCAGTACAGTAGTGTTTCCGTGAAAACGTACAGATAGAGTTACTTTCGCATTTCTAATATTAATATGGATAAAACAGACGCTTCCCGCATTTATCTGTCTGTTTGTATAACCACAAACTTCTGCCATACAATACGTTCGTCAGCCATATGCAGTCCACTGCTGGACGTAGCCCCAAGACTTCGCCACTCATCCTTGTCCTCCGATTTCCTCAGCCAGCGCCTACAGGCAACCTTGCATAGGTCGTCGCTCCATCCGACACTACGTCTACCGAGACGCGGTGTCCACTCCAGGACTCGTCTGCTTCATCGGCCATCGGTCTTGCGGCAGACGTGACCGGTCCACTGCCACGTCAACTTGCTAATTTTACGAGCTATATCAGTTACCTTGGTTCTCCTACAGATATCCTCATTTCAAATTTCATCCAAAAGATACGAAAAGGATATTAAATAAAAGACTGTATATAATTTTTATATTAAATAAGTATATGTATATATTAAATTTAATTGCACCTATTACATTGACAGTGGTATATATCACCATAGTACCACTAAGATTATTGTCAGAAAAAAAATTACAAGGCCTCTCGTACTTTTAATTCGGGTTTTATATAAATGAAGCGAAATATATAACAGTATTTCATATAATTATATTTTCAGTTTTTATATTTTCAATTAGGAGCTGATCGGCAAATAAAAATTGTAGAAAATGCTACGCGAATAAATTGTGTTCGTACATGATGACATTTTTGGAGATACAAATTGTCAAAAATTGACATTACGAAGGTGCCGCATAAAATTAATTTATACTTTATATAAATTTCTATTAGGGTGGCACAAAAGAACCTACTTTGTTTTGGAATCTCGCGTGAAAATGTTAGTTTTTGATATTTTAAGAACTCCCTCTCACTCCAAAGGACAGCTCAAAAAAATAAAGAGGTCGCTTCCTGTTATGGAATACAGATCTGTCGTAAATAAATTATATAAATTTGTATCTACCGTTACCGTTTCCTATCCGAATCGTTATTTATTTTTTAAATAAAATTGAAAATATATTTATATGAAATAAGAAATAAAAATGTCTTTGGTTCAGAAAAAAAAAGATTTTATCTTAGCACCATCTGGACGACATAATAAGAAAGAAAAATAATTATTAAAATATTAAAATAAGTCAACAATATAAAACAAAAAAATATAATGGAATTGCAAGGGCCTTTTTATAACAATTAATATTTATTTTATAATATCCACAGTACAATCATACACGTCATACATTGCAATTTTTTGACACTTTTTTAAATCCAAATTCTAAACAAAATATTCATGACATTGCATTGAAATATGTAGCCTCTTATGTTTCAACATAGATTTAAAATTAGTTTTTACAAAAGCTTATTATCAAAACACATGAATTAATATTTTAAAATTAAGTATACAATTCTTCAATTTTTTACTACTTACAAAACGTAATTATTCAATTCTCTTTAGAGTTTTTACATATATTCATCGAATTTACAATACACCTTTCAATTATATTGATATTTACGAAACATTTTTAATTTTCCAGAGTATAAACATGTGTTCAATTAATATGTAACAGAAGTAGTCATAACATATTTGAAATATGATATAATATATTAAATTAAATGAATATTTTTATTTAATATTAAAAGCAGGTAAGAATGGGACGGAGTTCATTGCATACACTGACTTCTACACACTTTTATAGTTGTATATATATTTGAATTATGTATAACAATTTGTTCAAAGATGTAAAGACAGTTACATAAATGTAAATAAATGAAAGAAAACATATGCTTAGATATAAGTTAATGTAAATTACTCAAGTTACAATAAAGTGGTATTTTATTTACTATATCATATCTATAGTGTGTAGTTGTCGTACTTATTATATTGTAGGATTCCATCTGGTAACTATATGTTTCGAGACCCGTTTAAACATGTTGCCAGCCCTAATCATATATTTAAAAACACATCAAAAAGTATTCACTCTCGGCCTTACTTATAATAATCTCGTTAAGAAACGATTAGGTATCTCTTAAGTAACACAATCAGCATCAGTCCTTAATCAATTAATATCTCTTTTTTTTCACTTGTAAACATGTATTACCTGTTGTTTATCTAAGAGGAGCACAGATAAATGAAATTTGAATGAATAACGTAGGTTGTACCCAAAATATTCGACTAAAGAAGAGTTTGGGTGAGATTTTCATTAATAAGTTGCTGAGCAGTTACTTTAAATTTAAGAAACGATTATAAGTAAAGCCGTTCTACCTCTACATAGGGTTGGCACTAGCTTTATTGTATAAGCTGCTTAAAACTTGAGATTTAATTGACATATATAACTATTTATTTGTTATATACGAACTAGATTTTTATATATACAATAATTGGAAGACTCCACAGAAATAAACAATGAATGACACTTTTTTTTTATGAAACGGAGTTTTAATTCCTTTTTGTTGATTTTTGGATACATTATTATTGAAAGAAAGAAAGAAAGAAAGAAAGAAAGAAAGAAAAGACGTTTATTTAGAAAACACACAACGAGACAGACATGGAATGAATTACACGGTACGGTGATAAAAATTAGAGAGTCTCGCGATGGTACTAAATGGGTGCAGTTCAGCATGTGCCAGGCAACCGCGGATGCCTAACGCTGGTTTTCAACTACACCCTAGGACGAACGGATGTTCGTATTGAACTATATTATTATTTTTTATTTAATTAAATTTATAATAATAATAAGTTGATTAAATATTTATATCAAAACAGCATGAAGTGTAAGAAATTTGCTGATGAATTGTGTCAGAAACAAAAAGGAAAGAGAGGCACTGATGAGGGACTTATGTATAACTCCTATGGATATTGGTGCCATTCAAACAATTCTGTCTGAATCCAGATCAGAAATCAACGGCTGCGTGGCTTGATTGGAATCCTTCATCAGTGACTGCCTTTGTTTTATAATATAATTTATGTAGAGTAAATTAGATTAGGGTACGATGGGGTTGATATATCGGTGTGGATAACCCCCCCCCCCCAAAAAAAAAAACATAATAAAAAAAATGTAAGAAATATAATTATATATTATTTAACTATATAAAGTTATTTTTTTAACAAAATATTTCTTGCCATTCATGGTTTCACAGAGGAATCTTCAATCATTCCACATTCAGATAAACTCTCTTTTTTGATTTATATTTTAATCATAGCTTTAAGCATACAACGAGGTAAATTAAAAACCATATCTTATATCAATATTTGTAATATTTATTTTTTATTTTGTTTTCAGATGCATAATCTTGTTTAGTAGGCTTTCAGCCAATACATGTCAAGCTTATAATCATCAAACTAAGCTACCATACGTTATTAAGTAGCAAAAAACATTTACATAGTACGTCATTTATAAATAATATGCCTTGTACTTCCCTTCGTGTTATCTGTTCAGAAACTTTGGCTGCATATATTAATGTTGATATTAATTAATATTGATGTGAAATAATATTGATAAATATAATTGTATTATTAACATATTATATTTTTAAAACTTTTTATATCGCTGTCAATGTCATCATAGTGTAACTAATACCTTGAGAACTAATTTTTTTCTTCCTTACTAGTGTCTGCGTATTATATCAGTGATAAAAGTAAAAATTAAAATGTATTTTTATTTTAATAATTAACAGGAAAAAAACTTGGCTGATTAAGTGTTATTTACTATATTTAAAATTAATTAACGTTGTTTTTTTCTGAATGTAAATGTATTATAAAATCGTAACATATTTTTGACCAAGTTGTCTCGAAGTAGAATTTATTTATTTATTTATAATTATTAGAATAAAGCAGATAATAAATGTACTTTTGGAAATAAATTTAAGATTACCCTCAAACAGCCTCTTAGCGTACACTATGGTTTATACGAATACTAAAATAATAATAAAATATATTTTCACAGCCAAAGTCAAAGAACAGAAATGATTTCATCATTTTTTAAAAATTCTTAACGTAAAAAGATTACTTAATCTTAATTATAAGTAGGGAAAATGTAATAAAAAAGGTACTTTTAATAGGAATATATTTTTTAGAATTCAACAAAACTAATTAATAAAACCAAATTTAACCTACTCGCTTAGCGTTAAGCAAAAAGAGACGTAATATGTACATGCGTTTTATTATTAAATAAAATTAGGAAATATTTTAAACAACAACATTATTAAAATCAAGAAAAAGTACAATAAGATAACAAGAAAAATATAATATTTATAACTGTATACTAGTAAGTATATCAATTTCAAATACACATATACAATTATAAAATATATACACATATAAAAATGTACTACTTGTTATATAACTTACTAGTGTACAGTTATATTTTCAATTAGTGCAATATTATAAAACAAGTAAGGGAAGTAAGTATTGACAACCAAGGATTATTTACTTTTTATCAAATTAAATTATATATTACGGAACTTAAGTCCGCATTCTAGAATATTCACCCAGTTTTGGCGTCTTTATTTATTTAATTGATAGTTGAAATGAACAGGGTGTCATCTCAAAAAAATAATCAAACTAATAAATGTATAATTTTATATAAAAATATTAAATCGATGAAATATATAAGTGAGGTTAACAAAATAATTGTAAAACTAGAATAAGTTCTGGTTTGAAAAGTTCAAAATATGCTTTTGTGTTAATACCTTATTTTGTATGTAGCTAGCTGCTAGACCAACGATAATTATGATATTAATTTTACAATCTAACGTTTGATATCGACCCGTTGTAATATGAATAGTTTCATTGTAATATATGTGATGTTGATAAGTTATTATGTGAGTCGTTACTGAATCTTATTTCAAAATACAGTTACTGGTGTTTGCTTTTACGATTTTTGAGTTTATTTTGAGACTTGACTCAAAACTAACTATATATCTAGAAAACGGACTTCAAATTTGATAAAAAGTGCAATTAACGCCTATAATTGAAGCTGTGAGTCATTAAGTATATTCCCAGCGGAACTAAATTCTCAAATTAAAACTTAAAATCAAATTCAAAATTATATACAACCAATTTACATTAAATTATATAATACAATAACTAACTTAAAAATTATGAAAATAAAAAGGAGTTCTGTATAACAAAAATATTTTGCTCAGTCATTTTAATAATATATGATGATGCGTATATATTTTACGTATGAAAGTGACAGCACTCTTCATATGGGTGTATGATAGATATGCCTAAATAACAGTATAGCTGTGCAGCTTTTATTGAACGTTATTTTTGTATATACTACAAACGATTCAAAATTGTATATATCCTAAAAATATATATTTTAATTTACAATCTTTTCAATTATACGATATTATATATTATTTATTTAAACATTTATATATGTAGGGAAAACTATATAATTATTGGCACCCTAATAATATATTCAAGATATTGTTACAACTTAGCCCCCGACAAAGACAAATTCCACGAAGCAGATTTTATTACCTGTCGGATTGTGAACGAATTGTAATTATTTTATGATCGTCTTCTTTTGTCTACTTATTTATTGGCTTACGTTTCTAAAGAACAGCCCACCCTTTAATTGTACTCGTTTAGAGCCGCTTGCGGTCGAATCATGAGCCAGTTGTTACGGATTACGTCCACTACAATACAGGCACATTGCATTTGTGCAGTATAAAACGATGGCCTGTTCGAGGGAGGGGGGCAGTCAAACGACGATTACGATACGGGCGTGGCTTGTGTATATAGAAATTAATCTAATAGTGACAGACTTTACGCGTTTTATTGAATTACGACCTTCTGCATTACGTTTGGATTTGGTGCGTTCTGCGTTATATTTGTACCTGTGTTATAAGTGTTTGTATAGTTCTTATAAACTCTATAATAAGTCGCGCTAAACTCGTCCTAATATTAAAACGAAAATTACTCATACAATAATATTATTATTATTCTCATTGTATGGGAACAAAATAAAGATTTTTGTTATTTTGTTAAGAACAGTTTTGAATAAACTAATTGGGTGCCGATCAATTGTGCCAACAATTGTACAATATACCCCATATAATTATTTTAGAGACTAAATATTAATAACATAATATATTGATAAAACAATGAAACGTGTAATGGTTTTTCATGATATGGTAGAACACTTCAATGGCATCTCATTAGTTTAATATACAAACTTACATTATGCGCAGCTAAACTGTATTATACAATACAAATTGGTGAAATACATACTATACAGACTTTTAAATTAGACTGTAACAGTCAGTTAAGTAAAGTACATTTTCAATAGGCAGTGATTGTATACAAGTATAAACTGCTTAATTTGAGATCACTTCTTTTGCAGTTTACACTCGTTAGACTTTTTCTGTAATATGAGATTTGATGCCTAATTTGTAAATAACTTTAAATTTTTTACATGTCAAATGGTAGAAAAATAGCCAATCTTTATAATAGAAAAGTTTAAATAATAATATGCGTAATAGTTTTTACGAAATTAGCAGTCAAATACAGTCAGAAAAAAATTTAAAGTCGAATAGAATGTAGGCATATACATCATCAATGTGATTTTAATCTTGTCATATATCACAATATAAATATACATACTACAATATCATATAAAAAATATAAAATCACAGTAATGTGGGGTCAATTCAAATCTCATATTATCCCTAACAAATATTTTATATTGTATAAAATATATATTTAATATAAAAAATATATATAAGATAAATCACATAATAATTTCACTAACTAACTTAAAATGAAGAGACGTCACTTATATTTAATGCACATTTATCACACGGAGTGTTTCGCATATCCAAGGCTCCGCACTATTGACTCATCTGAAACAAACAGAGTAGTGTATTAAAGATCAGCTCTTTCATATCTCACTATTTTTGATGTCTTGGTAAAACTTTTTTTATAGCGAAGCTTGTAAACATGCCAGGTCATGGAAAGTGGTTAGTTACCATCACTCAATCCCTGTAGACGTGTTCTACACCAGGGACCACACCAACACGTTTCCAGACTAGCGTGCGATAGGGTGATGAGATGAGGCATCAGACAGAAAGAATGGAATATGGGATTCGAATGGGAGATGGTATAGGGAAGATGACATATAAGGAGGGAGAAGTAGACTATCGGAAAGGAGGCAAAATTTTAATATAAATGGATATTTTACACTGGTTAAATACAAAAGTCATGTAAAGCTGTATAAAAAAAAGAATAAAATCATAGCATTAACTGGAAAAAACACCAGGTAAGTTCTATGTTACGTACATAAAAAAATAATTAGGTGTTTTATATACAGAAATCTTTAGTTAGTACTTTAGTTTCTTGTGCAATTCATTACAATAATTACAAAGTAACCTTACACTACTAAAGAAACTAAGTCAATATAGTATAGACATCTATAAAGTCAAACATAAAGAAAAGTCGCAGCCAACCTGATTTGAAGTACCTAATACGTAATGAATGACATGTGGGCAACCTGACAATGTATTTGTTATTGAATTACAGCGATGGTTGGCTACATCGCAATTGCAGCGCCATCTATATTGATAACCTGTCTATTTCAAAGAAACGATGTCATCTGTCGGGATAAAATGTATCTTAAGTATTAATTCGGGTTATAAGCCAGGTCTATCTCGAGTTTCTTTTACATCCGTCTAGTAATTTTTACGTGAATTGATGAATGAAAACTCTTTATTGTTCACCATAACTAAAACCATGACAATGAATATGACTACATTTCTACTAGAATAATGGGAGGCCTTAACGTTTATAGCGATCTCTTCCAGGCAACCCAAAGTCCAAGGAGACATTAAAAGAAAATATAAATAATATTTTGTGGTTAAACTAAATACTAATTCTATCGTAATTAAATATAATTAAACAAAAAAAATACACATACATAATTAAATAGATTATAATAATATTAATTACATATACATGCAAACAATAATATAATTTATTTCAGCAACAAATTTTATTTATTGGACAAATACGGCCTTACTTATAATAATCTCGTTAAGAAACGATTAGGTATCTCTTAAGTAAGAGAATCAAAATCAAACCCTTGTCATTGAGTATCTTTTTTTCACTTATAAACGTGTATTAGCTGTTGTTTACCTAAGAGGAGCACAGATAAACGAAATTTGAATGATTAACGCAGGTTGCACCAAAAATATTCGACTTAAGCGGAGTTTATAGGTAAGATTTTCACTAATCAGTTTCTGAGCCGTTTCTTTTTAAGAAACGGTTATAAGTAAGGCCCATAATGGTCAAGTGTTTGAATGTAGAAATGGATATAGTGATTTTCAAGGGGGGGGGGGGAGAGTTCCACAGGCGAATATCCTGTACGACAAAAAAAATCCTATGTGTTTAGGTATCTTTAGCAGAAGATTTCATTTTCACATTTCGACCATGTTATCCAATTACACTGCCCTAATTTAAAGAATACCCAAATTAGTGTACTGGAAATAAGGGTTTTAACAATATCGATTAAATAACGTACGTTTTTGGTGAGCACTTGACTGATGATGTTTTGTCATGCGGTTTTAATTTTATAAACTTAAAAGTTGTACTAATTATTATTATTTTTCATTGCAGGAGTTCAGGAGAGAGGCAGACGGCCCACTTGTAGTAAAGCGGTTACCATCGCCTATGGACATTTGCAAGACCAAAGGTGCTACAAATGCACTGCTGCTCTCTTCAGGGAGCCTGGAACCTGGTCATTAATACCGGAACACAACTCCAAGGTTGTTATGGCGACATACTTTAGACCAGGGGTGGTAGCCAGTCTTGCAAATGTCCTACCACCTGCTGTGGATTGTTTACGACAGGCCGCCCGGCCGCAGGAAATTGTATTCTTCCGTGAAGGTGACATTACTGCCTGGCGCTAAAGGAAGACCAGGTAGTTATCAACCAGCATTAGCTGAGTTAGGGCCTGTTAAGAGTTAGTTAGCCTTTGGCTTTTGTTAAACTGCTTGTGTATAATTCCCATTTTAAATAACTTTAAATATACGTTATTTTCTTACTTTCAAAATAAACTAGTGCATTTTAAGAAAAATTACATGTATTTCAACGATATGGCACTTTTAGATTATTGAAAGCGATACCATATTTTGATAGTGTGCTTAAATTTTTCAGTAAAAGACAATGTGATTAAATTCAGGTGATATGAGTGTTATGAAGAGAGATAGAAGATCATATATCTCTATAATATATAAAATTGTCAAAGTGTATTCTTTTGTTTTTTAGATTTGTTATCGGGATTCCCGTAAAAACTGCGGGGCCGATTTGATTTAGATGTGGTTTTCGCGGATCAATAGCAAGTTTCTAAACTTAAAATCTGCTGTACTATATATATATATATATATCCCAAGATTTCCATGAGAATTTAGTAATATGTTCACTGGTTAAAAGCAAATTCTCGGTCATAACATCTATAATTATATCACGGGAATCTCGAGGGATTTTTCCCGGGAGTGATTTCAAGTGGTTAGGACACCTATAAATTCGATACGAGCAAGTCCTAGTATGACAACAAATAGCTTTTTAACAAAAAACAAAATCGAATTCAAAAGTAACTGAAAAGCAAAAAAAGAATATTTTCTACAACATTTCAAAGTTTATATTTCTTTCTTTGTTTTTCAAATCAATATTTTTAGATTGTTATTTTTAGTTTATTTAAAACTTGTCTCACCGTTCCCTGAATATAGTATATAATATACGGTATAATTTATCAACTAAACCATCTCGACACACAAACATAAATTAAATACATACATTTGGTAATAATTCTTACGTATTTCGTATTTAATAATTCAAGATTAAGATTGAATTAATTAAAACTGCCGTCCCAAATCAGAACTAGGTGTTGACCACACTCGATTGTAATAAAATTTGACGGTCCAAGAGAACTGTGTCAGCACGAGAGCCGGTTACATCACTAGCGCGGAAGACCACCGACCGACTTTCACAGGTTATGTAACGCCAAAAACGATTTACGCAAGAGCCCAGACCTAATGTCCCACTGACTTGGGTTACGTCACTAGTATTTTTTTTTTTAATTTTTGAAGTTGAATGTTAGAAGAAAGTGTGCCGTGAGAAATGTCAATTATAAGCTATGAACTATTCACATTGGCACGGTTGCGCAGTTTACATGCTAACGGGGTTACTCTGTGGTTTTCTAGTGTTGTAACTTATTGATTTGAGATGTTTTTGTCGATTGTTAAACATAACGAGGTGTATTGTCATTTTTGTTCGGTAGTTGTATCTATTCGTCTGTTGTAATGAAATTGCATGACACCTCTTTACTATAACTCTTCCAGCAGCATGGCTTACGGTTTCTTATTTCTTTTGTTTGTTTTCGAAGTTTATTCCTTCAGAACCGGTTTTTATATAATAATAATAATCAGTAGACAAACACACATATTGTATATCCCCTTTTTATTGGATCGTCTATGAATATATGCAACACCAGACGTGCTAAAAATGCGCTGCTGCTCTCATAAGGGAGATTGGTTCCTGGTCACTAATGAAACACAACTCAAGGTTGTTATGGCGGCATACTGTAGACCTAAGGTGGTCGCAATCCAGTCGAGCAGATACCCTACCATCTGGCTACACTGGGGCCGATCCTAGACACCCAAACCATAGTAAATAACAGAGAAAGTTCTTTCCAAAAATTTTCATACAAGGAATCGAACTCGGAGGCTTTGAGTTGCAGTGTGGGAGGCCGGCAAAGGCTTTGCCCGCTCAACTACAGAGGCTGCTTTACACAAAGGAACATTTCAGTGAATTAAAACAAACAAGAGTTAAATAATCGTGGTAGCGTTACGACTAGCGCACGCGTTCCAAACTCAAAGGACGGGAGTTCGATCCTGGCCGGAACGCATGCACTACTTAGTCAGTTTTCTGATCTAATGTGCATATTGTTACAACTACCACGTGCTTACAACAGTGAAGGATAACATTGTGGTGCAACCTGCACATCAAGATAAGTGTCCTGACGGTTCCCCCTATAATAGGAGGCCGAGCCCATCAGTGGCACATTTATGGACTTACTTATAATTTTTTGTTAAATTTTAAGTAATTGCTCAGCAACTGATTAACGAAAGTCTTACCCATAAATTCCTCTTAAGGATAAGAGGTGGTGGTAAAGTAACTCATAAATAACTGTCAAAAATAACCAACATCGAGAGGTAGTTTAAATGACTGCTAAGAAGCGAGATGGCAAGTTTTATTTGAAACAGCGATTGATTAGGGACTTAAGAATCTCTTTTTTAAGAGATGGCTAATCCGTTCTTAACGAGCTTATTACAAATAAGGCCCTTATGCGCTTGTATTATAATACAAGCGTTAACTCAAAAGCGTTACGTTTTGTTTATTATACAATTTCGAACTTTAATACTATGAAATAAGCTCTAAAATATTATCCACTAGCGCATATTCGAAGTCAATTGTAGGTACTGTTTAAAATCCCTAAATCTCTATTTACTAATTTTACAGGATATAGGAAATACATATAAATGGAGATGATAAAAACATAAGGGTCTCATTTTTGGCAAGAAAGCACTACTGGACTCGGGCCTCACAACTATAGGGGGTATTCGCAACGCTTATCAAGGGCGGACTGGATCGCTATTACCGGTTATTGTGATGTGCAGGTTTCATCACGCGGTTTCCCATCATCGTTTGGACTCCTATTATAGGTCTAAAAACTGTCTAATTTGTGTATTTTCCCGACCAGCATTTGAACCCGCGCCTTTTGTGTCTGAGACGAGAGTGAAGTAACCACTAAGCTACCAGGGCTTTAAAAAGAAGGCAATGTAACTCTTAGACCACTCAAACTTTCATCATTAATGGCCGCTTCGTATATCTTACGGACCACTCATTTGCCGTACTGTCGATTATAATTCGTCTTAAACGCCATACAAGTAATGTCAAAATTCAATCGATGCTAGGGCACGTGAATGACTATAAGATATAAGAACCGGCCATAAATCAAACACTCCAATATCATCATTAAAACAACAGAAAGTTATTGTTTATAACAAAGAAAAGCTTTTGAAAGCTTGTTCATTCTGTAACTTAAGTGTGCTTTAAATTTGGGTTAAGTTAAGATATCAAGTTACGTACTAGGGTACGCATGTAACTTTGGCTATATAAAATTTAGTATGTATTATTAATTTATTCATGATATAAGAAATTAATGCAAAGAAGAAAATTAACCTGGAGGATTGCAGGCAAGCTAAGCTGGCAATGCCTCGAGTAAACCTGCGTTTCTCCAGAAATATCTTAATGCTGAGGCGGTCAGGGTTGATACTAGTTATAAGTGCAGCCACTGGACATGGCAAGTTTAACAGACATCTACTCAAAATAGGTGTCACCGACTGCCTCCTGTGCAGACCAAGAAACAGTCTCCCATGTCCTGCTTGAATACGTCGAGGTGACTCAATACAGGGCGAAGTATCTGGACGGCCCAGGTAGCCTCCGAGAAGTCATCAGCAACGTCAAGACGAGACACGAATGGTGGTCTTCGTGGAGGAGCTGGGCTGGATGGAGCAAACCGTCATCCACCCTCGCACACAAAATAGGCGCAGTGTCGTCGAGTTGCGGAAAAAGAAGAAACTTAACCTCAACTAAACCTAGTATGTATATGAGTTCCTGTGATGTATGCCTATTGAGGGTACTTCTATATTTTTTATCTCTCTTTTGTTTCACCTTATCCCAATCATTTGGGGTCGGCACAATATGCCTTCCTTCTACACTCCTCTATTTGCATACGTCCTCTGTCACCCCACACATCATCATATCAGCCATCCATCTTGCAGTTTACCATTCTTCTTGTCGCGTGACTTTCATCCCTCCTCATTACGTATACCTATACGACCTTTATCTTCTCCCTCTCAATTTTCCAGTCACGGGTGCAATTTTCAAAGACCCCTTATGTACTTACTTCTAACAAAAATATTATTATCAATTAAAAAAATATTATGCTTATTAAGTCTTGTTAAACAAAAAATCTTAACAAAGAAGTACCTAATTAATCGATTAAATTACCCACTATATATCAAGTAGTTCCGTATCCCGTGTAACGAGTACGTCATAGGTGCGCCCGCGCAGAGTGCGTTTACCCGTTTTCGGGTGCCGGCTGGGGTCATTGAACCTAGTGCACTGTGATTTTTTTATGATCCACAACTCTCTCTCTAGTTTTGTGACCTTGGTACTTTAGTTTTGTTTATTTGTTTATAGGTTATTCATATTGTTTTTAATTGTTAGAATAAAAAATAGTATTTTTTATGGATTTATTAAAGGATCAGTGGGTTTCATACATCGTCTACTTAGAGGTTTTTTTAAAAATAAAGAATATCAGCCAATGAACGTTCCGTTTCGTAATGGACTTGATGATATATTTACCACGTTTATGTAAGGCCGACTGTGGGGTGTCATACATCGATTATCTCGATGTGAATAACATTGCTTTCCTATCAAATTAATTCGCCTGGAAGAGAGATAATGAGGCTGCTTTTTGTTCCACCATAAAATTGTATGCGCATATTATTTAACTGTTTATTTTGGTAAACAATTAAAGTGTTATCTATCTATACCAACCCATAATGGTATAACTGCTTATCCAAGATGGATTAGTTTCACACATTGGATATCTCGATGTGAAGTTCCGTCATGTTTTTCTTCACCGTCATCAAATATAATAGTAACAATTGCACATTAAGTCAGAATAATCGCCTATGAGACGCATAATTCCTGGTAGAATGCGAACTCACGTCATAAGAATGAGACCTAGGTGCATAAGCCACGGAAACGACACCATTTATAGGGATAGAAAGTATCCTAATATCTCAGGTTACAGGCTAACACTTTATTGAGTGATTTCAAGGTATTCAATACTTTTCACGTGATGATGTTATAGACAGATAAAAAAATAAAAAATATTTGCGGAATATACTGGTCCGAATTAGCTTATCTGATATTTATAGTGTTGATAATTATATAGATATCATAAACTATATTTAACTATAGAGCAATTATATACGAACTTTGGAATATATCAATATTTAATTTTTGTTGACTATGCGTCTAATATATTTGTATAAGTTTCACATTACCTCAAACGTGTTACTATGATTAATAATTATGAAGATTAAATTTAATAAAACAAAAAAGGCACACGGGGCTCGTCAATGTGTGAAACACGCGTACTCGCCTTTAACGTAATATAGTCATTGCGATTTTACGAGTAATTCAATATTAACAAAATAAAAAAATACCACGCGATCCCAGCACCAACTACTAGTTCCAATCATTTTATACAATCCGGGACAAACTTAAAAAAAAAAAAAAATATCAAAATCGGTAAAGTCGTTCTCAAGTTATGCGTTTGTAAACCAGCCATTAGTAACGAATACTTTAGCTACTATGGCTACGCAAAAAAAATATTACAAAATAAAAATTCCACTCGCCAACCCTAATCTCGGTGCATTATGACGTAACAGAATCCCAAAAGTGGGCCAATTTAATAGGAAAAAACTTGACACGCCCACACTACAAACTCACGCACACAAACACGCAGTGAAAGTGCGTGGTGCGCCGGCGCAACGTAGCGCGGTGCATGTCATTCTCGAATTGTCATTCGTGCCACGACCGCCGTGACGTATGGACGTCTAGTACGTTAGATAATTTATGAGTGTGTAAAAAGGAAATTATATAATGATTTATTATTGACGAGCTATGGCAGCAAAACTTCGTTCATGTCGCCTCGATGACTTTTTTACAAGCTTTCATTTAACTTGCAATGGATGTACCTATGTATTTATGTAAGTTCGGGTAGAATCTTGCAAGTTAAATTTGACCAACTTTTCGGTTTCCGATTAAGCTGAAATTTTTCACACATATGTATATCGCGTGATGATGTAATAATATGGTACCATGGACTGATCTGATGATGGAGTCGGAAGGTGGCCATAGGAACTACTGCATTAAACAAGATAGACCCGTCGTGTTTGGGCTCGTTTTACTTGTCTTGGCTTGTACTCTGCTGCTATATAATATCCAGGATCTCATAAGCTTGTATTAAAAACCTTTTTAAAAAAGGTTTATTATTAATTACAATTCAATTTTGAAGACTTTATTGATTCTCGCACCCTTAACTTTTTCAGCAAAGAATCAATAATATCTATATATAAAATATATCTATATATATAATCTATCTATAAAATTGTGAAAGTACGACATATTTATTTACGCTACATAGTTTTGATTGCTTAAACAAGTAATTTATTTTTACTTTTTTGATGAAAAAAACGCTAATTTCATAATTATATAAGGAACTAATATTTCTGCTGTTTTTTAACAGCTTCATCGGCGTTATATTGGTGGGATTCGTCTGGGGTAATGTTAAAAATATAGGCCGTTTTACGCAGATATAGCGCTGGGTTTAATGCTTTATTTAAGACTAGCTACGCCCGCGGTTTCACTTGCGTGGCGATGGATAATCGTTATATTTTGGATAATCCAAACTATATCTTTATAAATTACGGCCTATGTGTTATACTGATGTGTAAGCTATATTATTGTAAAGATTCGTCAAAATTCGTTCAGTAGTTTTTCCGTTTAGTAACACGGCGAGATTAAGCGCCCCACGGACTCTGGTACAGCCGTTCCTAAACACACCACTAGACTTAAACCTGCCTCCCAAGTTCTCGCGCTCGTATTAGGAAGAGCACGAAACTTAGAACGAAGTTACACTCATGTTCCTCCGCGCATCAAGGCTTGAGAATACCCCGGTAAGCAGGGTAAACTCACTTCACCAACAGAGGTTTACTTCATCCACCGCATCCCCAGGTGCAAGTGGAGGAGATTTTGCGCATATCTGCGCCTCCCGACACCAGACTGAATCCCTCTCTATTTCAGCGGCCTCCTGGGATGACGTTACTGCTTCGCAGAAGGATGTCGCAACCCCCTAATGATTGTAGCTGTGCAGCATAGCCTCAACCAGGCTACCCAGTGAATCGATCGGTCCTACGACGGCCTCGAGCTCAAATATCTATGGTATCCATGCAGCGCATTCGACCAATCTTTAAGACATGCTGGGGCGTAGCATTAATGTTAATAAGCGTGAAACGGCTACTGTGAATAAAATATCCTCTAAAATTTTAAAAGAAAATGGTCTGTCATAAAGAATTCAAAAGTTGATCGGTGTTTCCGTCTACAATACTAAATTTGATAACGACATGAGTCAGAGATGAAAATTTTTAGCGCTGATAAGAGAAAACAAGACACTGTTGAATTCCAATATGTCAGATAATAGCTGCATGCGGAAGTTCATGTTAGATATTATGACAGGATTAAGATCTTATATGTATAAAAATCTCGTGTCGCGATATATATATATATATATATATTGTACTATAGGTTTGCCTTTGACTACACTCTCGCCCCATATGGAGCGATAATATGGTCTAGGATGGAGCACCCTTACCTTACCTACAAGGTACTGTAACGACTAAAACCTTTTTAGTCGTCGTTTGTATTAAGAAAATAATTATTTAAAATTTAATTACATCGAACGCCTGGCAAAACAAAAGATATCATTATTGTATCGAGCCGCGGACTGAACAGATGTAAGAGCTTCCTGCTTGAAAATATAAAAATATTCCATGAACCAAGTCTTTGATTTGAAAATCCGTACTAAGCTCGAGCCGCTGGGCGCGCCACAGTACCTAGTAACACGGGACTTGAAGACACCCAGGTTATAAGGACGGAAAAGACATATTCCGGCAATGAGTGCTACTCTTTTACGGTGTGTATGATGAAGCTAGACTATATCCGGGATAAATTCAGAAACTATGTTAATGTATAGTCATTTAGGAAGTTTGAAGTACAACTATAATATAAATTACATACTATTGAATACAATGTAAGAAAACTTAACTTATTTGTATTGTATTCTACCCATAGTCCCTCAAGACTATAAGTAGAATACTGAGCCCAGATCACCGTCTTCTATGGGTAAGGTGCCCAGAAGGCTGGCTACGTTTCCTCGCTGGATCGCCATACTGATCCGTTGGCCGAGGTAGGCACCAGCCCTCTGATCACCTGAAGAGTCGATGAGTCGTTTTGATAAATTTTGGTAGAGGCTCATGGCCTCAGGACCCCACGGTCCAAGCGTCTCGACAGCAAACGGCACAAACATATAACTCTCACTGAGGGTTGCATATGATAATCCAGAAACTATTAAATCGATGTTGATGATTTTTTTAACTATGTGTAATTAGGTCCAACTTAAAATGTAAGATAGCGAGTCACTTCGGGACTCGGGGGGGGCTCATCGAGGGCATACGGGGCTCCCGGCGGCCGGCTCTGCACGCACGTTCCCTGGGGAAGGAGTTGTGAGATGCCAGCCGCCGGAGTACCCATTAAACCTACCACTGTCCCACCGTATCTTCATCAGCCATCATGGTAGATATACATACGTACATATACACCTCGACTTCTACATTATTTTGAAATTACTTCACATAATTATATTAATGAGTATTTAAATATTTAGGCCTGAAAGAGTGTCGGGGTGAAGGTAAGGAAAGGAATGCTCCGGTATTTCGGGCATGTGGAAAGAATGTATGATGAAAAATGACTAAACAAATATACAATGCAAAAGTGGATGGATGCAGAAGTCGCGGAAGGCCCACCTTCCATGATCAAATTGATCGTGTATTAGCAGAAGGTGATGTCAGGAGCCTTAAGAACAGACGAGCGTGCATGACAAGAGCTATGAATGTCAAAGAAGCAAGTGAGGTGTGTAAGAATAAGCCTGAATGGCGCGCTGTTGTTCGTGCCTACCCCGCAAGGGACCTGGCGTGAAGTTATGTATGTATGTAGGTCATTTATGATTTGATGGAGGCTGATACTGAAAATTGGTTGCTTGGCACAGCATTATGCTAAGTTGCCAAGCTCATTGTCATGAATGTACATGTTTTTGAATAGTTTTTATATATATTCCTAGCTTCTGCCCGCGACTTCATCCGTGTGGAAAGTTCTTTTAACTATTCCACGGGAACTTTTTAATTTTTCGGGATCAAAAGTATCCTATGTTACTTCTAATACCTCCAAGAATATGTGTACAAGTTTTATGATGATCGGTTGAGTAGTTTTCGCGTGAAAGCGTAACAAACAAACTTACATTCACATTTACAATATTAGTATACGTTTGTGTTTTATGTATAAAAGTCCTGTTAGTTTAATGCAGTGTTTTTCAATCTATGGGCAGCGACCCCTAGGGGGGTCTCAGGGCTTGTTCGGAGGGCCGCCGGCAAAAGGGAAAAGGCAATTTATGTTTATACCTCACACTTAAGTATTAAGCTCAGCAGCTTTTTGCAGAATATGGGCCCTAATTTTTTTTATTGCAGTTCAGCAGACAGGCAGACGGCCCACTTGATTGAAAGCGGTTATCATCGCCTATGGACATTTGCAACACCAACTGATGCTCTCTTAAAGGGGACTGGAATCTAGTCACTAATGCCGGAACACAACTTAAGGTTGTTATGGCGAAATACTTTAGATGAGAGGTGGTAGCCATCCAGTCGGGCAAATGCCCTACCACCTGGCGAAAGTGGTATAATATAGGTAACAAAATAGCGAAAGACATAAACTTACTCTTCTAAAATATTAACTTTATGTTCTATGGCCCACGGGGGTCAGCTAAAAGTTTCAACCTGTAAAGGGGTCGCGTAGTCAAAAAGATTGAGAAGCACTGGTCTATTATTTTTTTGACAATAAGTATTTTCTTTCATTCTAGTAGTTTTTGAGACTAATGTACGTAATCCTAAACTATATTTTAACGGTTGTAAGCGCGGTATTTTATTCGATTTTAGTAAGATGCTTTGAGATTGGGCTCTCATAGTCTAGATAATAACCATAAACAAAAAATATTAATTAATTAAAACTAACAAGTTAACCTAAATAGTATCTTTAACACTACTCATTGACTTCCGTGATCAGGGCTACTGAAAAGTAGCCGAAACTTAGATATGAAAATTAAATAAAATAAAATGCAGCGCTTAAAACCGCTAAAACGTCTTAAATAGCTGAAACCTAATGTTGAGTAGAAATCATGTCTAACACACCTGTTGAATGGTATAAGCCATAAAGTAAGTACCTGCTCTTAAGATAAAGCGGTAACTCATCGGCGCTCGATGACTAAAGATTTTCCCATGGCAGATATTCGATAAAGGAATCCGGTGATAATCATTTCATTATTATCATTATATAACGTGAAGCAAAAACTTTGTACCCCTTTTTAAGAAAATTGCATGGACAGAGTAGTATGAAATTTCGCACACTTATATATATATCTTTTGTCTTGTTTTCCGTTTCTACGAGTGTGAGTGCAATTTTTAAATAATATACAATTTCTGTCATGTTATTTCAGAAATGTTACTTAAGATTTTTACACTAGCTAATTTTAAAATTTATGAGCGACCTTTTAAAATTCAAATTTTGAATTGAAACTTTTAGAAACTTATTAAAGAGATAAAAATCGGTTTTTGGGGATTTTCGAAATCTTATCAAATTTGGAGCGACCTTTTAATTTTTTTGAGCTATCCTTTGGAGGGAATTCTTGAAACATCAAAAACTAACTTTATCATTCGAGACAAAAAAATGACGGTTTTTGCGCCATCCTCATATATATAACATGCACATGTAACATGTTACCTGTAAGATAAAATTAAAAAGCTTTCTTTCACAATTCGGCAGATGTTCCTTACAATATAGATCGCAGACTATAATCGAATATCTGATAACGTGTTTGTTTGTTTGTCTAACACATTGATAGCGCATATATGTCACTGTTATCGGTGCGTGCCCTAAATATTATATAGTATATATGGTAGTAATACGTTATTAACTTTTATTATGTACTGACATTTGTCAGTTGGAAATTGTAATTATACCGTATAAGTACTACCAATACCACCAGTATACTTTTTATCCGTGCAGGAACCGCTTTCCATGAGCTGGGCGTCTACCTGTTTGCCAGCTTCGCAATTAAAGAACTATCTGATGGAAAGTGGTTACCATCGCCTATAGACACATACACAATAAATGATAATTCTATTCTATTCTATTCTGTTCTATATGTAAATGGTCATGTAGCGCTTTTCTATTGTATGACTACAGCAGGTAGGCAGACTGACCACCTGATGGAAAACGATTACCATCGTCTATGGTCACTTGCAACACTAATGCTAGCGCAATGTGCTGCTGCTCTCTTAAGGGAGACTGGGGGAGGAGGAGGACTGAGGTTGTTATGGCGGAATACTCTAGATCAGGGGTGCGCCAGTTCCAAATGGATAAATATCCTACCACTTGGCTGTAGGGTGTTTTGTCGCTTCTGACGACAAGCCCATTAATCAGTAAAGGAAAGGAGGAAGAAACGGAGAAATATAATTTCCTGCGGCCGGGCGGCCTGTCGTAAGAGGCGACCAACCAACCCACAGCTAGGTGGTATAGTGGGTAATTGCCCGACTGGATGGCTACCACCCTTGGTCTAGAATATGCCGCCATAACAATCTTGGGTTGTGTTCCGGCATTTCCGGCAACCTGGTTACTGGTTCCAGTTTTCCTTAAGAGAGCAGCAGCGCATTTGTAGCACCTTTAGTGTTGCAAATGTCTATAGGCGATGGTAACCGCTTTCCATCAAGTGGGCCGTCCGCCTGTCTGCTGAACTCCTGCAATAAAAAAACATTTAAAAATACTAATAATAATACCAGGGCTATATGATAGTCCACGTGGAAGGTATGCCTGATCTATCCTGACTGTGTTAGTTATGTCATGAATTAAATGTTGTATTATTTATCTAAGTTGCTTTAAACGCTCTTTTTTAAATTTTATATATAACTAGTCCGCGTGGAATAATTAAATAAAATTTGGTTAAAATATCCCCCCGTTTTTAAAACATTGGTTCTCCGCTCCTATCGGTCTTAGCGTGATAGTATGTAGCTTATAGCCTTCCTCGATAAATGGGCTATCTAACACTGAAAGAATTTTTAAATCAGACCAGCAGTTCCTGAGATTAGGGCGTTCAAGTAAACAAATAAACTCTTCAGCCTTAATTATTAATATAAGATAAATGACAATGTCAATTTACATAAGTAATATGTCGCTTCTTTGCTTCAATAACGTGGTATCTTCAAAAACCCAAATTTACAGTACGCCACTTTTAAAATTTCAAAAAAGATTTTACCCAAACATATTTTACACTTTTTTGTATATTTTTAAAAATTAAATTTAGTGTCAATTTACTAAGCTTTTTGAAATATATGAGAAAGTTGTGATAATATGATAAATTTAGCAAAATATAGTGAGTGAGTGAAATAAGTGAGTATTGGGATATGTCACGTTATTGAAGCAAAGAAGCGTTGTGTTTAGTCTTTTATTATTTAGTTAATACTCTTATGGCATTCTATTTTTTACATTATTATATGTTCACTTCATATGTTTTTCTCATTTCTCTGTACTCGTGTGTGTCACTAAAGGTCCCAGCGGAAGATTAGCGCTCTTATTTATACTACACTAGTTATCTTAACCGGCAATTCTGCTGAGTTAAGACCAATTTAGGACTGCATTTACTTAGTGAAGTGAAACTTTTACAGAAACGGGAGGTTTTAAGATTTTTCGGTCACGAAAGAGCGTTACGGCCGCGTGGAGGACCGGCATATATTTTTTTTATAACAATACTACAGACTCGAGTTCCGTACCCTATTTACAACTTGATTACTGATATTGATTTTTTGAGTTTATACACGCTTATTATTATCTTTTGTGTATTATTATCTTTATAGTGTGTGACATTGATTTTGTGGTTTTTATGTGGTGTTGTATATCTTAAGAATAACTTATATATTTTTTTTCTAATTTTAATACTAAACTTATACTTATGTAGAGTGTATCTGTTACAAGCTGGTGTTGTGAGAGAGTGCATGTGCAGTGTGTGCCTTATGTCTATACCTATATATATTATCTTAACTAGTGCCATGTATGTTGCTTTTTCTTTTTGTGTCTAGGTCATTAATTTTTAGGCTCTTTGTGTGTCTTGGTTTGTTTGAAAATTGTGCGTGTAGTGGTAGTGCGTTGGGGTGAGTAAGTGTATAAGTTTTGTTGTTGGTTGTGGGTTTGTGACATTATGTTGTGTAAATATTCCGGCATAAATTTAGACTAGATGTGGTCAGGCGTCATCATTTTAGAGTAGACTATGGATGCGTTTTTTGGTTCTGGATTAATGAATTCAATATTTTGTTTTCAATATGTATTCATTGGTAATGGGTACACATTTGTGGTTTTCGGGGTCATGAGGGCCTGGAGCTCATCACCTCTATCGAGAACTCTCAACGCGTCTTATTGAGTCTCGCGTGACCAAAAGGCTGGCTTGTACCTATGGCAACGAATTAGCGTTGCCACCAAACGTAGAAATGCGGTCAGCATTTTGGGCACGTTCCCCACCGACAGCGTTTTGGAGACATTTTTTTGTTTATAGATTTACGCTATTTTGTAAGTATTGCTTTATTTGTAGTTTAGTTAGTTTATTTATTTTTAAGGTTGTATTTGTAAGTATGTTAGAAATATTGAATATTATAAAAAATAATACATAAATAAATTTAAAAAAATTGTTTGATCAATGAAATATCTCTAATATATAAAATTCTCGTGTCACAGTTTTCGTTGCCATACTCCTTCGAAACGGCTTGACCGATTCTCATGAAATTTAGTGTGCATATTGGGTAGGTCTGAGAATCGGACGACATCTATTTTTCATCCCCCTAAATATTTTTTTTTATTTTTTAGACAAAATTTTTAATTTCTATTTTTTTATGATACAACATACAAAAAAACATACAATCCTCAATTTTCACCCTTCTACGATAAACCCCTATTTTTTACCGGGCAGGAAGACGTCTGCCGGGACAGCTTGTAATATATATAAATCTCCTGTCACGATGTTTGTCCGCGATGGACTCCTAAACTACTCAACCGATTTTAATCAAATTTGCACACCGTGTGCAGTTTGATCCAACTTGAAAGATAGGATAGTTTTTATACCGTTGGAACCGGTAGGTGGCGCTGAGATCGGGTTCTAGAATCCTCTTAACAACGGGGAGCGATTTTGTTTTTGTGTGTTTGAGTGGGTCCCCGGATGGTTTAAATCCACAATTGGAACCGGTAGGTGGCGCTGGGATCGGGTCATATTTTTTCAGAGCAGGACAACGTCTGCCGGGGCCGCTAGTGTTTACATAAAAAATACATTCATCAAAATGTACCAAACCAAAGAAGTGAAACGTACGTACAACGGACAAGTGCAAAAACGACTGCCAACAGTATTTTAACTTGAATTTTTTTTGTTTTTATTGAAATAGTTTATGCGATTTTAATTATCGTCTTCTCATAAGTATATAATAATGAATGTTTGTCGGTATGTCCTTTATAGAATCGTAAACTATACATTTAATCATGTGTTGATCTTTAGAAAAGTTGTTGTGCATGACCCAAAGAAGGTTTCTGAATTGGTTCACAGTTGGACCCGGTAGGTGGTGCTGCTGTCGGCATATTGATTGAAGCAGTTCCGGGTAGGACGAAGTCGGCTAGTTCTAAATAAATATTTTTCTTTCTTCTGCGAGACCGTAGGCCTTTCCATCAGGGATGTGATATGCTACGAGAATGTAAAAGCTAAGTTTCCACTGATGCTAAGCTATGTAGTGGAGGGAGTAAGATGTGCTATGAAAATCAGCCGCTACATTTTGGTGATAAAGACGCGTCTATTGTAGACACACTGTTTTAGAAGGCAAGTTGAATAAAATATCTTTAATTGCTGGCCTGAGCGCTGACAAAAGACAAATTCACACCTGCCGCAAAGGTAATAAAACGTCTACAGGTATTGTAGACGTTTTATTACCTTTGCGGCATATGGACGTCTTTTGTTTACTTTGTCTTTAACATTTGTGATTAGAAAAACAGCCTATTGAGTATTGTAATATTTTATGGTAGTCATTAGCCAGGTGTGATTCTAGGAAATTCAGTCCAGGCGGTCGAGCAGACATATTGTATTTGTAAAGTATAACGCAATGCCCTAATGGAGGGATGGGGCAGTCTAGCGATAGCGACAAGAGAAGCATGACGTTAGTAACGGACTTTGCTTCTTAGATTGAATCGTGCATTACGTTTGGACTAGTTATGTTCAGTTGTACTTGTACTTGTGTTATGCGTTTTTTTATAATTCTAATAAATTCTATAATAATTCCAACGGCATTTTGATTTGAGTCCTTCTTCTCTTGAACAGCAATTGTGAAGCGGTGTACATAGACTAGGAAGTAAAAATATTTTTTAATATTATATTTATATTCAAAATGTGTTCTCAGGTGGCCCTTTTTTAAAAAAACTTTTAAATTTGAATTTGAAAAAAGTTATATCTGAACATACATAAATTACACGACTAATCGCGAATCTCATTTTATTCAGTCGGTAAAAATGTGAGGCGGTAATGCGCGAGCGAGATAGACAGCCCCATGTAGCTATGTTAGAAAGAGAAGACTTCGAGTTGCAAAATTACCAACATTGGCTTACACGTGGCATTCGAACTTAAGGAAACAACGTGTTTTTGAGCAAGTACAGAAGCAACGTGACCAAGGAAAATGTGTTTATAACGTTAAACTTTTAAAAGTTACACTTTTGTAATACTTCCTATGGAGTTTCTAGAAATTTCCCAAACAAGGGTTAAGTACGCAAGCTCTTTTATATACAGAAATGGGCGTGTTTAATCAATATTTTTTTAAGGAAGTTGCGTAAAAGAATACGCCAGTATACAATGAAGGTAAGAGGTTTGGTGCGCATGTCATTAAAAGTTTACTTGCGCAACGGTTTATTATTTTGAAGGTATGTAAGACCACGTGGCAAACATCTTCTTTATCCGCTATCCGCAAATTGCGTCACAGGAATTTCTTGACCCCTCCCTCGTGCTGGTCACATTTGTGTGACTCGTCCCTCCCTAGTGCGTTGTGACATATTTTGCAATTTTACATAAGAAAATTATAAAATTAAAACGGCAGCTCCCTAATTAGATTTAATTCCATGTAAATTGTTTTTCAATAATTTAAACACTGTGTTTCTTTTAAGGATAAAATTAGAAATGAGAATATCAGTAGGAGAACCAAGGTAACCAACATAGCTCGCAAACTTAGCAAGTTGAATTGGCAGTGGGCCGGTTACGTCAGCCGCAGGAGCAGACGAGTCCTGGAGTGAAGACTCCGTCTCGGTTAACGTAGTGCCGGACGCCCTCCAGGACCGACGATCCATGCAAGGTCGCCGGTAGGCGCTGGATGAGGAAATCGGAGGACAGGGATGAGTGACGCCGTCTTGGGGAGGTCTACGTCCAGCAGCGGACTGCGAATGGCTGACAACGACGAATTTAAGCACAATGGTCGTGCAGATAGATGGCAAACCACAAACGTCTCCACACAGCTGAGATGAGAATGTTGAGATCGATGTGTGATATTTGTCAAAACAATGGATAAGGTGAGAAATGAGTACATAAGGGGATATTTGAAAGTTGCACCTGTGACTGAGAAATTGAGAGAAAGAAGATTAAGTTGGTATGGGCATATAATGTGGAGGGATGGAAGTCACGTGACAAAAAGAATGTCAAACTACGAGATGAGTACAAATGTGGAAGACCAAAAAAAGACGGATGGATTGTGTGAAGGATGATATGATGAAATGTGGTGTGAGAGAAGATGTATGTCAGGGTAGAGTGGGGAAAAGACATTATACTGACCCGAAATAATTGGGATATGGTGAAAGACAAGAGAGGTCATACAGATAGAGTTGGAAATGTTTTGAAATTTTAATTAAAATTTAAATATATTAGCCTACCTGTGCCCCGCAGCGTCACCCGCGTGGTGATGGAAAATCGTTATGTTTTGGAAAACTCACACTATGTCATTATAAATTATAGCCTATGTTTTATTCTAGTGTGAAGTTATATTATTCTAGTTTCATCAAAATCCATTCATTAGTTTTTGCGTGAAAGAGTAACAAACATACATCCATTCTTACAAACTTTCACGTTTGAAATATTAAATAGTCTATATTATAAGAATTAGGCATAATTATTAAAGGAAAAGGTAGTGTTTTCAGAGTGCGTTCTCAAATTTAGGCGATAGTTTGGCCTCTCTGACAGTAAGAGGCAGCGTGTTCCAAAGTTTGACAGCCTGCACTGTAAAAGAGTTATCATAAAAGGATGAAGTGTGTGCAGGTGTAGTGTTTATTATAAGTGTGCAAATTTTGGGAAGTTGAAAAGCGAAGGAATTCAAAACGTTCCTTAAGGTAGGGAGGACTACTAGGAGTAAATAATATCTTATAAAGTAATGTGAGAATGTGAGTATCGACGAAAGCGAATAGGGAACCACATGAGTTTTTTTACGAAATTCAGCAACATGGTCATATCTATTCCATCTCCCGGGATGAAAGTATCTATGACATTTTCGGTTACAGATAAACAGTTCGAGTTACTATCGCAGTTTTTTAATAGGTTATGGATTTTAATATCTATAAACTTGAGAAATAATTGGTCTCCCATACAAACTTTCATCCCCTTTTGAACCCGTTCTAGTTTTATTTATCTGTTCCCCGTCTATCGTCTATCTATCTTCAAACTCCATAAACGACATAAACTACCAAAACGACGAAAAATGGACAATCACAAAAAAACGTCTACCTATCCTACTTTCTGGGATAACCTTTACATTAATCTATCCCATTATCCGGGATGAAAAGTATCCCTTGTCCAGACTCGGTATTATAATTGCATGTGCATAACAAACCAAGAGACAAAATATATTTTTATCTCGGAAATTATCCCATTTTTCGGGATATAAAGTATCCTATATCATCCTCGGTAATGAAAATATAATATACTAGCTGTGCCCGTGATGTCGTCCACGTAGAACTTGTTTTCAACCCCCAATTTTGAGACATTCTACATTGGTGCTCGACTCCTATTGGTTTTAGCGTGATGATATATAGCCTATGCCTTCTTCGATAAAATTAAATGGGCTATCTAACAGATTAGTAGTTTCTGAGTTTGGCGCGTTCAATCAAACAAACAAACTCTTCAGCTTTATATATTAGTATAAGATATCTACTGAGTTTCAGCCAAACCGATCCAGTAGCTTTTTCCGTGAATGATCAACAGACAGAATTACTGTTGCATTGATAATATTAGTAGAGATAATGAATATATAGATTTAGTAACTACCACATAACATTCCAACGATAGGTATTATTTTCTAAGGTTATTTCTTAACTACCAGTTTATCTAGACAACGGTATATTGTCGGCGATTGTCAAAAGGCGACCATTTTAGGCCCTCAGGTTTCATAAATATATAATTTCGTGTTCTTAAATTGCGTAATATACTTTATTGTTTCACTGTTGAATTTCTTTCGAAGTTTTCAGACCACCTGCGAGGTTTCCATGTCGAACAACAGTTTTCGATTCTAAAAATACACCAATATCGTCTAGAAAAACGTTCTTTGTATATCAAATACCTAATAAAAGTGCAAAACATTTTAAAAGTTTAGTTAATAATAGTAACATTTTTTTATTGCAGGAGGTCAGCAGACAGGCAGACGGTCCACTTGATGGAAAGCGGTAACCATCGCCTATGGACATTTGCAACACCAAAGGTGCTACAAATGCGCTGCTGCTCTCTTAAGGGAGACTGGAACCTGGTTACTAATGCCGGAACACAACCCAAGGTTGTTATGATGGCATATTCTAGACCAAGGGTGGTAGCCATCCAGACTGTGGGTTGTTTTGTCGCCTCTTACGACAGGCCGCTCCTACGCAGGAAATTGTATTTCTCCGTTCCTTCCTGCTTTCCTTTCCTGATTAATAGGCTTGTCGTCAGAAGCGACAAAACACCCTACAGCCAAGTGGTAGGATATTTACCCATTTGGAACTGGAGCACCCCTGATCTACAGTATACCGCCCTAACAACTTCAGTCCTCTGGAATATGGTCACTAATGCCGGAACACAAATCAAGGTTGTTATGGCGACATACTTTAGACCAGGTGTGGTAGCCATCCAGTCGGGCAAATGCCCTACCACCTGGAAAAAGTTATGCGACATAAAGGAGGTTAAAATGTAATTTTGACGGGTAGAAGAACTGTTAAGGTAGTACAAAAAAGATGGATGAATTGTATAATATATAGATAATTATTTATTGTACACCAAATCATAAACAAACAGAAGTAGAAAAACCGTAAGCGACACTCTCTCAGTTTGTCTGTTATGTCACGGACATGAAGACTGCCACGGATGTGGGAGTTCCTGACACGGTATTTCCGCGTCACGCCACACATCCATCGCAGCATATTCATCTCCCTGACACGCAGTTCTTGCTTGTGTCGCTCAAGAACTGGCCACGCTTCACTGCCATACAAAAGGACAGGTCTAAGGACAGGTCTAATGATAGATTTATAGACCTATCCTTTTAACTTTTAACCAGCACATATAGATATCTATTATTATATTTTTTCAGAGTAGATGGTACCTTTCATCAGAAAAAAATGTATTTTTCCCAAGGGATAGAAATCGTTGAAATGTTTGACAAAATCTTAATTAAAACGAGGAAAGCCGCGTGCAGCAGATAGTCATTACTTTGTTACTTTTTTATATTTCTTTTCTTACATTTTCACACGGCTTTGGCAATCGTTTGATTTAGATAAAATTAAGTATTTATGCGCTTTCATTAAATGGGATGCGATAGGATAATTTGCATCCTGAAAAATGATAGTTTCTACCGAAGACTGGTCTGAAGTTGAATGTAGATAGATTTACTTCATAGTAACGAATTTGATAATCATTTTATTAATCAACATAGCCTTCCAAATACTAGGGGAACATAAAAACAAAGCGATTGACTTATTATAACGAGAAAGTAGCTTGTCGAATTAAAAACTCGAAGTCAATGAACTCGTCGAGCGTTTCCCAAAACCGCTTTAATTTGCTGGCTGACACTGTTTTAAAGTATTTTATCCAATTTCAATGTTACAAGAGATAACGAGTTACGTTACGTATTAAATAGTGTTAGTGGGTTTTGGCCTGAAATGTTTGTGACAAGCAGTTTTTTATTATATAATACTGGTTTTCGTGTAGCTCTTTGGTTGTTCTGCTGCCCTGGTGTTTTACTTTCGCTACCTTGAAATCGATCTCGATTTCAAGATGCACGCAACTTTTTAGGATTCCATAGTCTCCAACTATTTTAGTAGTATTTTAAGAAAGTCATCATGTACATCTGTCCGTCGTTGTTATTTTGATAAATTGTGGCGGGAGCTGAAGGATGGTGATAATTGTGTTGTGCAGTTTTATATTCTAAAAGAGTAAGTATGGTATCTTAGGGACACTTGGTTGGAACGCAGTTTCGGAAATCATCAAAGAGATTGTATAGTAAGTAATAAGAGCAATTACAGGACCTTCGATTTTGAAAACAGCGTTTTATAACACTTATTTCATTGCATCAAAGTTTGGAATTGTATAATAATAAACAGTGGTCAGCATTTTTCTTTCGCTTTAACATTTTTTTTTGGTTAGCCCCAATCCCCCAAATAACGTGCAATAAGGAACATCGTTCCAAAAATATATAATGTTACTTATAAATACACAATAATTGTAGGATATTGCTAGTTTTTGAGTATATTTGAGAATTGTTTTTACAAAAAAATTTGCTTCCTTTCAATTGACGTCAACCAAAAAATTTAATTGAGATCGTTTTACATTTGAAGTAAAACTTCTTTAGAATTGTTGTGGTTTGAAACTCTATGAAACGAAAAAGCAACACCAAGAAGAGATAAACATATAAATCTATAGGACTAAGCCTGCGAGAGAATGAGATAGAAAACATTATATTTAATCATTCAAACACTATGCTCGTACAAATAGTTAGTTGGAAATGTTTTGAAGTTTTACGTTAATATCTCAAATGTTGTGTTTTAAAGCTTAAATATTGTTACACGCTGACAAAGTCAGTGCACACCGGTTTATTACCTTTCCCGTATTTGGACTTCTTTTGTTTACTTTGTGTTTAATTTTTTTTTTTTTTAAACCATCCTACTGTTATTGTATTCGTTTATGACCACAGGTGTGCTGATTACGTTTTCTCAGAAAATGCAGTCCACGCGGTCGAGTGTTGCATTGTATAATTAGTATAAAACAATGCCCGAACGGAGGGGTGAGGCAGTCAAGCGAGAATTACGATAGGAGCAAGCCGTGTGCATTCGATAAGCTATATAGTGACGGACTTTACGCGTGTTATTGAATCGTGCATTTTGTACTTGTTGTGTCCAGTTATATTTGCACCTGTGCTATACGTGTTTGTATAGTTCTAATAAATCCTATATGTAACGACATATTAAAACGGTATAATAAATGAAATGTGACGTCACAAAATTTAGAATCCCTCCCATCCCTTGTCACACTTGGTTTCATATCTACTACGTTCGAACACATACACATTTTGCTGTTTTGCAATAATAATAATATTCATGCCATCGCCCAAGTGAATCCCTCAGTCATATTGTTCCTGGCTGTTCACATCTTTCCAAAGGCGTATACTTGCACAGACATAACCTCGTAGCCAGGGTTATCCACCAGCAAATGACCTTCGAAAGGGTCTTGTGGAAACAGAGGTTCCGTAATACCAGTTCTCGAAAACAGTCGTGCAACACTCTAATGAAGTCTAATGGGATCGACCCAAAAACTTTTTATCAAACATTTGAATTTCAAGTTTAAAAACCATTTCAATGATTATACTCCAGCTTATCTTCATTATAATTTTATCCCCCTTAGTAAAAGAAGGCATTACCTCGACATGACCTTTTTGTACGATACCATAAATTCTACTATCGATTGTCCAGCCTCACTTCGTCTTTGAATGTCAATGTACCACAGCGTTACCCTCGTAATTCTTACCACAGACTGCTCGCAACCCCTGTTTCAAAAACTAACCACGGACAAATGAAGACCTGCGTCTTTATACAAATATATAAACAAATATTTTTGTAACGTAATAATATGTGGAACGAATGTATGATGAAAGAATGAAAATGAAAAGATGCAGAAGTCGCGGAAGGCCATGATCAAATTGATCGTGTACTAGCAGAAGGGGTGTAAGGAGCCTTAAGAACAGACGAGCGTGCATGACAAGAGCTATGAATTTCAAAGAAGCAAGTGAGGTGTGTAAGAATAAGCCTGAATGGCGCTCTGCTGTTCGTGCCTACCCCGCAAGGGACCTGGCGTGAAGTTATGTATGTATGTATGAAATAATATGATATAACATCAGCCCATAAATGTCCCACTGCTGAGCTCGGGCCTACCATTATAGGGGAACGGACAGTATACCCGCCACGCTTTTCTAAGGCGACTTGGCAGGTTTGACACATCGGCTATCTCGATGTGCAGGTTGCATCGATATGTTTTCCTTCACCGTTGTTAGCACGTGATAATTGTAACAATATGCACATTCGATCAGCAAAACTGACTAAGTGGTGCATGCGTTTCGGCCAGGATCGAACCCGCGGTCTTTGAGTTTGGGACGCGTGCGCTAGCCATTACGCTACAACGAATTTTGAGACAGACATTTTTAATTCTCCTAAACAAATATTTAAGTCATCACTTGTTAGTAAAGTATTA
Source organism: Dendrolimus punctatus (assembly GCA_012273795.1). NCBI lineage: Eukaryota > Metazoa > Arthropoda > Insecta > Lepidoptera > Lasiocampidae > Dendrolimus > Dendrolimus punctatus. The sequence goes on along the minus strand of CM022552.1, from coordinate 758,022 downwards.
GATAGATTGAATAATTAATTTTCGTGTAGTGTATATATAACCTGCTAGAACATAAGTATCCAGTTTTGGTTTACATGTATTATTGTGTTAAATCTTAAATTTATGGAAATAATGTTAACTTGTTGCGGACAGAGAGCACCCCCTGACCCGCCCGCCGGAGCACACCGACTCGCCGCGCTCCACATACCGCCGACGCCCATAGCTCGCGCAATTAGCAGCTAGGCGTCGGACGTGATGCGGGACATAGAAGCGGCTTTGGAGGACAATTACTTTGTCATACGTACTTCTTTATGTATAGTTCTAATTGGTGTAATCGTTTAATAATAATAACCATACAGTCCATTATATCGAGTTTCATCTCCGAAAAAGAAGCAACTGCCACCAACAGAACTATCGTAGCCAAGATCCTGCATGACGATAACTTTGTGAAAAATCGTCGTCAGCCATTCACAGTCCACTGCTGGACGTAGGCCTCCCCTCCCTCGGATAGGTATGAGTGGCGCCGTCTTGGGGAGGCCTACGTCCTTGTGAAAAATGAAATAGAGAAACTAAGTAAATACTTAGATCTTGCTCGCGAGGTTAGCCATGTGGCGATTGGAGTCAACGAGCTTTGTGCCGATAGTTGTCACCGTCAACGGTCTTATACCTAAGAACCTAGACCGACACCTAGAGAGATTCCCGCTAGGAAGCTGGGACTACTAGCACTCTTTTAGACACAGCACGAAGTGTGAGTAGTTTTCTGTCTGGAGCCCTAACCACCAGCAGTTTGGACCCAAGGCACGTGGCCTTGAGTCCAAACTGCCGGCCAGATCTTTTTTATCAAATATTGTATTTTGAATGTTTTTAAACAATATAAAGTAATGGCATATTAAGTATTTTTTTACAGAAAAATGTTTATGGTGGTTTTTAAAATTAATTATTGTTTCGAATATGAATAAAATAGTAATTATATATGGATCTATTTCAGTTATATGTAATTTTATAATTAATTCATAACTATTTATAATAATGTTGCGTTTGAATCATTGATAAGACCGTGTACAGGAAGAAGTGATGATATTTTACATAATTTAATTCATAGTATTTTATATTAGTCAATGACATGCGAAATAACGCACATAGAACAAAGAGGTAATTTTAAGCTCGCTGTTAGAGAATTATCTTTTTTTTTTTGACTGGTTGAATAACCTAAATTAATATTATAAATGCGAATTTAAATTTGTATATTTGTGATTTGGGGTAGAGGGCAGGAATGCCATCTTATACATAGGGCAAGTCGAAATAGTGTTCAGCAAGTCCAAATAGCTGGCGTTAGTAAAAACTGCGATTTAAAATAAAACTTGTTGAAATATCAATGTCAACTAACTTTAATAATAATTGTTAATACAACAATTTTAGCTAGGCGTGTTGCTGGGGAGTCTCTTGCCGCTTCTTCTCCTTAACAGCAATAACACGTTGCGAAGCGGTGTACATAGACTAGGAAGTAAAATTAAATTTTAACCTATATGTATGACCTTCAAAAAGTGTCATCCAGGAATTTATTTTGAATAAAAACTTTTGAATTTGAATTTAATTATTATTAAATAGTTGAGATTTTCTGTTTGGCATTTTAATCATTTTATGGAATTTCAACTACTTATGTGGTCCAAAATTATTGAGTAAATATTATGCTGCGAGAAAACTGTAGTGATTTAATATTTTTAATAATCAAAAATGAGTGTGTGGGTGTGTAGGTGTGTGTGTGTGTGCAGTTCACACGGTCAAGAAGAAGAAGGTCATACATATATAAAATTTAATTTTACTTCCTAGTCTATGTACACCGCTTCGCAACGTGTTTTTACTTGCATACGGCAGCGGTAGGGCCCTCTCTCACTCTAACCCACGCACTATATACATAAAATTTAAGGAATAACCTAAGCTTTTCTCAAGTTATACAATTTCAATACTAAATCATTCTACTTAAGTTTAAGTTATCACTTCTGTTGGGCGTCAAGAGGCGCGCACTTTTTTTTTAGTACATTACATTGTTTGTACTCACAACAAAACATAAGTTATTGCTAAAAAAGGTTTATAATGACTAAAAATTAAGAGCCTGGTGTCAGTAGAAGAAAAAATTGCATATAAGCTGATCACCAGCCTCTCTCTCCCGGAAAAATGTAGGTACGTACATACATGTACAACTAGTTCATCGATTATATTGTATGTATTATGTTTAACTATTTGACATTAAAGTTTAACATGTTAAGATCAAAGTTGTTTCATTTTCTCTCATCTCTAAGAACATTTATTAGGTATGTAAAACCTTTTTATCAGTTTCAATATTTCTGTTAAGCGTAGCAGTTAACCTCTTTCTTATTGTTAATGGCAGCGTCTGTCATTGTCAACATTGCAATTTTGCGTTGTCACGTTTCATATTTATTAAAATGTTGGCAGTAACTCTTTACCGTCGTCTGTTTTTCCTGAAGAATACAACCTAGGTATCTTCTAAGTAAGCGTGCTCCAACTTAGACTGTATTTCCCTCTGACATCAGGCGCAATGTCGGTCAAACGCGAACCTCTTCATAATAAAAAAAGTATTGTTTATTGTACTCGTGACGAACATTTTCATTCCGTGAGTGTACATACATTGTAAAAATTGTAAACTACTAAACTGGAAGAATCTAGCTTCACTTGAGCTAAATTGAAGTATTTCATATAGCATTTGTATAAGTTATGGATGTAATCAAAATTTCGGTAAAAATTTTGGGTTCTTTAATTTTTACTGAGACAAAGGTGCGAATGAATAATTCTTGACGAGTAAAAATAATATAAAAATTTGGGGGAAAAGAAACCATAATAAACTTATATGTATGTATGAAGAGATTAATGGTAGTAGATGAAGCAAAAGATGTATGTCAAGATCGTAATCGGCGTAATAAATAATATGTGTGTAAGTAAGTGTAAAATTATAAAAATATAAATATAAATTATTATATATTTATAATTATATAAAATTGAATTTGTCAGGTAAATAATTATAGGTAATTCATACATTAATTAAAGACAAAAGTACCAAGGCAGCAAAAATATGAAGAGTTAAAAAGAACGGCCTACGATTTCCCCGGACGTTGCCTAAAAACTTTCGAACACGACTCCTTAGAATCGCATTATGCAATACTGTAATATTAATTTTTCAAAATATTTTACTGCATTAAAAATACTTGTAAAATCAGTCGTTTTATTTATTATTGTCAACGTACGAGAAAATTATTTAATTTTAATAAGTAACTGTTTTAATGCAAATTAAAAGTAATTACCGCCGGTAAAATAAGATTATGTAAAAGTATTTAATTTTATTTATTGTAAGTTTCAATTCATCATTTGTTAATCCGTATTATTAATTACAATAGTTGTATCTAACATGTAATTAGATACAACTATTGTAAAGGTTAATGGTAACCATTATATGTTATTTAGTTAATACAGTAATTTAAATAAAGTATTACTTCTGAGAAATATAATCAGTATTAAAAGATTATCTCATAAAAGTTAATATGATTTGATGCAATGTTTATTATTTCATATGTGTGTGATGTGGACCAAATATTTAACCATTTAAGAAAAACAGTTATTGGAGCAAATTTAAAATTTATTGGTGTTTATTAACACAGTCTATTAGTATTTGTTCGTGTAATCATAGATTATCTATATAAAAGAGCACTAAATAAGAAAAATAACTTAAAGATAAATGGAATTGACATAAAAATCAAAATAATCGAAAAACAAACAATCAACACTTCACATTCTCCAACATGACATAAGGCGATCGTCTGACACACATTCATCTGTTGCGAAACACGGCGCGCGCGCAGTCTGGCACGGCGCGGTGCACTGCTTGCCGCTACTAAGTGTTTTGTAAGGCAGCGGATGTACTTGCGGCTTCTAGAAATTAACTACTTCAAATACTTTTCTTTTAGAACGATATCAAAAATTTAACCAAAAAGAAATATAACGCAAATTACAACCTAAAACATTAGGCTAGAGTCAATTTAGGAAAATTAGTATTTCCACCATTGTGTTTATAATAACAATTTCTAACTTATTATATTTACTCCTATTTTAGGACTTTTTAAAAGTAAACAATAAATTTACTTCAAATTATAGCAATCGATCAAAACTTACTTTTTAAAATGCTAACTTTAAATACTCTATTAACTATACATTGAAAGAATATTGTAGAATTCTTTCATGTTTTGACCATAATACGCCTTATGGTTTTATCGATTACATTATCAGCCTTTGTCAACCCATTTGGTATAGGCCCCTTATATCATGGCTGGCCCTTCCTTCCGGCCCTTCGACTAAGTATAGTAACACGTTTTCCATCAACAAATAGATACACGATATTTTTCACATAAATATGTATTCGCTACCTTATTAAGTTATAATAAAAATTACAAATACTCTAGTTTGGTCTGGAATGAATATTTTAAGCATAGGACCTATAAAAAAATGTATAATTGAATTATAATTTATTTAATTTTCAAATAATTTATATTTTTTTAAATTGACCACTTTCATTTCACATATAAAAAATATAGTAAGAAATTATGTATAACAAAATAAATATTTTGTCAAAAAATATTTTTGTGGTTAGTCCTTGTAATTCCTTTGTTAACAAGTAGAAATGATTAACATTACTTTACACGGAGTAAGTTTCATGGTAATCGGTAGGTTGTCAACGTCGTGAGAGAGAAACAGATAGACATGCAAACAAACTTACTTTTACATTTACATATTAGTTATAAGAATACCTACTCAGATAAAAAGATGCTATCAAAAATATATCAATGTCCATTAAATAATGAAAAGGTTTTCGAACTGGGTCACTGGATAAATTGTACTTTTTAAATGTGATTTCGAAAATTACCAAATTTTAAGCGAAAGTAAACACTCGGCACACAAGTCTGTCTGAAAATTTGTCTAGAATAGAGTCTGAAACGGCTGAATAGTATTCAATGAATATTCTAGAGATACTTTGGCAAATTTTGCTTAAATTTCGTGCATGATTCGTTTCAACATTTTGTAGGGTTCAAAAGAAATTAAAGATGATGTCTTCATAGATTTGTTTTCATTGCACTAAGTTGTGGGTGGAAGCCTTAGTTTAAGCCAAGTTTAAAAAATAATAACATGAGTTAAAGTATAAATAATAGGAATTCGTTTTTTAAGCAAGAATGGTGCGTTCATCTAATTATGTTTAGTGAAGTATTCTCTTGCGAGCTACACAAGAACTACCCTCGTTTAGATTAAAGACATACAATTTGGCTGCGACTTTTGCTTAATATGAATTCGAAGTCAAGTTCTGCGCGAAAGAAGTAGAAGCTACATCTTCAAAATATGCACACATATATATGTAAAAGTTATATAAATAATTTCAATATCTAATTATTAATTTAATTTTTCAAACTGTTTTTATTGATCTTTGTGTATGAATAAATAAATAATAATTATTATTATAAAAATACAAAAATAAAAACAATCCCACTTCACCTCACATTGAATAATATACATTTAAAAAATAATAGTAACTTAGTTTGTACTACATAACATCGTTCAAAAACACAAAAGGCATATTAACGAAAAAGTGAAAGTGAGGCACGCACACAAACGCATTTAAGGCACGCCCACACGCACGAGCAAAGTTTTGAACACATCATTAAGGGGTGTCATATCTTTAAAGCCTTGTTAAACGTTAATATACTAATTACATACTCTAAATTAGGGTGCTGTAAAAATAATATGTAGAATGGATTCTTCAAAAACATTCAAAAGACCTTCGAGGCTGGTTTTGACGGAAACTAAAGTGATATCATTAGATTTTTGAAAAATCGATTACTCTTGTCAAGATTCGAATCGACTGGTTTTGAAAAAAAAAATTGTGTGTGTACTTATATACACGCGTTAGAAGTTATACTTCTTTGGCGTAACAAGATAAAAATCTTTTCAAAAATATTATCTTTCGCCTTATTCTACATTTGTAAAAAAAACGACACTAACAATAGAAATACTAAAATGTTGACTATAGCTAACTTCAGGGTGTCGGATTTTCGTGACGTTGAGCGCGCGCATCGTAAAAATTTACTCTCATCACTTTTTCATAACGCGCCAAAAGAAGTATAACTTCAAAAATAAATACATCTGTATTATTATACTAAATCATAGTGTAGCTTGTAAGGATTAATTTCTGTAAAGTAATGTTAAACGGCAAACCGAGTGAACGGGTTGTTTTTGAGCAAAATGTTCTATTTTCCACATATTAATTAAACATCAAATTGCGCCAGTCATATGACCGCACCTCATTTGAACGCAATGTTTCCCCATTGAGTGATTTGATCGATCGGGGTAATAATAACGTCTTTCAAATATGAAGTTATGGACGCCTATTATAAATAGAATGTTTTTTATCAATTCCATATTGAATAAAATGAGGTAGGGATTAATTAATATATAGAAAATAGGATTTTTTTACAAAAAACAACCCTTTCCCTCGGTAACGGACAGTATACCCGCCCCGCATGTCCAAGGCGGCTTGGCAGGTTTGACACATCGGTTATCTCGATGTACAGGTTGCATCACAATGTTTTTCTTCACCGTTGTTAGCACGTGGTAATTGTAACAATATGCACATTAGGTCGGGAAACTGCCTAAGATATCTTTGGAAGTACGTTTCGTACTCAGTCTGGATATCAAGGGGAATGACGATTGCGAGGTGATGTTTACAAAATTCATCCGCAGTGAGATTACTGAACGTCGACTCTAGTACTAGGCGTTCCTATCTTCCTCACTAAACCTATGCCTTGCGCTCCTTTTTTTGAAGTGATAACTTCTTATGGGAGGGTAAACCGATTCGTTACGTAACGCGTTACGGCGCCAGTCTGTCTGGCTTCCCTTTCTATCACGCCAGTTATAACTTGTGTCAGGCGCCCCGAGACGCACATTTTTTTTAAAAACGAGATATGTCCGAGTCTAGTTAAAAAAAATCTTATTCCTACTTATTTCAAACCTTCCTCTATGCTCTTGCAGAAAAAATAGAAAACGTATAAATAGAAGTTAAAAAATAAAGTAAGCATAACTATAAAATAAACAAACATATAATTAATAGAATAAATTAAATAGATAAATGACTCTACTCGTATTTAAGAAAAGATGTATTAGCAAATAAGACTTGATTTTTAAAAAGAAAAAGAAAAGAAGAACATAAAAAAATTAGAAACCCCCCCCCCCCCCTACCTCACTTATTATCCCGTGTGTTTTTGGTATAAAAAGTATATATAGTATAAAAAATTACAAGACATAAAAAAGTGAAGGCTCTGTCTTGAACTATGATGGAGGAGTAGGAGAATTAAAAAAAGAAACCTACTTCCATGCTAATGTGTGCGTTTTTACTTGTGTTGGTGTTATGCCTGTTGCTTGCGCCCCTTTCACACGCATGGACTGGGACGATACGAGATCTAATATACGTAGTTACTGCCCACCATGACGCTAATGGTTCATCCCGGATTGGCTAAGGTGAACCACTTCACCGACAGAGGTCCTCACTCCAACTTTCTCCCTCGAGTTGTAGTAGGTTTTGAAGTGAAACTTCCATATAGACGGGGGGGGGTCTTATGATTTTCAAGAAAAAGCGTCACGGCCGCGTGTTCTAATACTAAATTTTTTTTGAGGCAGGTGTAAATCAGGTCCTTCCTTTACTGGGATTAGGCCAAAGTAATGCCAGTTATCCATTGAAGATGGCGTAGACTACACAGATTGTATTACTTGTGTATAGACTGCAAGGTACCCTTATTAAAGAGGTGACCCATGAGTTAATGCTACACTAAAACAGCCTTCCTCTCATGTTTCCCACGCTCGTGGTAGGAAACGCGTGAGACTTAGAACGTATTTACATCCTCGCTGATCCTGCGCATCAGTGCTTGAGAATGCCTCCGGAGACTCACTTCGTCAACAGGAGTTTGATTCTCCGCTCCCCAGATGCCGGAGAACTCTGTAGCGGAGTTACGGGAGGGCCCGCGGGACGCATGTGCACCTCTCTCCCTTTCGACACTACTATTGCATGCCAACCCTAACAATACGGATTTGAAGTCTACTTGACTCATCTGCGTGTGGGAAGTACATATATTTATGACGACAAGAACCTTACCAAGATATGGAAATTAGGTTTTCTTGTACACTTAATCAATATGTAATTTAATTCTCATAGAATATGAATCTGATATTACTTACCGTAAAATTTGGTTTAAGTTGTAACTAAGTTATTTTGCCGTAACTTAAAGTTGAATGAAAGAACCGATTTTAATACTAATAATTATACTAATAATAGAAGAATAATTAATAAATAAAAATGAATAACTTCATAATATTTTACAAAGGCTATAATAAAAATATTTTTTAACAAAACGTTTTCTACAATAACTTGAAGTCGGAGCTTAGCAAAATATAAAAATTACTACATTTTGCAAAATTTGTTCTTTTTTATGTTTTAGTTACTTTGGAGTCAGTTTTATTTTTTACTTACTCAGATACTAGAATAGCTATAGAAAATAAATGAAACACGTGTATGTATGATGAATAAAATATAAATTTAAAAAAGAAATCGGTCCACAATTGACGGAGAAATTGCCTAAAAACATATAAAAGAGCTATATAGAAGAATTGAGAACCTTCTCCTTCTTTAAGCCGGTTAAAAATTATGCAATATTTTAATACTCAAATTAATTTTATATGTATAATAATATAATTAGGATCAATATTGTTTGTACGTTTGAAAAATAAAAAGACGTACACTATGCAAAAAATATCTAAAATATATAAAATGAACAATTTGTATTATCGGAAGCGCGAAGTAGGACAAGCGAGGCGAAAATGTCGTCCAATTTCACACAACAATCGACCTTAATTTGTTTACAATAAGGTTTTTAACCGTATAACAACATGTACGGGTGAAATGGAAAGTTGGCGCATTTTGCACAAGTAGATTTGAATACATCATTCTTGGTCCGGCATAAGTTATGGCTCTTATTGTATACTGATGGGTACTGAATAGGTATTTAAAAACATTCACAGAGAAATGGGTTGAATTAGGTCTTTTGTTTTCTACTTAGGCATTAATCAAAAGTGATAAATAGATGCAAGTGTGGAATATTTGTATTAAGGCTTCTAGCCACGCCAATGTCCTTGATGATTTTTCGGGCGATTTATTATTTTATTGTGAATCTTATCTCTACTAATATTATAAAGATATAAGATTTGTACTTCTGTATCTTTGTAACGAATAAACTCAAAAACTACTAGACTGATTTCAAAAATTCTTTCACCAATACAATGCTACATTATCTCAGATTAATATAGGATATATTTATTATTAGAAAAAAATAGGGATCCATATTAAAACTTCAATAATGTAAGCCAAAGGTTAAAAAAATATTATTTAAGTGGGTCTGGGGATGGCTTAGATTCACAATTAGACCCGGTAGGTGGCGCTAGAATCGTGTTTTAGAATTTTATTTTTTAATCGCTAGTAAAATATGTAGAGTCAAAAATGGTACATATATGTATAAGGTATTATATTTAACTAACTCCTTGTAGGCATGTTCTCCTGGTACTAGAAATTTAACAAACGCGAGAATAAGTGGCCGTGTACGAGTCGGATCTGCCATTAAATTGTTTGTCAATAAATTACGATCTAACGTAATTTAGTTTAAATAAAAACTTACACACCTAGATTAATAATGTGTGAAACCCACCAATCCACTTTGAGCTAACGCGATATCCAGCGGCATTTGCTATGAACTGAACCTTAAAGTCCTACTATTATAATTAAATCTTATTAGTAAACAGATTTGTCCTTCACGAAAAATTATTTACCGACGTGCTGTCCAGCACGTGTTAGTTAGTGAAACTGACAGCTCTTATCGCGAAAGCATAAAGCCTAGTTTGGTTTAACAATTCCGTACGAGGTTTGGCAACTAATGACAATTATGTACTATCACTTTCGAACACGTGGTGTGTATGTGTTTTGTTTAATAAAATGTCAATTAATATGTTGATGAAATACCAAGAAAGAGAATCGTCTAGTAGATAGAAAGAAAGAAAGATTATGTTTAGAACTACATGTAGATAGATAGATAACACTTTATTGTACACCATTACAGAAAAGCTTACGAACTAGTATTATTATAGTAGGGTACAAAGGGCGGTCTTATCGCTAAAAAGCGATCTCTTCCAGACAACCCGTGGCAAGAATATTCCGATTTGAAGTGGCGACGGTGGTATACATAATTATTGTACGATTACTTAAATTTTATTAATAAATATATAACTATACTATATATACAAATATACACATAAGTTATATACGTATATAATGTATAGCGATAATATGCAACTATTTAAACATAATAGACATATAGCTATATGCAATATAATATATACTAAATACATAAAATTACATATCATTATATTGCAGATAGAATTTTCTGAGTAAATTCTTAAATATTATTAGGGATTTTGCTTGTCTGACAGCAACAGGCAATGAATTCCAAAGTTGGACAGCCTTAACCGTGAAAGAATTATTGAAGAACGTTGTACTATGAATAGGAGTAATAAGTCTATGTTGACTGGAAGGGCGTAAATTGTGAGAGCAAGAAATAAATTCGAAGCGTTCTTTAAGGTACTGTGGAGTAGTAGGGATGAATAAAATACTGTAAAGCAATGAAAGAATATGAGTATTCCGGCGAATACGGATTGGCAACCACTTGAGCTTTTTTCGAAATTCAGAAACGTGGTCATACTTGCGTAATCCAAATATGAACCTTATGGAAAAGTTTTGGAGTCGCTCAAGTTTATTAAGCTGTTCTTGAGTTAAATCTAGATAGCTGGCGTCGGCATAATCAAGTATGGGCAAAAGTAGCGACTCTGCTAGCTTAATTTTGGTGGCGATGGGCAGGAAGTTTTTCAGCCGCCAGAGTGATCTGGAGGAGAGAAACAAACGCCGACTCAACTCCGTTATATGGGGTCTCCAGGACAGCTCACTATCAAATATAACTCCTAGGTTTCTGACCTTATCACTGATAGGGATAAGCTTCCCATCAAAAAGAAAACTTGGCATACAGGTCCAGTCAACTTTACACAGCATCCGCGAGCTACCGATGATAATTACTTGAGTTTTCTCAGGATTCACAAGAAGTCCGTTCGATTTACTCCATTGCAGTATGCGGTCAAAGTCAGTGTTTATCGTTGCGACTGCTTGATTTAGTGTAGCAACCGGTGCCTGCGTGTAAATTTGCAGATCGTCTGCATAGAGGTGATAGGATGAAGTAAGTTCATTGGAAATTGAGTTTATAAAAACAGCGAATAATAAAGGAGATAGTACGCCGCCCTGTGGAACACCGGCAGAGAGATCACACCACGACGAATAGTCGTCATCAACTCGAATGCGCTGCCGGCGTCCATACAGGTAACTATGAAACCAGTCGATTACTTCAGGAGATATGTTAATAGAGCGTAGGATGCCGAGTAACACTTCAAAGTCAACATTATTAAAAGCACTGCTGAAATCGAGCAGCGATAGCACAGTCAGCAAGCCATTGTCCATGCCATGCCGGATGTCATCTGTGATTTTATTGAGGGCTGTGGTGGTGCTGTGGCCAGGACGAAAACCAGACTGGTAAGGATTCAAAAGGGAATTACGGTTCAGGAAAACACTTAGCTGCTGATGAACTAAGCGTTCGAGGACTTTGGAAAGGAAAGGTAGTATGGAAATAGGACGAAATTGAGAAAAGGAAGCGGGGTTGGGTTTTTTTGGTAGAGGAGTAACCTGGGCTTCCTTCCAGGCAGATGGGAATACACAAGATGTTATGGATGTGTTAAGGATATGGGTAAGGGTAGGATTTATGACATCCAGTATGGGTAGGATCATGTTGCGACTAATGCTATCACTGCCGACAGCATTTGATGTAATGGATTTTACAGCTTTCTTAACATCACTATCAGTAAATCGACTAAAAAGAAAAGGAGAATGCTTGGGTGTTGGCTTGGACGAGATTCTTTTCAAAGTTTCAGACTTTATTACTACATCAAAGTCAGAAGTGGTTGAGAAGTGTTGATTTAAATCATCAATATTGAATTTTTGACTGACTGAGTTTTCTGTTTGTTTGCCAATCCCCAAAGAGCGTAGAAACTTCCATACTTTAGCTGGATCATCATTTTGAACTGATTCGTGAATATAACGGCGTTGAGCGTCCCTACACACTCTATTACAGCGATTACGGATGCTCACATAAGCAGCTTTGTTTGCTTCGGTTGGCTTCATTTTGTATCGAGTTTTAGCTTTAGATTTCTTGTGCATCTGCGATTTAATATCATCGGTAAGCCACGGTGCAGGCAAGTGTTTGACCTTGATACGGCGTAAAGGCGCATGAGTATCATACAGCTTCATCAAAGCAGCATGAAACACATGAACCTTATCATCAATAGTGAGTGCACTGACCACCCCAGACCAGTCAACTTCCTGAGCGTCTTTAAGTAAGGCATCTAGGCTCATGCCGCCAAAATTACGCTGCAGGATGATTTTGGGCTTAGCTTTCGGCGGATGTAAGTTATATGAGAGAAAAATCATGTCATGATAGGAAAAAGCATCCGTCGAACATTGACCATAATGAGATACGTGAGGTAGTGATGAAACCATTATTAGGTCGAGAAGAGAAGGGGATGAATTAGGGAAACGATGAGTAGCACTCAGAGGAAGTATATGTATGTTAAGGGATCTTGTTAAAGTTTCTAAAGCAGAAGAACGATGGTCTTGTTTAAGGAGGCAAGTGTTGAAATCACCCATGATGATACTATGCATATATAAAGGAGAAAACTTTTCTAGTAAAGTTTCAAAAGAGGAGAAGTAATTAATGCGGACAGACGATGCGTAAAATACTCCTAGTAAAATTTTGGTATGCGTAAGTTCTACTTCTATAAATAAATACTCACCGTTATCCGGTGTTGGGGGTTGTGAGGATGCACTTAAGATTTTGTATGCTAGATGGGAGCGCAAGTATATAGCAACACCTCCACCACCAGTACCGATACGGTCATTTCTAATTAGACGATATCCTGGCAAAGAGTATGAAGTAGAGGACAGGCAAGGTTTAAGCCAAGATTCCGAAACTAATACAGCGTGCAAATTATTATGACTAAATGACGCCAGCATATCGGGGAAATGAGCTGGAATACTCTGAGCATTTATGTGTGCCACATTGAAATTACGGGTATGTAATGTATACTATTATTATAAATATACCTAATATAATATACCTTAAAGAGTGCTTCGAATTTATTTCTTGCTCTCACAATTTACTCCTATTCATAATACAAAGTTCTTCAATAATTCTTTCACGGTTAAGGCAGTCCAACTTTGGAATTCATTGCCTGTTGCTGTCAGACAAGCAAAATCCCTAACAACATTTAAGAACTTGGTCAGGAAATTCTGTCTGCAATATGATGATATGTAATTTTATATAATTAGTAGATATTATACTGCATATAGTTATATGTTTATTATGTTTAAATAGTTGCATATTATTACCATATGTTGTATATGTATACAGCTTGTTTCAGACCTTACGACAATAAATCAGACCACGTTTGCTTCATGATGTACTCTGCCCAAATACAAAAACGAATCAAGGTAGCTTCTTTGGTTTAGCCACAGGACCTCATTTTTCAATTCAGAATGTTACAACAACATGTATCAATTATTGTGTTTAAATCGGTGGGTTAGCGACCAATGTATCATGTTGCCAGCTCGTCTCTTCATCATTAAACGCGGAAGTTGTTCATTCTTAGGCTCTCGCTCGCGAATCAATATTTACAAGATGTTCTGTTTTTATTTCCTTTTTATCGTAATTAATTTGTTCGGAAATTGCTTTTTTTAAATTTTGACTTTACGGTTGATTTAATAGTGCCAAAAAATTTGTATGGAATACGACCGCTAAAATTATGATTTATTGTCATTTGAAATGAAACACGCTGTATAACTTATGTGTATATTTGTATATATAGAATAGTTATATATTTATTATTGAAATGTAAGTAATCGTACAAAAATTATGTATACCACCATCGCCACTCCTAATCAGCAATATTCTTGCCACGGGCTGTCTGGAGGAGATCGCTTTTTAGTGATAAGACCACCCTTTCTACCTAACTAGAATAATACTAGTTCGTAAGTTTTTCTATAATAGTGTACAATAAAGTGTTATGTATATATCTAACTATCTATAGTTGCGCAAATTTGTAAGGATGTTTGGGGTCATCAATAAATTACTCACACGAAATTCATGATTTTTTCCGTCCTTGTCACAGCTGGTCACATTTGTAAGACCCCTCCCTTGTGTGATATCACATAATTTGCAATTTTACATCAAGAAATTAAATTAAAACAGCAGTTCCGCATTTTATTTCCAGTTAAATGATTTCTTAATCATTTAAACACTGCTTATACAGATAGAGTAGGAAATATTTTTAAGTTTTTCGTTAGTAGTTCAGATTTCTTAAAAAGCTCAAATTTATTATAATTTGATTTTGTATTGATAAAAGTCAGAGATGCATTATCTAGTAGTAGTATATTCCCTGATCTCGTTATGGTAATAAAACTACGTTTTAACGGTTTTAAGCGCGGTAATTTATTTGGTTTTCGTTATTCCGACGTTATGGTATTCAAGGGATGGTGCAGGACTACGGAAACGTCCACTAAGAAGATGGGAAGATGATCTTCGCCGGGCCCTGGTATCGTGTTGGAGAAGAGTCCCGGCAGACAGAGCAATGAAGGCAGTTAGAGGAGCCCTATGTCAAGCGACACACCGAGTTAAGAGACAACGATTCAGCTTTTCAGGATTAATTAAAATGCAAAAAACAAATGTTTTCTACAATATCTTGAAATCAGTGTCATATAAAATAACAACCACAAATTTGGCAAATATAGCAATTTTTAAATTTTTATCTTGGCACCGGGCATGTGGAAAGAAATTATGAAAGATGACTAAACAGATATACAATTTAAAAGTGGATGGATGCAGAAGTCGCGGAAGGTCACGACACAACTTTCATGATAAAACTGATCGTGTATTAGCAGAAGGTGATGTCAGGAGCCTTAAGAACAGACGAGCGTGCATGACAAGAGCTATGAATGTCAAAGAAGCATGTGAAGTGTGTGAGAATGGGCCTGTGTGGCGCTCTGTTGTTCGTGCCTACCCCGCAAGGGACCTAGCGTGAAGTTATGTATGTATGTATATATTATTATTATATTACTTATCTATTGTTAGTTCTATGTACAGTTTGCCTTGCTTCCATCTAGGCTTAAGCGAAAAATCAGGCGTTAGACCAACAATAATGCTTATCTTTATCCCATTCATAGAACTTACATTAAAATGTCTTTATAGTCTGTGATCGTTTTTTCTTTGTTTATTTTTAATTTGTTACTTTAAAAATGCTTATTTTCATTTACGTAAAATAGATTAAAGTAATAGAAAGAAGAAACAAAAAAGATGAAAGTAAAAGACAAGAATAAAAAATAGTCTCCATTATTCTTTTTTCTTTTCTCTATATGGACTTCACTACAACTGTGGTCTATATGTACAAAGCAAAATCTGGTATGACAAAGACTCACTCCCACCTGCTTTTCCTCCCCCTTAACATATTGTCGAGTATGTTATTAAAAATCCTCAAGATCCTTTCGTTGATTTTAACGAACTTTAGACTTCAAGACAATATCTAACTGTGGATTTGCCCTTGCAAAATTAATAATATTTCTATCAGTGTTGGTGGAGATTGGTGCCATTGTATAAAACCCTCTTGTCACAGTAAACTATTATTAACGTATTATAACTGACAGCAAAAATAATATTGTCCATCTATATTAATATTCAGGAGGAGGATGTCAGGAGCCTTAAGAATAGACGAGCGTGCATGACAAAAGCTATGAATGTCAAAGAAGCAAGTGAGGTGTGTAAGAATAAGCCTGTATGGCAAGGGACCTGGCGTGAAGTTATGTATGTATGTATATTAATATTACAAAGAGGTAAAGTTTGTGAAGTTGTAGGGAGTAATCTCTGGATCTACTAAACCGATTTCGAAAATTCATTCACCAGTGGAAAACTACATTATTCCTAAGTGACACAGGGTATATTTGATTGTGATTAATAATAAGTATTTTCCATTTTTGTGATGCCCAGCGAAGTGGGCACGGGTAAGCTACTATGTTTATATATTTCACGTGCCGACTAGTCACACGTTAAAGAACCGCGATAATATTTTCAAAACTATAAACAAGACTGTAATGTAACCATTATTACAATAGTTACGAAATAAACATCACAAACGTGAGAGAAAGTCACGTGGAAAGTGAATCATTTTTCCTCAAGTAAACAAAACTGAGGATATAAATTCACTTGGAAAATTACTACATTCTTAAAATCTTCGACATAAAGGTGGAGCGACTTGGTCACCATGGTTTATCTTGTATTAAAGGTGCCGGCAGAATTCCGCGTCATGCAGCACTGAATGACATAATCCGTCGATGTCACTGCCAGGGTACGTGCCGTTCTAGATCCACGACGACGGCAACAGACCCAATGGAATGTCTTTTAGTGTCCTGGGGGATGGGTCGCCCTTTAGTATGGGACGCGTCTTTCGTTGATACTCTGGCGGCGTCCTATATTTCAGCCACTAGTAGATCTCTGCCGGTACAACTGCTACATAAATGCTGCGGAAATTGATACATATTTGCGGCTTTTGGGGTCGAGACCCTAGGACCATGGGGGCCTGAGACGCACAAGACAGCGAAACGCCTGGTCGACGTCTCACGTGACCAAAAGACTAGTCTGCACCTTAGGCAACGCATTAGTGTTGCGATACAGCGAGGTAATGTAGCCAGCCTTTTGGGCACTTTCCAACTGACAGCGGT
Organism: Dendrolimus punctatus; assembly: GCA_012273795.1. Taxonomy (NCBI): domain Eukaryota; kingdom Metazoa; phylum Arthropoda; class Insecta; order Lepidoptera; family Lasiocampidae; genus Dendrolimus; species Dendrolimus punctatus. The sequence continues at coordinate 741,032 of CM022552.1, read as the reverse complement.
GGGCACTAGATTTTTAACCGACTCCAAAACGACGAGGTTCTCAACTTGCCATTTGGTCCCCTAAAAATTTAACATGCTTTGGCCCAGTGGTTTTCAATTTATGAACATTTTTTATGATTTTTTTTCTATTCCATTCCATATGTACACCGATTACGATGAGATTTATGATCCGATTTACATGATTCTTCTTTAGTTTAATGCGGAATAGTTGTTTTTTGTATTTGTAAATATATTTTTAAATAATACCTACGTTAAGGAGCTATTTTAAGTACCTACATCACGGTTTTATCGGTGAGAGTATAGAACTTTATAACGTTAGGTAAAAGTATTGGGTCTCTTAATTTTGAAACATTCTTCATTGGTGCTCCGCTCCTATTCGTCTTAGCGTGATGATATATAGCCTTCCTCGATAAATGGGCTATCTAACACTGAAAGAATTTTTCAAATCAAACCATTAGTTCCTGAGATTAGCCCGTTCAAGCATACAAACAGACAAACTCTTCAGCTTTAAATATTAGCATAGATACTTTATTTAGCTCCTGTGATGACCTAGATATAAGCCGATATTAGAAAATTCATTTATATCTTTAATGTGTATGAAAGCATTTGGTCTTAATAAATCATATTTCAGTAAAAACTGTTTAACTCGAACCTTGATAAGTCAAAAACCTCGCAAACTCGAAAAAAAATGTGTTCCCTTCCCTTCAACCCCAAAACCTCCGTTACTCGGAATCTGAACCATCTATAACTCGAAAAAAATAATTAGAGCTCTGTATCTCGAACATAGCAATATTTGATTTTACAACCTTTACAACTCGATTATTTGAATAAGTAAATCTTAATCTCTACAAGTTGATTGTTTCCTTACAAAATTCGCTAAGACGAAATTCTCCATAAGACGAAAACTCTATAACTCGAATTTTTGGCGTTTCCCTTCAAGTTCGCCTTAACGAGTTTCTACTGTATTATATTATTACAATTAATGTGAACATTGCGTTTGAAGTGTGGAAAGTTTTATATCAAGTCAGATTAATGATAAACCAACATATATTGACTGACTATCGGAATTCGTTTATTAGAACGGAAAGAGACTGAATCCATCAAAAACTTGATAGATTGAACAATTTTGCCTGTATACACTAAACTATCGTCATATTGCATTACTAATGATATATGATATCCAATGATTTTAATCATGTAATTAAGTAATTAATTACTTTCACAAAAAGCCTCGTTAAAGTTAGTCATTAATTGTTAAACAATTTTTATGGTAAAGATTGAAAACGTGGTCAAATATACCACCTGCTACCTTCGCTAATATACGTCTGGGATACCAGGAAAGCACAAACCGGAAATCGTAGAAATGTTATTGACCTTTAGGCAAAAGAACTGATACACCTCTGACCTTTTGATTCCTTAATAACTTTGTAGTCCTGGTAGTGTTTTAAAGTATACAGATAAAATTGAATTGAACTTCTAAAAACGTTCAAATTACGTAAGAATGTGGTTTGCATGCATATCTTACAAAGTATGCCAAATAATGAATAGGTAAAAAAAGCGGGAAAGTGAATCTCAGACGTTAGACGGATCAACCAAATTGAATCAACGTGATTCAAAGGCATAGAATTGATGGACACTAGCGTATTCAATCACATTGAATGATTCAAAATTATGTTTCTATTTAGTTAATTCATGTAAATTGAAAGATAGAAATCGTCTAATATTTGTTCGAACTATAAAAAAAAAATTGCTGACAAATTACTAGGGCGCTAAAAAGATGATGATAGTATTGACGCGACAATGTATAACTAAATACAAGTTTAAAATAGAAATACAACAATAGCAATATTTGAGAATACCGGCACCTTAATTTTTAGATTGAAGGGTAAACGCAACATTCTTTGCCTCGTATGTGAAACATAAAATATTTTTTTTTAGTTTTATTTGGAAATATGGAATAAAAATTACCAAATTAAATATTGGCCCTTTTTAAATATCCTATTACTTACACAATCATAATTAAATCAGATTTATTAGACATGTCAATTCCTTGGGATCTCGAAAAATACAAATTTCAGTCTAGTACGCAAAAATACGCAGACGAAGTTTGGGTAAAATTTAGTTGAATATATTTTCAACTTAATAATGTGTCTATAATATATAAGTTCATTGACGTGTACAATATTCCAACTACTGCTTAAAAGAGAATCGATCAATGTATGTATTTCTCAAAGATAGGGAAAGTATGTCAGACCTAAACACGATTTTCACTAATAACGCTAAATACCGTCAAATTTAACACATTCGCAAGAATTAATGACATAGCAAACTGTAATGTAGTTTTACTTTAATAATATATATATAAACATTTTTTGCATGCAACAACAATTTTGTATTATTGCATACGTATATATTTAGGATGACATTTAAATATAGACATAATATTATAAAATGATGTTAGGTTCTGCTTGGATTGGAGACTTTTTCAATCTCGTACTGATTTAAAATACAATACTTCTTGTAATTTTTTTTATTTGGACGAGGTAAGCATCTCGGTTTCAAATTAAGTTTTTGTATTATAATTATTTAAACTAAAATGTACTTATACGTTTGAATTTAGACAAGAAAAGAGTTTTACACTCTTGTGTAACATTTAGTATTGCATTAATAAAGAACATAGTAGTATTAAAAATTTTGGGGATGAGATTGAGAATCTATGAGTTTTCTGTATGCACCTATTTAGAATTGCAATCCAGATTGTTATGTTAGTAATGTAATATTTTAATTTGTTTCAGTTGTAATTTGTTTTGTGCACCAATAAATTGAAAAAAAAAGTTAATATTGTCGTACTTATTTTCTTTTAGATCTTTGATTGCGATTTGTTGATGAGAAAGAAATGGCATTTGATTTCATGGCAAATGTAAGTGCACTGTGAGACTTGCCAGCACTAACACAATAACCGAATTGCGTAATTCCGCAATAAAAAGAACAGTTTTCTTAAGACTCGTGCGGTTTATGTTCACACAGTAACACATTGGTTAAATCTAGGGCTGTTTGTATATTTTTGAAATACTTCTTTTTATATAAAACTTTAAAATATATACACTTTTTAAATGATTGTATAATTTCCAGAATATTATTAACATTATTTTTTGATGTCATACCAATTAAGACAAGATAGAACTTAATTAGACATCAATAATTAATTATTTTGCATTTAATATGGATATTGAAAATTCCGTATATGCTTTAAGTTTTTTAATCTTAATTTTTATTTAAATTTGTATTTAAATAAATAAACAGCTGTATTAGAAATAAATTATGTTATTCAACTTTTCTCAATTTGAATAACAAATTTTAAAATCGAGCGTTTTAGTTTCTATGCTCTGGAAACTCGCATTATACAATACAATACATACAACAACGAACTCGATCTTGTCCTAATTTACAACTACAACCGGCAGCCCTAGTACACTACACCAATGTGTTCCCGCGTCGCTCACAATGAAGTTATGTCAATTGATTCAATACACGCACACTCACCTACGGTCAGAGCGAATGATCAGGCGCATGCGGCGCTCCGAGCTGCAACATCGATCGGCATAGTTCAGTTATCTCCGGGTGGTTCAAATTTATCAGGTGCACGTACATCTGTTTGTGCAGACTCAGTTCTCCCGACACCGCTTCCAACCTCTTCAATAAAGCCTCTTTTTCCCTTAAAAGCGTCTTCACCTTCTCCTCCACTTCCCTTGAACGCACTTTTGCTTTTTCGCGCGATTTCCTCACTGCAATATTGTTGCGTTCGCGTCGCCTTCGGTATTCATCCGTTCCTTTGTCTAACACTTTCCCGGAAGAGCGTCGTGATGGCGGCTGTTTGTGTTTCAACAATGGGGGAAGTAGGGGAGCTCCTAGAGGTGGAAGCGGTGTGAATCCTCCCCATATGGACCACTAACTCCCACAGGAGGCTGAGCATTATACTGCCCTGTGTACTGAGCGCATGTGACAGACCTTCGAAAATCATGCGGCTCTGGCGGTTCTTCCTTTATGGGGGTGCTTGTTCATGTCCTGAACTAGCCTGTACTGGAGCGTATGACGCTCCAGAGTGCACTGGCTGTGGCATGTAAGCCAATGTTGTTCGAGTGAATCTCGGTTGTGGAGACCTGCCTCCCGGCAATATCTCCTGGAAAAGTGCCATCGTCTCCTCACCGCGGAACTGGTCCTCGATGAGGTGTTGCAAATCCAAGCTGATCTCCTGGCCATTGAGCTCATCCAATTCCGGGGGTGGGTAGGGCGTGCGCTTATCCTCCACAGCCTTCTTCAGGTCAGGCTGGGGTGGCGGCGGCGGTGCGGCCGCCGCGTCGTACATTTGCGGGGATTCCATTCCGCCGCTCGGGCCAATCACGGGCCCAGCGGCGCCGGTGGCCCGAGCCTCCACGTCAAAGCACTGAGCGGCCGTCACTGAATCACATCCACCGTCGGCACAATCCGAGTGGGCACCGTAGGCACAGTTCGTTCACGTGTTATACGCTTCGATAATTATGACACGCGTGCGCTCGTAGCGGCGGACGGGCGCGGACTGGCGCGCCGGTCGACACGCCGCGGACGCAAGGTTGGCCGGAAGGAAGCGCTGAAGCACTGAAAGTTCGCTAGTAAAAGTTTACCGCGCACGGGGTGATAATTGGCGAGTTTACCCTGCCGTTGCTTGCTCCCGTGTGCGTACCACGGCGCTGCAGGAGCGGTTACCTATTTTAATTAGTGGAATGATGTGACCTTATTAGGTATATCCATACTCTTGTCATCTAAATTTACTTTCGAATTTAATCAAATTTTTTAAAATTATTGAACATCATTTTAAACTGTGTTAATTGCATTACATGTGTAAATTACGATTGCGATATAAAATTTTGTGGCTTGAAACACAATAATCAATGAATAATATTTTTCAAAGGTAATAAATATTTGAGAAATCCTCAAATGACGAGCATTCCTTTCTTGTGATATCCGTAATGTATGTACCTGGAAGATTTATAATATATTTATAAAAAGTTCTTTTTTAATGTCATGTCATTGGACAAAAAAATGTGTAAAATAAAATCCAATTAATTTACGAAATATTACAATATCCTTGTCTGTATCAGGTATGATAATTTATTTCTTAGCCTATTTAATTTAAAAAATGGCCCCCAATCAAGACCGTGTGCTTCTTGTTTAATATATTATCCAATTTAGCACAAAGGGCTCCCATCGTTATTAAAGTTATATAATTAGTACTTATTTAACGTATAGCATAACATAACTAGCATCTAATGATTCTTAACAGTTATTTTTATTTCTTTTCTTTCATTTTCTACCAATTCTTTGAGGTCGACACAAAATGTAGATAGAGACACTTTATTGTACACCATTCCAGAAAACACAGATAAACTTATAGCCTAAAAATATTCTAAATGTGCGCAAAGAGCGGTCTTATCGCTAAGAAGCGATCTCTTCCAGACATTCCGTCTAGTAGAGGAATATCAAAGGATGTATTTTTCTTTGATACTTCTTTATTTTGATATACGTCCTCTATCACACAAATCTCCACTTCATCCTTCACACAATCCACTCATCTCTCTTTTGGTCTACTTTTATTTTTGTAACCTATCTTCGAGTGTCATCATTCTTTGCGACAGGTAACTTTCTCTTTCTTCTTTGCGCGTAACTTTCATCCTTCCTCATTACTTTCCTACACCACCTTATCTTCCTCTCAATTTTCCAGTCACGGGTGCAATTTTAAAGATTACGCCTTATTCATTCTTGTAACACAACACTGTTTCATTGTACTAAAATAGGTAAGAACGTAATAAGTAGAAATAAAGTCATAATTTATGGTTTGGTTATATACTTCATATAAAACAAACGTATAATAAAATGGCATAGAATAAATAAAGCAAGACTAGTGTCGACAAATAAATACATGTTAATAGAGCACAAAAGGTATTACATACATACATACATACATACATAACTTCACGCCAGGTCCCTTGCGGGGTAGGCACGAACAACAGAACGCCACACAGGCCCATTCTTACACACCTCACTTGCTTCTTTGACATTCATAGCTCTTGTCATGCACGCTCGTCTGTTCTTAAAAAGGTATTAATTACCAAATATACGAGTACCACTGTTTCTTAAGATAATAAATAAATAGTGAATATATAAATAGATGTTTAAAAAGATAAATAAGTAAAACAGTAGAAATAAAGGATGAGTTAGTAGATATTTACAATAGTAACAAATATTTTTTTAATTGCAGGAGTTCCGCAGACAGGTAGACGGACCACTTGATGGAAAGCGGTTACCATCGCCTATGTACATTTGCAACACTAAAGATCCTGCAAATGCGCTGCAGCTCTCTTAAGGGAGACTGGAACCTGGTCACACTAATGCAGGAACACAACTCAAGGTTTTTATGGTGACATACTTTAGACTTTAACAATGGTGGTAGCCATCCAGTCGGGCAGATGCCCTACCACCTGGCTGTGGGTTGTTTTGTCGCCTCTTACGATAGAAGGAATGAATGTAATAGAATAAGCAAACTAGCATTATATAAAGTAGATAATAAGGAAGTAGAATGTTTTAGAAGTCAAAACTTGTAATTGAGGTATATATTACGTATTTAAAAATTAATACATTTGGAAAATAATACCCTAACAAGCTTGTGCGTCAGGAGAAGTAGAAATAATATAATAAAAAATAACACCACACATCCATCTCAACATTCTCATCTCAGCTGAGTGGAGACATTTGGGGTGTGATAGACCAACATTCGGACCCGTATAACATGACCGATCGTACGACATATTTATATATTTGATCTTTTAGCTTGAGTGGCATTAGTTTGTCGCATATTGCACCGGCGACCTATTTGCACTTCAGCCATACTTCATTATTTAAAACCTATTTATTTCTTCAAAAATCATCAACTCCCTAAACACAACATGGATTAACTCTCTTCTATGAGGAATCGAACTGTATTTTACAATCAAAACATTAATATCGTAATAATATACTAATGATCGATTGTGCACGTACCCCCGTGACAGATCGCGTTTTAGAATTATCGATAAAACGAAAGTTGTTGAAATCTCTTTATCGATAAATAGTTCGTGATGATAGCGTGTTTGACATGATAGACGTCATATGACTATCTTTTATCATATTTCCACATGTTCGGTGGCGACTATTAATTCATGGTTCGAATTGAGTTTTCTTTATTTGATTGTTAAGCTTTGGTTGCTCCTGACATTTTTTATAAGCCTGGTACCTGTTGTAATAACTTGACATTTGTAATATCAGGTGCTGACCTGGCTACTAATGACGGAACACAAATCAAGGTTGTTATGGCGTCACTCTAGAACAGGAGTGGTAGCCATCTAGACGGGCAAATACCCTACCACCTAATTATGGTCGTGGTTGTATTGTTTGCTCGCTTTTTATGACAGGCCTTCCTGCCCGCAAGGAATTGTATTGTTTCTCCATTCCTACAACCTATATCCACAGTCTATACTTAATTGAAAAAGGCTTTATATTATTCATTTTATTTATATTTCTAAGGTTTTTTAGCAAAAACGCAATAATAACTATCCATGCAGGAACGGAGAAAGAATACAATTTCCTGCGGCCGGGCGCCCTGTCGTAAAAGGCGACAAAACATCCCACAGCCCGGTGGTACGGCATTTGCCCAACTAGATGGCTACCACCCCTAGCCTAGAGTATGCCATAACAAACCTGAGTTGTGTTTCAACATTAGTGATCAAGTTCCAGTCTCCCTTAAGAGAGCAACAGCGCATTTGTAGCACCTTTGGTGTTGCAAATGTCCATAGGCGATGATAACCGCTTTCCACCAAGTTGGTCGTCTGCCTGTCTGCTGAACTGCTGCATTAAGAAAAAAAACCAAATTCAAAATTCCATATTCGTCCGTCTGTCAATCATAATTATTTTCTTTTTTAAAATTTAAATCAATAGGCTACTGAACCATAAAAAAGCATTTGATTGAAAATGCTCATATCCCAAAAACTATTCAATCGATTTTGATTGGAGGTACTTTAAGAAAGGTATTTTTCATCTTTACTTAACCTAAATAGTAGGTATGTAAGAGTTTTGCGTGTTGTGAACAATATGCAACATTTGCATAATTTGTGAACTGTAAAATAATTTTATAAAACAATTATTTTTGGAGGGTTATTGGTATATAAATAAAAAAAACACAAGCATGACGTATGTTGTATTATAATAATATTATAATTTATTTACGTTTCTTAATATTTTCTCTAAGTAACTAAATTACGTGTTAACGGTTTTCAACGAGGCATTTTGTATGATTTTTATTTTCATTAAATAATCATCGTAAAATTAATTATTTTAATATTGAGATTTATGTTTTCCGTTATCATGTTAGCTACTGAAAATTGACCGAAAATTCGTGAAACATTTTGTACGTTTAAATCGGCTGTATTGTATTTCTAGATTATATTGAGGTGTGGTAGGTGGATGATGAAAGTGCTGTCACTTTGACATTTGACATGTCTATCAATCTTATACTATTATATATAAAGCTGAAGAATTTGTTTGTTTGCTTGAACGCGCTTATCTCAGGAACTACTGGTCTGGTTTAAAAAATTCTTTCAGTTTTAGATAGCCCGAGGAATCTATAATATCAAATATCGAGGAAGGCTATAATAATTACTCCACGCGGATGACCCGCGGACAGAAGCTAGTATACTGTATAAACGGCGGAGAAAACATTGCATTTTTTTTAGATTTCTTGTCTGTTTATTCGGGATTCACGTAAAAACTACTTCGCTAATTTTGATGCGGTTTTCACTAACCAACAACAAATTCTTAGACTTAAAATTTGCGCTACTTTTTATCCTGGGAATCCCGCGGGATTTTTTCCGGGAGCGGTTTGTAGTTGTCCGGGTGCATAACAAATTAGCTTATACCGACAAAGTTTTCACTAAAACGATTACTTACACTTTGTCCTGGGAATTTCAAGTCCGTGGACAAACTCGCGGGCATATCCTAGTTTATTATACGATTCTGAAAAACTGGCCATTTTAGACCCGCTGAGGATTATGGTTTTTGTTTGCAAAAAAAAACTTTTCAAACAAATGAAAAAAGTAGGTAAAAGTTAAACTATTTTCGATCACATGTACTAGGGAAACATAAACGCTAACAGCTGCTTATTTATTGTATACTAATAAAACAAGTTCCTGTATGTCAGCAAACTGTTTTTCTTAGATTTTTGGACCCCTTCTCTAAATCTAGCGATCTCCACTCCGTGCCGGCTGGCTAAGGCAAGCACGGGGAGGGGGGAGCCTTGACTTGGCACCCTGGAGTCGGGTACGAAGTGTTGCTATTCACCAAAGCCTTCGCCACAAAGCCAGTAAATTAATTATTATTGTAATTAAAACTTAAGGGAGATATGCGTTCATATAATATTGTTGGGCCCAGATTGTTAAAAGATGAGAATGATTTTAGGATTTATTCTTATTGTGTTGTTTTATAATTATAGTGGGTTTAGGTATTTTGAATTAATTGAACGTGTGGTGTAAATGTTTTCATGTTATTAATTGTTGAAATTTACTCATAATTTTTTGAAGTTAAACTTCTTTAGAATCGTTGTGATTTGAGAATCAATTAAATGAAATATTTTGAAGTTTTTACCATTAATACATCAAATTTTGTGTTTTAGAGCTGATATAATTTATAATAACTTTTTAATATACTAGCTTCTGGCTCGTGAATTCGTCCGAGTGGAACAGCAAAAAGAGGAAGTTAAAACCCCTCGATTTTGAATCATTCTTCACTGGTGCTTCTTTTTCTCTTAGTGTAATGATATATAACCTATAGGCTATTTCGATAAACAGGCTATCTAACACTGACAGAATTTTTCAAATCAGACCAGTATTATCTGAGATTAGCGCGTTCAAGCAAACAAACAAACTCTTCAGCTTTATATATTAGTACAAGATGGTATGTAACGTCACAAAATTAAAAAACCCTCCCACCCTTTTACACTGTTTTACTTCTACTGCATGTGAACTCCACCCAATTTTTTATTTATTTGTGACTTTATTTTTAAAATTTCTCGTCTTCCAGATAGATTTTAAGGTAGCTGTTTTTCATTTTGTAACAGAAAAATATAACGCTTTTTTAAGCTATACCTCAAAAGGCCTCACTCATTTCTTCGGCCCAAACGTCCCCGTCTCCTTTATAACAGATACTTAGTAAATCCCTTGCTACAAAGCTTAGCGGACAATGATTTAAAGGATTTTCCTATTACAACACCACACAGGTAATACAGCCTCTATAGAACATATCCGATGTCTAGCTGCTAGTTTCCTGGCTAGTATTGTAGCCCTAGTAACGTCCAAGTGGTGGGGCGCAGCGAACGCGCCAGGCTTACGTTGTGACGCAATATAATTTGCGATTATAGTCTGTATTGTTCAGAATGGCTAGTAAAGTAAACAACTTTACTATTTTGGCCAATTCTTACACTTACAGACTGTTCATTTGCATTACTTCTGCTCCATACATATGTAATGTAAAAAAACTTAGTTTAAAAACCCGACTTCAAACACTAAAAAGAAAACACTATAAAATAACTTATTTCTAAAGCTATTATTATTAATATGTATTATCTAAAACCTCTTAAAGTCGGTGCTTAGTAATTTTCAAAATAAAAGTTAATAGTAAAATAATTTACAGTATTTTTTATGTTTTACTTTAACTTCAAGCTGTTTTAGATAATATATATTAATAATAATAGCTTTAGAAATAAGTTATATTATACTTTTTTACTTTGAAGTCGGTTTTTTTAAACGAAGTTTTTATATTTATTTGTTACTTTTTAGTGTCTAGCTATGGGTACGCCTACGAAAGGTGCCGCGTGGAATTGATTTTTTTTTCATAAAAAATGTTCATAAAATGAAAAATACTGGGCCAAACTATTTCAAATTTTTAGGGGACCAAATGGCAGCTATTCCGCATCGAACAAAAAAGAATCACGTAAATCGGATCATAAATTTCAGAGTAATCGATGTACATGTGGAACGGAATGGAAATTTTTTCATAAAAAAATGTTCATAAACTGAAAAGTACTGGGCCAAACTATGTCAAATTTACCAAATAGTAGCTATTCCGCGTCGAACAAAAAAATCACGTAAATTGGATCATAAATCTCGGAGTAATCGGTGAACGTACATAAAAAAAAAGAATCCCTTTTTTTTGAAGTCGGTTAAAAATTCAACCTAAGATAGCAAGGTAAGATATAGGAAATTTGAATAACTTGTATGAGACTGTGAAGGTGGTCTAGAATATATTGCATGTAGCGACAAAACGTCTTTTTAGAAGCTTTTTTTTAACTTGCAATGGATGCACCTATATATGTAAGTTCGGGTGGAATCTTGAAAATTAAATTTGACCAACTTCCCGGTTTCCGATTGAGCTGAAATTTTGCACGCATGTTTATATCGCGTGACAATGCAATAATATGGTACCATGGAGCTGATCTTATGATGGAGTCGGAAGGTGGCCATACGAACTCCTGTACGAAATAAGATAGACCTGTCGTGTTTAGGCTCGTTTTACTTGTTTTGACTAGCACTCTGGTACTTGATATCCAGTATCTCAAATATTTAGCCTTTTTAGAAATAAGTTATATACGTTGTTTACAAAAAAATGACATTCTTTCGTTTACTTCATTAATTCAGTTTAATTCATCGGAATTAAGAAATAAGAATTTAAGAATCGGAAATAAAATCATAAAAAATCTTCATTAAATGAAAACTACTGGGCCAAACTATGTTACATTTTTAGGGTACTAAATGGCAACTATTCCGCATCAAACTAAAGAAGAGTGACGTAAATCGGATCATAAATCTCAGCGTAATCAGTGTACATACATTTAAGAAAAACATAGATGCCAAGTTGAGAACCTCCTCCTTTTGGAATTCAGTTAAAAAGAGACCGAATCCAACAGTGACTAAAAAGCATTAAATAAATATTTCTTCAACATCTTGAAGTCAGTGCTAAATAAAAAACAACAATTTTGCAAAATAATGCAATTTTTGTTACATTCACCAACTTCATGATATTGTGAAAAATATTTTATATAAATACGAGTATATTCGCATTAGATACTCTTGAAGTCGGTTTCCTTTTTTTGCTATTGTTTTATATGATTTTATAAAACACAGCAGTCTCCTAGATTTTGTGTAACCATAAAATTCTGATGGATTTGGAAATCAGTTCTATTTTTAGCATAAAAAGGTAAGGTTATTATTTTTTAAAATTCAAATTTGGTATTTGTTTACAAAACTGACCAATCATCTTGGTTGCCGCGTCTCAATGAGTGGGTAAGTAGGCGAACGACAGCGCAGAAAGTGGTATTGTGATGCAACCGCGACGGTAACCCACTCACCGTGCGACTTCGACCACAGCGGTTGTGGTGCCCTGGTACAATACTCTGATGATGAGTTTAACTTTAACCTAGGGTATATATATATAAGCTGCCGACCGACCTGATGGAAAGTGGTTACCGTGGCCTATGAACATTTATAACACCACAACCTGCCTTGAAGGATTTCTTTGATACGTTTTTGAGTCATGACATATATATTTGACAATGCTTGGAGCTTAAATCACGTGGTAGAAATGCTGGCATCGTTTCCATTACAGTTCTTAGGACCGGTTCCGCGAAAACGGCATTGAATGAATAAGAGATTTTATGGCCTACTTCTCCTCTTTCCTACCCCATCCCTCCATTGCATTCTAAAAGCTTGTTTTGTTTCTTGTTATTAAAGCATCCACTTGTAATCTTCTTATTCTCTATTTGACTATATCAATCAATCAACAATTAACTTTTTAGTGTACACCAATAGAAAAACAAAACTTACAGACTAAAATCTCATTATGCACAAAGGGCGGTCTTATCGCTAAAAAGCGATCTCTTCCAGACAACTCTGCGAAGAAATTGAGATTATAATGACGATGGTGGTATACATAATACATAGTACAATTTCTTACATTCTAATAATAAACATATACATGCATTATATACAGATGTTTTGTATATACTTCATATACCTTCAAAATTATCTATATTTCAGTTTGAGTTAGACCTTTTCCAAGTATTTATTTTACCTTTGACAGCTCGATAACGGATCAATTTGTAATGTCCTAATCCGTTATCGACTCGATGTGTTTCTTAACTCGATTTCATTTATAAATAAGTTTTAATAAATTTAACTTGTCTATATGTTTTTCCTAGAAACACAATATCGTGTAATAAATATAATAATAAATAAAAAATAAAATACTCACATTTCAATTATCATATTTTTTTAAGAAACCGTTATTGTAATAGAGTAAAAATAATTAATAAAGTAGAACTTTTTTTGTCAAATCGATTACGTTCGATTTATGTATGTATAGTGTCGATGCTTTAATAGTCTGTGCGTTACGTCACTCACAGAACATCACTATTACGTCACCAACAATAAAAAATACGACAATTATGTCATTTGTTTCATATGGGCTGTCAAGAACACTTGATAGTGTAAACGTCAAAAGTAAAATAAAGCTTAATAAGATTACTATACTGTTTCCAAGTATAGTAATCTTATTTTAATTTGATATTAATGCTTATGGACATGTTAAGTTTATTAATTAGAAGGAGGCGAGGTTGGATTTAATGGATGAGCTATATCTTGTCTAACTGACTTGACATTTATGACAGTGACGTTTGTCAATTCACAGATTAACACAGAATACTACTGTTAGTGCAGGCAACGCGTTGACTTCGCACCTGGTGATGTCAAATGGTGAATGCAACAGGCGACAGTTACCACTTTCCATGAGCTTGGCGTCTGCCTGTATGCCAGCTTTGCATAAAAAAACAGCAGACAGACTAACGAACTACCTGATGGAAAGTGGTTACTATCACCTATAGACACGTACACCACAACATACTGCCAATTTCAAAGGAATCCTTTTTTTTAACCCAGTAGCCTATAAATGTTTGTACAGGCGTTGCCATCACGTTGCGAACTCCTAAATGCTATCCTTTATGTCAGTTAGTTTTCTTAAAACTACTGGCTCTATATGTAACTGGTCATGTAGGGTTTTTTACTGTATGACTTCAGCAGGCAGGCAGATTAACCACCTGATGGAAAGCGGTTATCATCGTCTATGAACAACTTGCAACACCAATACTTGCTGCAATGCGCTGCTGCTCTTTTAAGGGAGACTGGAGGAGGAGGAAGACTGAGGTCGTTTTGGCGGCATACTCTAGACCAGGTGGTATCAGCTTGTTCTGTCACCTCTTACGACAGGCCACCCGGCCGCAGGAAACTGTCTTTTTTCTCCGTTACTGCACGGTTGAAAATCTTATGAATGACGATGTTCTTTAATGCCTTTCTTATTAACGTCAAAAAGTAAAGAGTTGTAAGCATGTTTAGTAAGAAACAAGAGAACAGAACACGGACCTTATTAAAAATTCGGAGTCCCACATTTTCGGTCCAGTGAATAATTTCTGAGTCACAAAATCACGTTATGTTTGATCCCACTCTCCAATAGCTTTCTTATATAATGATTTCTGTAGAATACCACGAGTAGCCGGCATTTCCAAGAAAAACGTATACGTGCTGTAAAACGCGTATTCGAAGCCTTCCATTAGCCTGTGTTATTTTAACAATTGACTCTGTATCAGCGCCATATTCAATGGATAACACTCATTGCATTGGTCTTAGCCCAGTAAAGGATCCGGTAGTGTGCGAAAAGTATTTCCCCTGCCTAGAAAAAGAAAATCGACGTTCCACTGTCAAAAAATAAGCAAAAGAAATTGTTCAAAATAATTTTCGTTGATGGTATTATGTCGACCGAGGCTCGAAAGTTCTAACAACGTAAATTGGTTTCTGGAAGGCTTAGAAGATTATAGAAGAAATAATCAAGCCGAGATACATTTCAGAAAGAGATAGATTCAGGATCCAATCCCAGTGCGTAGACTTGAACATAATAGTATTTTTAAGAGCTCTACAAGGTTTAAAAAAATCCACTTTGTATTTTGATTAAATAATTTTATTGGTTCCGTAGCCAGGTATCGAGAAGAGTTGGCGTTGGTCACAGCACTTTTAGCTATATGCAGACTGCCAAGCAAGCAGTCGCCTATTTTTTTTACTAAGAATGTGGCATTAATCAGATTTCTAATACCAGGACAACACGAATAAAAGGCAGTAAGGCTAGACTTGTCAGCTCTCAAGTAAGTTACTAGGAATGTAATTTGGTAACATGTCGCGGATGGCGCAACTTACAACATTTATTATTGTAGCAGGATATCATGATGTAAATGTAGAGTTTATTACGTACTGTATGGTATGATTTTAGACGATAAGCTGCATGCGTCTTAAGGCATGTAACTAAAGGACCATTTACATGGAGAGAGTTTATCGCACGTCTTGGGGAGAAAATCGTATACTATTTTCGTAGGCGATACTCTTTATACAATAATCGCATTTACATATTTACATTCAACAAAAAAAAACTCTTCTACGAGTATGTCTGTATAACAACCGTAAGGTAATAATCACCAAGAGTTTTCTTTACACTACGATATAAATCGCATTACGATATTTGCCTACGATTTCTCGAGTTGTCTAAACTAGAACTTTTATGATATTTTTTCAAGTTCAAGCGAATATCGTTTTTGATTAGAATGTGGGACTTGTCTTTCGAGCTGATCGGTGATGAGCACGGTATTTTATATTTTGTTTACACAGAGATATCAATATTCGATGACCAGGCGATTATCGCCTTGTCCCGTTGGGTATCGTATGTTTAGTTTACATGACAATATTTTTTCTTACTTCCGACAATCGTATCTTGGAGGCAAGAAACTCTCTCCATGTAAATGGCCCTTAATGCATTACACCAGATGACTAGATGTATGATGAATTGAAAGTTGAAGATGAAGATGAAAAAGCACGAGGAGTACATACACATACTAACTAATATATATATGGACATATACTAACTAGTTAGATATAGATACATTTAGTATTCTTGGTACTAGGTTAAGAATTCGTAGGTTTTTAGATACCAGGCTAACATAAATTTAAGGAATTTTGTCTAGACATAACGCAAGGAGTGTTTTAGTAAGTTACTCTCACTGATATCAAACAAGAATATTTTCTAAATGAATCAGTTTTGTTCGGCATTGACCCGTTGGTTTCATAACAATGAGTAATTTTGAGAAATTGTTGCGTGACATTCAAACTATTCGTTGTCAGTTTTCCCCGTATGACTTCTTGTATGCGAACTTTATAAATAGATTAACTGACAAGACTGATGTTATCCTAGTCAAATCTTAATAAGTTTATTGTTTTATTAAAAGCTGGTAGAAATATATCAACAAAGTAGAAATAAGAAAAATGGGTTTCAGGAGAAGTACATTCAGAATAGGGTATTTTATAGAAAAAAAAATCTATCTCAACTGGAATATGTCATCAGTCAGTTGAGGTTCCGGTTTTAGGTAGAAAATTGATATTACTTGTATGTAGATTATTTAAAATGTTAACCAGTAAATGCAAGTAAAACATAAAAGAAATCTGACATCAGAGTCAATCCTTCGAGTCTTATATTTCATGTGTTTTATAGATTTAAGAAACTTACAACTAAATTGATTGATTGAAACACGTACCAATTTATGTAATTGTTTTAACGTAGAAAAACCGTATTTTTTTACCAGTAAAAATAATTTTAGACAAAAACTTAGCAAGGCTTTGAATGTAGGTAACAACGCCGGTTACCAGGGCGTCATGAGCCGCACAGCGTTACGCAACCAGCCCACTCTCACTTTCGCGAGCGTTGGCTGATGTTGTTTGAGTAGATACTGGCATAGAGTAGACATGTCATAGAAACACGTAGTGATTCGTAAGTACCTAATCCAATTTTCATAAAAAAAGTAATGCCTCAACATACAAAAAAATTACATGACGAATCGAGGACATGCTCTTTTTATGAAATCAGTTAAAAAACTTAGCCAACCGGCAGATGGTGGATCAATAGCCGGCTAAAAAAACCAGCTGATTGTTATTTGGTTAATGGGTGAATTAGTAACCAACTTCTGACTGTTTTCACATTTATGCGACAACCATTGACCAGCTGGCTAGATAATTTAGCCGTGGTTATTTTGAGAAACTGCTATAAAGCTGCTTTTAACAATAGCTACCCATTTCTAGAAAAGCGTTATCGATGATAAGAACAAGGTGGCCAGTAAGAACTGAATGTAGAAGCCAGAGGACCGTAATACTTGGTACTATTCGGAGGGAGATTGATAAAATATATCCCATATCATAAATGATCTCGGCATTTTGATTTATATATATTATTTAAGTTTGACAATTATTACATACATTCGTACATGTATCCTTACAAGAACAGAGAAAAGAATACAATTTCCTTCGGCTGGGCGGCCTGTGGCAAGAGGCGACAAAAGCACCCCTCAGCCAGTTGGTCCTATTCCTCCTATCTCTTTCCCCTTTGTAAGATTAAATGAAACCGCAGTGGATATACTCAGATTATCTTTAATTGTCAAAGGCGACAAAACTCACAACTAGGTGGTAGGGTAAATGCGCTCCTACATGGCTACCACCCTTAGTCTAGAACATGCCACCATTACAACTTTGAGTTATGTTCCGGCATTAGTGGCCAGGTTCCAGTCTCCATCGGCTTTGCATCAGGTGGGTCGTCTACTTGTTGCACTTTCACATAACAAAATAAAATAAAACAATCTCGTGAATTTATATATTGACTGTTTTATATGAATGAATTCTTGAGAACGATAGACATCGATTAATTCCAAAGTCATGAACTTCTGCGGCGTTGTTATAACATCCCTATCATGGTGGGGCGTCACTGGGATAATGTTAGTTAAAGATAAGGATAAGGCGTTGTTCAAGATGAGACATTGTTATTTACGTTAAATATTGACAGATAACGTGTATATATATGTCGGAATAATATTTGTTATTATAAAGTAACCATATGACGGAAGAAGTCAAATGTAGTAATCGGAAGTAGTATAACCGGATGTCAATGTAATATTAGAAATGGATTAACCGGAAGTTGGAAGTTATACGGATGGCAGAGTTGGTATTATTGGAGTTGCGTCAAAGCATTAACAGATGGTGTCAGTGGGTGCGCTACGCGGACCTAAAATACGTGGTGTTTGGGCAGAGGAAGGGGAGTCTTAAATCGACAGGCTACGAGTCTACAACCGTGATTCTACGTTCCTCGGCTTAACAGACCGCTCTGTTGGACAAAAGGCCCATAGAATATTGTGGTCGATAATTACTGTTCGATATTGGCAGTATTCGTTAAGGGCAAATTGCTGCTCGACACCTGACAAGCGTGGAGACGACTCTTGGAGTTGTCTTAATATTTCTGTGTATTTAACATTATAATTGTAATAATTCTAGTGTAATAAACTTTGATTATAACATTTCAGATTATTACTGTATTATACTTCGAGTGGCATTCGCTCCCAGCGGGAGTGAATCCGACAATATATATATATATATATATATATATATATATATATATATATATACATTTCTCAACATATAAATAAATATATATATATATATCTCATATCTCTCATACTTTAGACCGAGCAGCGGGTTCAGGGCACCGCTCATACTTCTAACTTCAACACTTTCTTTACAATTCTCAACGACCCGTTGCCATCACTCGAATGTGCCACAAAAACTCCTCCGTGTACCGAAGTAGATACTACTCAAGTATAGATGGCATCTTGACCCCGCTCAAGACATGCTTAAGTTAATAAACGACCAATGAGAGCAGCTCATTGGTCGTTTATTAAACTACAATATTCATAACTTTTATTAGTTTAGGACGATCTTTAAGTTATACTAAAATTTAACAAATCAAATAAAAATGTATTAAGAATTTTAAAAGTAGTTAAAATGTAAAAAAGTAATATTGTGCGTTATACATCCAAACAACAATCAATCAGATATACCTCTACCAAAATTTATCAAAACGACTCATCGACTCTTCAGGTGATCAGAGGGCTGGTGCCTACCTCGGCCAACGGATCAGTATGGCGATCCAGCGAGGAAACGTAGCCAGCCTTCTGGGCACCTTACCTAAGGAAGACGGTGATCTGGGCTCAGTATTCTACTTATAGTCTTGAGGGACTATGGGTAGAATACAATACAAATAAGTTAAGTTTTTTTACATTGTATTCAATAGTATGTAATTTATATTATAGTTATGCGTATTTTACTTAAATAAATGTTTAATTATACCTATAAATAAACAATGGAAACAGTAAAAAAAAAACAGATATATAGACGATATTTTGAGTATAGTATTCAGAAATGGTAAAAGAAATAGACTAGTGCCCATTTTGATTATAATCATTAAAAAACCGTGCGTCTCGGGATGCCCGGCATAAGTGATATGTTAAACTAGTCTAAGTTGAACTATTTATTATTGAAATTGTTTGTCTATTGAGAGAGGAGTCTGCCTACCGCTGCCGTATAGGTGAGAGAAAGGGAAGCCAGACAGACAGAAGCGGTTTATACTCCCATAAGAAGTTACAACTTCAAAAAACCATTCGCGCGCGCTCGTACATTACCTGGCTCATTTTTTTAAAATTATTGTTCAGAGAATAGTTGGTCAGCATCATATTGCAGACTTGATATAAAAAAAATGTCGTTTGGTACCAATAGTAACAGCTGTGTCTGAATCGTTTAAGTATCCAGAATTAAAAAAAAACAACACTAACAATGGATTTTTATACATTTTCTGATCTTGGCTATTTCTCTGAGGCACTTTCCCCTCAATTTTGAGGAGGTTTTCGGTCTTTCCGATCAGGTAGTATATTTCTTCTAGAGATGCAGGTCTATTATGTATGGAGTGCACTGTCTGCACATTATTTATTCAAATTCCAGCTTTGTGCCTTCGCTCCAAACTAACCATCAACTTACTAACAACAAAGTTATATTCTCCTAGTCATTTTAGTTCGTTTGTAATAATGTCTGTTTAAAAAAAACAAAAGTAGGTCGTGAACAAAATTTACTTTCGATTTTATTTTGCATGATATTTAAATGTCAATACATAATTTTAAAAACGAATAATATGCAAACAGATCACCGGATGCATACCATAAATGCATAGCTATTGGACACTAAGCACATGCTATGCAGCTAGTCCATGTTGATACCTGGTGTAACTACCAGCTACTTCTTTATCGTCAACTTTTAGTAGGCAGTTTTTGTGGCAGGTCATATAGGCACATTTCACGAAACAATGGAGATTATTTAACACACAGGTATTGCTTAAAATCCAATCAAAAAATATCCTGCACCTACAATTGATTTAATCCAACTTTCAAAATAAATAATACCATCACTATACATTTTTGAAAACAGAACTGCACACCACTTCAATATTTCGCCAAAATTTATATTAAGTAGGTACTTTTAAGAATAATGTACTAGGAGAACAAAATACCACATTTGTGATTGGACTTGGCTAGCGATGACGTCAAAAGTAGCAGGACAACAAAACACAGGAAGAATAAATAACATTTGATAAATGCTGGCCCATCATTATTGCGTTTCTATGATCTGTGGCCACATTACATACAAAATAGGTCATCAGGCATTGTCTTAAAACCTTACAAGAAGTATATGTGAATATATAAGTCGAATTATATTGTTACAACTCTGGTCCCGATAAAAACAAAATCCACCTGCATATCTGAAACAAAGCACATTTATTACCCGTCGGCATTTGAATTAATAACATTTAAATTATTTTATGGTCGTCTTCTTTTGTTTACTTTGTATTTAAATTTTTTGATTAGAATACCGCCCATTTTTGTATTGTAATCTTTTATGGCAGTCATTAGCCAGCTGTGTCGGGTTAAGTCGACTTAGATACAACATTGCAGTTGCGCAGTATAAAATGATGACCTGATGGAAGGGGGAGTCAGTCGAGCAATAAGCACGAGCGAAGCGAGACGTGTGTACTACAATCGGGAATCTAATAAGTGACGGACTTTGCGCGTTTTATTGAATTACGACCTTCTGCATCACGTTTGGACTTGTTGTGTTCGGTTATATTTGTACCTGTGTTATACGTGTTTGTATAGTTCTAATAAACTCTATAGTAATTCTAACGGCATTTTAATTCCAGTCTCGCGACTCGTAACAATATGATAAGAATTTTTTTAAGTGGTGATAAGGGAGCGTTGATGGCGATTGATAGAGGATATAATAACAAGAATTGAAAAATCAAACTTATGGTGGTTTGGGTATGTAGTTAGAATGGCTGAAAGCAGAATTAAAAAACAAGTGTATGACACCATTATATGTGCAAAATTGATGCAGGTAGACCGCAACATACACACCATGATCAAATAGCAGAAGCGTTAAAGAAAGGTCAGGTAAAAAGCATGTATGAAGAGTTAATGAAAGAAGATGAAGCAAAAATTGTTGAAATCACCATATCTCACAAAAAACGTTTTTGGAATCCGAAGGTATTTTGAAACTTTCTTCACATATCTCAGCGGTGTAGAACAGTTAACTCTATATTCGTTATGTGGGCATGTTTATTGTTTCCAAATTTCACTAACCGTTGCTTTATATGCGGGTTTCACTACGTTTTCGGTTTTAAAAGGATTCTGAGCTTAGTAGGCCATGAATTCTAATTAGGCAAAGAACAGATGGCGTATATTTTTAGTTTTAAAGTTTAGGTATTAGTTTTTATAATAATTTTATTGACACAATCGTATTTGTTAGGAGACGGTAAAAGATGGACGGAATATGCATATAAGACCATAATATTGCTGAAAATGTTTCCAGTCTGGGATTCGAAACCAAGTTGCTTGTTGTGTTATATTTACATTTTCTATAAAAAAAATATGGCATTCGTGGGATATATATTATATATCGCATGAGTTCAGCTGACACGCAAACCAAATAATCAGGTGGGCCCTGATGGCAAGCGGTTACCATTGCCTATGAACATTTGTAACGTGATGGAAAGTGTTGCATATGTATATGTAATAAACAAACTTATCATTGCCGTCAAAAGTGATACAAGATCGGAACTGAACGATACGATAGTACCAGGTTCTCATAAATTACAGGGCAATCGTATAAACACACAAGAGACTGAATTCAAATTTTATAACACGTTCGGCGATTCGCTCAGCGAAAGTGTGTCATGCCCACGCGCATGGTAGGGATGTGATATCCACTTCATAGTGACATAAAATTAAATTGTTAATACATCTTTGTATGGGAGTGCAAGGTTTGTTATTATATGTTGGCTGGTATTGTCAGATTTGAAAGACGAAATCGGACAATTGCGTCATGAACTAAAGATCCTGTAAAAGGTGATAAACTTTTACAATTTTAAGTTAATTTCTTACTTCATTATTGATAGGACGATGTAATAAATCCTTCATTTTAAGTAAAATGACTACGAAACCATAGTAAATGTGCTTTGAATAACTGAATACAGAAGTAAAAATTGAAAGTAGAATTAATGCCAAAAAGAAACCAGCTTAGCATTTACTTGTACATTACATATTTTGATTTATTCCTGATGGTTTGTGCGGCCCTGGTAGCTATTTACTAGTTTATCTACTGGAAATGACTTCCTAGAAGCTAGTAGTTATTATTAGTACAGAGTATATTATAACTAACCAATAACTAATATTTATCTATAAATAAATATTAGTAATGTTAATGTAATGTCAAAGTAAGTCTGTTTTGTAAATTATTTGTGCTAGTTTGTTTGTTCAGGATTCACGTAAAAACTATTGGACCGATTTCGATACGGTTCTCGTTGATCGAGAGGAAACTTAGACTTTAAAACTGCATTGCTTTTTATAGTGGGAATCTCGCGGGAATATTAAGATTTAAAAAAGCCCGAATCAAAAAGAACGACTCCCAGTGTGATTTTTGACTGATCGATAGCGGCATACTCTAGACAATGGATGGTAGCCATCATCCAGTCGGACAAATGTCCTACCACCTGGCTGTGGGTTGTTTTGTCGCCTATTACGACAGGCCGCCCGGCCGCAGGAAATTGTATTCTTTCTCCGTCCCTGCACGGATAAATCCTGAAGACATTCATCAGTAAGTCGAGATTGAACTATATTCCAAATTAAGTTCATCTTAATATCATTTTTATTAAATTACATATTCTGCAGTGCAAGTTACTGAGTTTCCGCGGTCCGCCATTTGGCGACCCCTGCACTAGAGTTTGACCCACGGCTCGGCCGCCAGGTAAACTCTAGTAGAGCTATAAATAACAGTGGAAAAATTCAGCTAACAAATAAAACATTGAAACTTAACTAGACGGCATATCATTAGCATACAATATGAACCACTGCAATAGAAATTAGTTGGTCAATTCACAGGCATACTGACCCACGGCCTGTATTGTAATCGACCTTGAGGACTGTGAACCAAATACTTGGTCAACGCGCAATAACCCAGAGGGAAGGCGGGTGACTAATGTCTCTCTGGATGATGCATTACAGTGTACCCTGTTGATCTTTCACAGTTTTGTAACCATTTTTATCCCGGTCAAAATAGACATTGAACCTTACATAAATTCACAAAAAGCTGAAAATTTACAGGCACGTAAGGAAAAGAAGAAAGAAAATCATGTTATTCAGGAATAATAACATTGGTGCAGTGTGTGTAATTATTAACAAATTTAAAAATAACAACATAATCTTGTCTAATGCTGGTCTTTAAAAACCAGCTCTGATCTTCCACTGAGCCCTTAAGGTTACGTCACTGCAGGTAATATTCATTTGTTCATGTGATGATCTTTAACAAAGTTATGCATGAGCCAAAGAAGGTTTCTGAGTTGGTTCACAATTGGACCCGGTAGGTGGCGCTGTCGGCATATCGATTGAAGGTTTCCGGGCAGCACGACGACTACCGGGACAGCTAGCACGCACACACACACACACACACACACACACACACACACACACACACACACGCACGCACGCACGCACGCACGCACGCACGCACGCACGCACGCACGCACGCACGCACGCACGCACGCACGCACGCACGCACGCACGCACGCACGCACGCACGCACGCACGCACGCACGCACGCACGCACGCACGCACGCACGCACGCACGCACGCACGCACGCACGCACGCACGCACGCACGCACGCACGCACGCACGCACGCACGCACGCACGCACGCACGCACGCACGCACGCACGCACGCACGCACGCACGCACGCACGCACGCACGCACGCACGCACGCACGCACGCACGCACGCACGCACGCACGCACGCACGCACGCACGCACGCACGCACGCACGCACGCACGCACGCACGCACGCACGCACGCACGCACGCACGCACGCACGCACGCACGCACGCACGCACGCACGCACGCACGCACGCACGCACGCACGCACGCACGCACAGCACGCACAGCACCACACACACAGACACACACACACACACACACACACACACACACACACACACACACACACACACACACACACACACACACACACACACACACACACACACACACACACACACACACACACACACACACACACACACACACACACACACACACACACACACACACACACACACACACACACACACACACACACACACATACGTACGTACGTAGTATATACAAGAAATAGGGAAAATAATAATTATGATACGAGTTTTGCAAAACTTAAATAAAAGAATCAACATAACAACAAAATTAAATACCACTTGGGGATACCACTCTAATGAAATCCTGAAAAGTCCCCACTTCCCAATTTTTTATTCCAGATCAGAGGTCGCAAAAGTGGGTTTTATAGATTTCTTGGCCAAACGGTTAGTTTTATGATAAAAATAGTTCAGACTTCGTCCGCGTGGAATTTTTTTGCCATAAAAAATATTCTATGTTACTTCTAATACCTCCAAGAGTATACAAAGTTTTATGATGATCGGTAGTTTTCGCGTGAAAGTGTAACAAACAAACTTACATTCACATTTATAATATTAATTAGGATCTATTTTCATCCATTGTCTTCATACTTTTTTCTCTAAGACTTACTATATCTGAGAAAAAGCCATTCGAAAGTTAGCTCCGGCTGTATTCTCCATACGAATATAAAGAGACCACTATAATGCCGTTGCTATATCCGGTAGTCGCTATAAAAAGATATAGCTCTATAGCTCTAGAAAGAAAACAATATATAACTGCCAGACAATTTAACCCCGCGATACGCAACGCATATTTCTGTACTAACTTACCTACCAGATTCCAGTCTTCCTTAAAAGAGCAGCAGCGGTTTTGTAGCACCTTTGGCGTTGCAAATCTCCATAGGCGATGGTAACCGCTTGCCATCAAGTGATCATCCACGCATTAATAAATAAAAGCTTAAAAAAAGGGCCTGAGACAGACCAATAAATATGAAATAATAGTAAATTTTTACACGAGGGGTGTTAGTGACCTATTTAGAGGCATGAGTATTTTACTAATAGTTCGAGTGCCTAAATAGGCATTTCACCCGACGTTACCCTGTTTCTCGTTTCGTATATGAGAAAAGTAAATAAAAACTCATTAGTTAAACAAACAACTACTTAATGAAATTACATGTGAAATCCATATACAGTCAAACCTGGGTAAGTGAGAACTGGATAAGTGAGAAAACTCTATAAGTGAGAGTAATAGCCAGGACCCGTCATTTTAAGCTCCCAAAACCTCTATTAGCGAGAAACAGAAACCTCTGTAAGAGAGAGTCGTTTCTCCCTCATGGACCTCCGTAAGTGAGACTGCTACTGATCTATACCTCTATAAGCGACAGTCGAGCTTTATTTATTTATATTATTTAGGAGGAACTATTGCTACAATAAAAATACATACATACAGTAACAAATGACAAAACAAATTACAAATTTAACATCTGCTATTTTATGACTCATTCTTAACTTTCGTGGAACTTCCTACCATTGTTTTGTCTTGTTTTTGTAAGCATCTTGATACCTACCCTTATAAAGTAGGTACTTACATGTTTTATCATATTACATATTTACTACATTCGTACTTGCTGTGACTTGTTATTGCTGCGTACCTCTATAAGAGAGAAACGCTACCCATGTACCTTACATTAGCGAGAAACTCGGGTTAGTGAGAAACCTCTATAAGCGAGAATGAGATTGTGATCCCTTGAACTCTCGCTTATCCAGGTTTGACTGTATTAATATCACTATTTACAAATTAAATACTTATGAAATAAAATAATAAAATATTCGCGTCGTTTTAGTATTACGCCAAAAGGCAGGATTGCACTGAAAATCGGCGTTATGTCGGCACAGCAATAAGCTGAGTGCAAATCTTGTTTCCTGAAAATGCGGCGTACAAATTTTCAAAATATGTTTTTATTTCATGTCAGCAGTGCAAGTACGTCTTCAAATAGTTTATTTCTTTCTAAGTAAATTTATTTTTCTGTAGCATTCTACCAGCTAGTATTTTTGGCACTGATGATAGTAAATATTTAAATATGTGTAGATTCAATAATAATTTAGAGAAAAACAAATTTATAAGTAGAAAATGATGTTACAAAATTGTTTATATTTTTTAATTAAAAGTTATGCCGCGATTTATTTAACAGCGGCTGTAAATGAATTGGAACATGAGTCGCATGTACAATATGCTCGCATAATTTTTACATTTTTTGACAAAAGAGAAAATCCTAGACAAATCCCCGCGGGATTCCCAGTACAAAAAGTTACGCAGATTTTAAGTCTAAGAATTTACTGTCGACCAGCGAAAACCGCATCGAAATCGGCCCAGTAGTTTTTCGTGAATCTCGAACAAATAGACACGATATCTACGAATATTGCATCGTGTTCACCGTCGTTTATATAGTCTATTACAGTTGTGTTTGTTTAAATAGCTTCAATGTACAGACACGCCATGTTAAGAATTGTATAATATTATAGATTTTAAAAAAGAACATTTCCAAAATTATCAATGAAACTGATCCGTCACGCCTACTTATATTAATCTCCAATAAATTCAATAAAAATAACTAGAAGAGTGCGCGCGCGCACCTCACTCACACATCCTTACCCGACCACACACCGACACGTGTATGTGTGGGCCCTATGTTGAAACCCTTAAATAGGTCGAGTAGACATTAATAGAAAGGCACAGGGCCGGCTTAGGGCAGATAGCAATCGCTCTTTCACTTATTTGAATATATTTTTTTGTTATGCATCAAGATATCTGACTTTCCCGGTATGAATGTTTAATGTGAGATGTCTTTGAATGGAAGGTGATGTGAAAATATCAGGAGCAAAGGTTAGATGCGTGATGTGAGTCACTTATTATATATTGTTACTTGTTTGTTTTCTTTAAATAATAAGATTATTTATTAAAAAAGTGAAGTAAAAAGCATGTAAAATAAACGTATATGTATAGAGATTAGTGTAAGTAGATGAAGCAAAAGGTCTGTTATCATGGTAAGGGGAGACCCATCGTTTTCTCTGCCCGTCCTAAATATCACTGGAAGGACAGAGTACAGGCTGACCTGTTGGAGCTCGGAGCCAGTAATTGGCATGAAACCGCACAGGACCGAGACAAGTGGCATGCTTTCATTTCGGGGCCCAAGACCCACTTTGCATCACTTATCCAACGGAGTAAGTAAGCTGATCTAACACAATTTCAACACCATGCATATTAATAGAGTGATATTGCGATCTTTTAGGTTACAAAAAGTATATAATAAGTAATTACGGAATTCACACAATACTACCTGCATAATATTTGAAGTATAATTTAAGAGTAGTAAATATACTCAAAATAATTATTTATTCTTATACAGAACTAGAGCGATTTCGACAGAATTTGCCCTGAAAAATAAAAATCTAGAACCAGATACCAAGGCCACCTACAGAGTCTAATTGTGATCTAAACCATCCGCTGACTCCACATTATCCACTCAAAGATTATTTTTTTACACCTTTGGTTACATTATTGAACTCTTAGTAATAAATATAGTATTATATATTGTACCATAATTTTTCCAGTAATAAATATAGGCTTTATTCTGAGATAATGTAGCATCCTAATGACGAAAGAAATTAGTATAGATAACTTAGGCTGAGTGTAGACAGTCCACCGAAAACGGCCATCGGTGGCGAGCTGTAACTCGATGACACGCTTTTTCATACTTTTGTAGCGACTCGCCACGCACGTGTGGACGGTGACAATCATGCGCTACAGTACTGGTCGCGACTAGCCACTTGCAGCCAGCCGCCTACAAGCCACACGCACCACTGTTACTGCCACGGTAGTGGCGCATGACAGCCACCGGTGGCTGTGGTTAATTGACTGTTTGCGCTCAGCCTTATTACTAAATAAATTTATGACAAGTGATTAAGAGGTTTATGCAATATGTTTATAGATGTTATTAACATTTTATTAGTTATCGGTTGACAAATAAGTAATTTATAGTAGAAAACTACGGTACTTACCACTTACATTACATAAGTTATTCTCTGTTTATTGAAAACTACACCTTTACAAGCCGCTTATTGTATTCGTATGTAATTATTCAACCAGTATCCCGTGGAAACTTTATTATTTATTATTAAACATATTATATATTGCTTAATTCGCACAGGAGTAAAACTATAAGAGTTGTTATATTTTTTGAAATCAGCAAGATATTGAAGTGAAACATACACGAAAATATACAAACATAAAACACGAAAGATCAGTTATAACTTTTTTTATTATATGTGTTCAGCAGACAATCAGACATACCACCTAGTAAGCGGAACCCAGATGGGAAGCGGTTGCCATCGCCTACGGACATTCTTAGCACCGAAGGTGATACCAATATGCTGCAGCTCTCTAAACGGAGACTGGAACCTGACCACTAATGCCGAAATGCAACTCAAGGTTGTTATGGTTGTAGGGGTGGGTGATATCCATACAGGCAAATACCCTACGATCTGGCTGTGGGTTGTTTTGTCGCCTCTTACAATAAGCTGATTGGCTGCTCCTACCCCCATTATTTTCCAGAGCAGACAGTAAATTATGTATATCTTAATTATTTATTATATATAATCATTCCCTTGATTACTTCTTCATCGATCATTAGTTCGTCACTGAAAGTCACAGTTTCAAATTATAGACTTTTGGTGTGCTTATGAAATTAAATTCCTATTTACACAACTAATATACGTATATAAATTAATATACATACATAAATACATACATACATACATACATAACTTCACGCCAGGTCCCTTGCGGGGTAGGCACGAACAACAGAGCGCCACACAGGCCCATTTTTACACACATAAATACAAAGAATACAAAATATATGAGAGACATACATACATTTGTAGCAAAAAAGGTATATTGTGTGAAGGATGAGAAATTGTTTGCGGTTTAGAAAAGGCTAACACCAAATGATTGAATTATAGAACATGAAAAGAAAAGAAGAATAGAATATGAAGAATATGAATAATTTATTCAGTAAAATGATCTTGTTTGCATTTTGATCTGAGATAAAAAAAATGTGCTTCTCAGGACGCCCGACAGCAGTGATAACTTGCGTGAGAGAAAGGGAAGCCAGACAGACCGGTGTCGTAACAAGTTACGTAACGAAGGGGTTTACCCTCCCATAAGAAGTTATCACTTCAAAAAAGTGTGCGTCACGGGACGCTCGACAGAAATGATAACTTAGCCTGCCTACCGCTCCCGTGTGCGAAGAGAAAGGGAAGCCAGACAGACCGGCGTCGTAACAAGTTACGTAACGAAGGGGTTTACCCTCCCATAAAAAGTTATCACTTCAAAAAAGTGTGCGTCACGGGACGCTCGACAGAAATGATAACTTAGCCTGCCTACCGCTCCCGTGTGCGAAGAGAAAGGGAAGCCAGACAGACCGGCGTCGTAACAAGTTACGTAACGAAGGGGTTTACCCTCCCATAAGAAGTTATCACTTCAAAAAAGTGTGCGTCACGGGACGCTCGACAGAAATGATAACTTAGCCTGCCTACCGCTCCCGTGCGCGAAGAGAAAGGGAAGCCAGACAGACCGGCGTCGTAACAAGTTACGTAACGAAGGGGTTTACCCTCTCATAAGAAGTTATCACTTCAAAAAAGTGTACGTCACGGGACGCTCGACAGAAATGATAACTTAGCCTGCCTTCCGCTCCCGTGTGCGAAGAGAAAGGGAAGCCAGACAGACCGGCGTCGTAACAAGTTACGTAACGAAGGGGTTTACCCTCCCATAAGAAGTTATCACTTCAAAAAAGTGTGCATCACGGGACGCTCGACAGAAATGATAACTTAGCCTGCCTACCGCTCCCGTGTGCGAAGAGAAAGGGAAGCCAGACAGACCGGCGTCGTAACAAGTTACGTAACGAAGGGGTTTACCCTCCCATAAGAAGTTATCACTTTAAAAAAAGTGTGCGTCACGGGACGCTCGACAGAAATGATAACTTAGCCTGCCTACCGCTCCCGTGTGCGAAGAGAAAGGGAAGCCAGACAGACCGGCGTCGTAACAAGTTACGTAACGAAGGGGTTTACCCTCTCATAAGAAGTTATCACTTCAAAAAAGTGTGCGTCACGGGACGCTCGACAGAAATGATAACTTAGCCTGCCTACCGCTGCCGTGTGCGAAGAGAAAGGGAAGCCAGACAGACTGGCACCGTAACGCGTTACGTAACGAGGATGTGTACCCTCCCATATGAAGTTATCATTCAAAATTTCATGCCAATATTACATAAGTGTAATCAAATAACTCCACCAAATACGTCCCTGGTATCAAAACTTAAAAAGATTGTTTGCATCTTTTCGTTATAATTTTTAGGTCACACGCCCTTCTTTGTGTGCGCTTGTCTGTGTGTTCATTTTCTATACATTTCATGATAAAACCGTATGTTTTATTGTAAAAGTATTTTACTCTATAGATAATAATACTTAATTAAATCACTTATATGATAACTATGGTACGGTATAGACAGCTATACCTCTATAGCTATATAATACATTATTAGATATTTTATATTTACCTATAGATTGGAGATTTGTAACAATACGAGTTTCTTAATATATCAGCCCATAAATGTCCCACTGCTGGGCTCAGGCCTCCCATTAAAGGGAGGGAGGATAGACAGTATACCCGCCACGCTTGTCCAAGGCGGCTTGGCAGGTTTAACACGTCTGCTATGTATAGGTTGAATGATTTAAAATTGACAGATTAAAAAAAATGGAATTCCAATGCAATTTTTTTTACTGGTTGATAGCAAATTTAATATAATAAATTATGTCATATTTTTTAACCAAGGAATCCCGCGGGACTTTTCCCGGGTGCGGTTTGTAGTTGTCCAGATGCATAAAAATTAGCTTTACCCAACACACATTTCCTCCTCTAAAACGATAGCTTTTTTTAATGCTGCGGTACTGTGTGTATCGGAAATCCCGCGGGAATTTCAAGTCAAGCATGGACGATGTCGCGAGCATATCCCAAATATAAAATTTATTTATTATATAACGAATATTTTAAATTATTATATGAAAATTACTACCAGGCTATCATAAATGTGCGGATATTGCAATTATTCTTGATTAAAAAATAATTATGTGATTGTAATTATACTGATGTCAACTATACTTGTATTTTAGGCTAGTGCTACATATGTGAAGCGAAGATATCCTATACAACAATGTTTATCTATACGCAAAATAATTTTTGAAATTATTTATTTATATTGTTAGATTTGCTTAGAATAATACAATATTATTGACTAATGTTACAATGGTTCATTTATAATTTTTTTTAATGCCTGATTTAAAAAAAAAGTTTGCGTCTCGGGACGCCCGACAGAAGTGATAACTTAAACTAATCTAAGTTGAATTATTTAATATTGAAATTGTTTAACTTTAGAAAAGCTTAGGGTATTACTGAAATTTTATGTTATTAGTGATAATGTAAGGAAAGGTTATTTATTAATAAAATCTTTTATTGATTATAAAATATATTTTATTATTAGTTACAATTCTTGAATATTTACATTAGAATTTTGTGTATGTATTGTAAGTATCATTATTTAGTCTAATTACCGAAATATGGATAGCCCTGTGGGATAGAGTGAGAAAGGAGGAGCCTGCCTTCCGCTGCCGCATGCGCGAGAGAAAGGGAAGCCAGACAGAGTGGCGCCGTAACGCGTTAGATAACTAAGTGCTTTACCCTCCCATAAGAAGTTATCATTCAAAACTTAGCTGACGAATTACTGCTCAAACAATGATAAGGACTTAACTCCCCAGTTTCACAAGGTAACTGGCTTCTTAACTAATACAAATATAAATCTGGCTTTAAATATTTTTCAATATAAAACGTGCGCAGAAAGTTTGCCGATGGTCGCCCCTCTCGCTTCCCACGACTGGGACCGGAGCTTGTTTAAGTAGTACTAAGAAGTAGACGTCCACGGGTCGCGGTTGTGGGATGTGGGAGTGGTTGTCATAGGCAAACCTTCTGCGCACGACTTATACATTACAAGTGCTATACGATAGCATATCTCATGATACTGCAGCGGCCTAACTATGTAGTGCATTGCAGAATTTTTCTTTGCCCTTATTAGGCTAAATAATATTGAAAAATACTATATCATGCGCGGATTTTTAAATGTCAACATATCATTTAGTAATTAATACGGCTGACACTAACAGTATAAAAATGAATGTATTTGTCTCTACATCAGAATTGATACAAATGTCACTTGATATATTATATAGCTGTTCCTTAGAGTCTTTTAAAAGCTCTATCTTCTAATACATAAATATCTCGTGTCACGATGTTTGTGGAGCGATTTTAATTATTTTGTTTTGTATATTTGGTGAGAAATAGGTTGTAAAGTATTTTGCAACTTCCTAGGTTTTTTATTTGTATGGCAAATCAATGTTGGCCGCATCAGCTAGTTTTCTAGATTAATCTTGTCTAATGTAATAAATATGTGAGGCGGTCAAGACTGTACAATGGATTTTAAAAAGAAAATAATAACAGGGGTTCTAATTTAACCTTTAACCCCTTTAACCTTAACCTTTAAGGTTAAGGTTTAAGACATTAATTTCTCAAAAGAATTTACAATTCACTTACAGAGAAATAGCTAGTTACATATATTACCGCATCTGTCGATTTATTATTGTATTATTTAATGATTGATTTGTTTTCGAATGAATTTATTTTATTATTTATAATAATATGTGAGGGTAGTCTTGAGACAAAAGTCAGAGCAATGCAAGTCCTTTTGTCCAGTTTACTTAGTCTTTCATGACCAGGCAAACAAAGAAAACTGGATATCTTGTAACTGTAACACTAGAGCACGTTACGGGTTTTTTTATTGCAGGATTTCAGCAGACAGATAGACGGTCTACTTGATGGAAAGCAGTTAACATCGCCTGTCAACATTTGCAACACCAAAGGTGGTACAAATGCGCTGCTGCTCTCTTAAGGGAGACTGGAAACTGCTCACTAATGCCCGAACACAAGACTAGGTTGTTAAGGCGGCATACGCTAGACCAGAGGCGGTCGCCATCCAGTCGGGCAAATACCCTACCACCTGGTTGTGGGTTGTTTTGTCGCCTCTTACGACAGGCCGCCCAAACGCAGGATATTGATTTCTTTCTCCGTTCCTGCACGGAACTGAAAAGCGGCTAAACAAATCAGTATGTCGTCATGGCAACAGTAAACAAAGTGTCGCTGCTACATTGCTAGTCGAAAATAAATTGCACTGAAGGTAATTATGAAAAACACAAATTACAACTTACCGTTAAATGTCCGAAAGAATGACAACTAGCCGAATCGAGATCAAAAGTTATGTAATTGCCAATTTACTTGACTAATAGCGGTTAAGCTACGGAATAGTTTGCACGAGAGTGAGGCAGTAATATAATGTTTTCAAGATATCAGCTACAAGAGTAGAATTTTTTTGAATGGTTGCCTATGAATTAATAAATGAATGACTTTATTGCACATACCTTAAAGTACGATGGGTGGTCTTCTTACAACTGGCGACTACCCTGTAGAATTATTATAAACACCGACTTTGGAAAGTCGGTGAAAGTGAAGTTAGTAATTATTGTAGTATCTACTAACTTCACAATTATTAAATGGCATTCGACATAATTATATTATTAGAAATATCTTTTTTTTAAATAATAATTTATTTAGTTATATATGTCACAGTGAAAAGTATAAAATTTAATTTCCATATTATCGTAGCTGGTATTGTCAAAAAATGCTCGAATTATATAATATAAGTAAAACGAATTCTTTCAATGAGAATGATACACACACACGTGTGTTCGTTCAATCAGTCAAAAAAATCGCATCAGATTCAGCACAGTAGTTTTTACGTTAAACCCGAACATACGGACAAAAGGACAAGAAATCTAAAAAAATCATCGTGTTCTCCGTCGTATATAGTCTATTCCAGTGTTTTTTTTAATAGGGTCAATGTACAGACAAGGCCTGTTGAGAATTTTATAGTATTATAGATAATTCTTCTATTCTGCTGTTCTGTGTATGGCACTGACTTCTCCACAATTCCTGTACCGATTTTAATGAAATATTTTTGTATGTGTTTGAGTGGTTGTCAAGATGGTTTAAACCCATTATTGACCCCTGTAGGCGGTACAGAAATTCTGTTCTAAATGTTAATTTTTCAATGCAGGACAACGTCTGCTGGGCTCGCCGGTATTATATCCTATCTTTTATATATAAAATGAATGATTGTCTGTATGTCCTTTATAGAATCGTACACTTTACACTTGATCATCTGATGATCTTTAGCAAGTTGTTGTGCATGAGCCAGAGGTTTCTCAGTTGGTTCACAATTAGACCTGGTAGATGGCGCTGCAATCGGGTTCTAAATATATTTTTTTCAGGGCAGGACAACGTCTGCCGGGCTCGCTAGTATTATATTCTATAATAATAAATATTGCAGTTTTGTAACGTGTTGCATAATGCTATCCAAGTAATATTGTGCAGCGGTCTTTACATAATCCGATTGGGCTTAGAACAAAAATATAGTACGGTTCTACTCCATTTACTGCATTTATTAGTTTCCCGTCTTTTAAATAGAAAAACTACATAACCAATATTTAAAATATACTGAGAAATCTATTGGAAGAGAAAGAAGAACGAAAGTCGTCTAATAATAAATCCAATGTAAGTTCAATCTTCTGACTTTGACAGGACTAGATGGCGCTTTAGATCTATAGTTTCTTCATTTTTGAAAACGGTCAAAAATTTAAGTCTTTCAAATGTTGACTGGATTGGTATATTTTTTAATTATACGACACCAAAAATAAAGGCAAAACGGCGTGTGATGTCATTTAGTTATGTGAAATTTAGATGATTTACAAAGTTACCGTTTCTTTTGCTTATTGTACTTTCCTAGTATACTTCGTTAATTGAATAAATACGGTTTACCTAAGCTTTAATGTAGTAAGTACACTGGATAATTTATATTACTTTACTCAATAATAATGTAAGAAAGAAACGAGAGTAATTATTTATTTATTTTATTTGCGCGTTAATTAGGTGGTCACTACCTAAGTCGCTAGAATAGAAGGTAGTCTTACATCATGCAATGTAGGCATGTACTTATGATCTGTTGTGAACAGTATTGAGTTATTTCAAACAAACAATCTTTAAACTCATTATAATGTGGTTCTGACTATGCTATTTGTTGTTAAATAGTTGAAGCTATAATCATTACACAAGGCTACAGACAACGCCATCTAGCGTCGAATAGAAATATATGTTATCCATTTATTTCTATTAGATGGCACTGTAACCTCTAATTTCACTAAACACGATTAAAGGTTGTTTTTATAATTTGCTAATTAGATATGTATATAATTATTAGATAAAGATTAATCTAATTTTAGCCAAGTCCATTGTGATCATAAATTTTGTGACTGACATTTCATAGGCAGCTTAGAATGATTGGTTATGCTACTCTCTTATAGATGTCGCAACTAAACCACATTGAAGGGTTTTTTCGTATACTATCTTCTTTTTTAGTCCATTATTTTATTAAATACATGACATAATGCATATTTAATTACTTTAATGAAATTCAACTTAATTAAAAGCATAATTCGTGAAATTTTATTTTTTATTTTTTAAGTGTAATGAAATCATGGAAAACTCTTCTTAGTAGTAGAAGCTATGTCATTCTAAATGTTTGTAATGTTCTATTTAGTTGTACCTAGATGTCGCCACTCTGTAAGTTTTGCATAAGTTAAAATTAAAACATGGTTAAAAGTGCTATTTTTTTTAAGAAAAATATTCTTTTCATATCTAACTTTTCTTTATTGCATGAGTCCAGCAGACAGGGAAGACACCCGCCTGATCGAAAGCGGTTAACATCACCGATGGTAAAAGGCGCTACCTATTTGCTGTCGTTCTGTAAAGGGAGACTGGAACCTAACCACTAGTGACGGAACACAACTCAAGATTGCTATGACGGCATACTCTTTCCAGGAGTGGTAGCCATCCAGACAGACAAATAGCCTACCAGCTGGCTATGGGTTGTTTTGTCACCCTCTTCGACAGAACGCCTGCACGAATAAATGTTATCAGAACTGCCATAATTGACCAATAAGTTAATTTTTAAAAGGGGCTTGTAAATATCACCACCACTTTGTAAATTTTGTTAAAAAATGATTGAAACTATTTTTTCCTTAAGAAAATTATTATTTTCATATTTAGCTGATGATATTTACAGTGTTTCAGAAAACTTTCCTATATAAGCTACTAGGGCCTCAACGCTTTCACTGTCCTTCACTAATATTTCTGTACTACCAAACTCCTCACTGTCTTCATTCAACATCACCTCTTGCAATGCCAAAGCCCTCAAAAGCATCTCAGATTCATTCGACTCTCTATCTCCTTCAATTATCCTGTCATTTATCAAATTAGAAAGATTTATTTCGTCTATTGTTTTATCGTCTAACGAACTAGGGTTGACTTCTTCGATTTCTGTTCTCCTGGTGCTGAAACCTGCTTCTTCGAGTTTCCTTTTCGCTAGTTGTATGAAACTCGGTGACTGTAGGGTTTCACGTAACCAAGTTTTTAATTTGTTTTTCTTATCCTCCACTCGGGCTTTAAACCTGAAAATTATCATAATTTATCATACAACATATAATTTTAAAATATTAAGTTAAATCAACTGAGATATAGGTATCTTCTTACATTAAAGACTAAAATAATGTAGAAATCTAGATTTTACAAGCATAGCAAGTTATGACGTCATTTCTTTTATGGGATAAATAGCGTATTCATTATTGTTCAAACTGTAATTAAAATTATTTCTATCGCGTTATTGTAGAAAAACTACGATAGGTGATGTAAAATTAACTTTGGGTGGTTATAAAAATAACAACGAAGTCACCCCCCGCCTTGAGCTCCGCTTCGCTTTGCACCCGCCTTAGCCGTCTAACCTATATTAAAAAAGTTCGGATCTTTTCATAATAAATAAATGTTCCCCTATAACTATACCCCACCCTTTGCCTAGTAAGAAAAATCAAAGTATGGTCCTGGAAGGTTCCTAAAACATTCATGGGTTTAGAAACTTGGTAAAATTACGTTTTTTTCTAGTAGACAATCATTGTTTACACATTGTAGTATTTTCTAAGTTTACACGCAATAAAACCACGATTTAACGGTTTTACGAGCTATGTCTGCTGGCACTTCTCAGTAGCCGTGATTACGAAAGGCAAAGATGTTAACAGCGTTATAAGAGACAGAATGCGTTTTTAGATCGATTTCTCAATCATTTTTACAGTATTTATACACACTTTATTGCGGTGAAAAAAATATATGTCAATCTTGATCATATTTCTGACGTAAACTTTGTACTCGGAACGCATTTGCGATAAATTTTCTCGATAGAAAATAATTGCAAAGTAACCTCTAAACGAGTTATTCAATCTTCGTTTTTGTTATTACTGTTAATCTTACATCGATAAAATAAATAACAGTAACATATCATATTATAACAAATACAATTATAGAGTTTTATTCGGTTACTTAACTTAATTTGGAAGTAATTAATTATTTTATTAAAAATGACTGCAAAAATCCCGCCTGCCGGTCCCAATGTATGGAATTTGTTAGATCGCTTTAGAGCGTCGGCTAATACGGACGCGCTGCTCTTCTCCACGACCGCCATTAAAAAATAATTTTAAATAAACGAAGGAGCAATAATAACAAGAATTTTGAAACGGTCGCGCTATACTTATTTGGCTTATACGGTAGAGGTCTGGTCTAAATCACTAGCTGTGTGGGTTCGAACCCTACTAGTTTCACTTGATCCAGAAGATTTTTTTTATAAGAAAGTTGATAAAATGCTCTTTTTCTCTTCCTAAATAATTTTATAAAATGCCATAAAAATACTTTTCAAAATTTTTGTATTTCATTTCATTTGGACTTTTATGCTATTGACAATAAAATTTTTACCTTATCGGTAACATTAAAATTCTAAAGCGCCATCTATGTTTATCAATAGAAATGACGTAGACACATGGATAGTTAGAAATATGAAGTTTCGTTGTTCAAGTTGAGTGCTCGCTCCATTTTCCTTTTCTAACAATTTTTTTTATTTAGCCCTATTATGTTTTTAACACGCTTTTATTAGCTTCACCTGTATGTATGTATGTATGTTTGTAACCTTCCCTTTTGAGCTCGATTTTGTCCTACTTTTAATGATCAGATTTAATTCAAAGTTTGAACACCTGTCAAAGGTCGATGACAATGCAATAATATGGTACCATGGAGCTGATCTGATGATGGAGTCGGAAGGTGGCCATAAGAAATCCTGTACTAAACAAGATAGACCTGTCGTGTTTGGGCTCGTATGTTTATATCACGAGACAATGCAATAATATGGTACCATGGAGCTGATCTGATGATGGAGTCGGAAGGTGGCCATAGGAACTCCTGTACTAAACAAGATAGACCCGTCGTGTTTGGGCTCGTATGTTTATATCGCGTGACAATGCAATAATATGGTACCATGGAGCTGATCTGATGATGGAGTCGGAAGGTGGCTATAGGAACTCCTTTACTAAACAAGATAAACGCGTCGTGTTTGGGCTTGTTTTACTTGTCTTAGTTAGCACTCTGCTGCTACATGATATGCAGAATCTCAAAAGCTTATATTTAAAAATTTAATTAAAAAAACATTAACATTTAAAAAATAACAACTAAAAATGAAAAATAAATAATAGTTTAAAAAAAGGCGCTCTTTAAGATTTTAAAGAAGAAAAAGCGCATTGAATACACCCCACGCTTTTTTTAAGACCCCATTCATCAGAAACCAAATTTATTAAATTTTATTTTCTGTTTTTAGTTGGATTTTTTATGAAAGCGTGTTTTTTTTAAAACTATTATATATATCTATTATTATTTATTTTATAGTTCTTATCTATACAGATAAATAAAAGTGAAGTGCCCGTTTGAAATCTCAAAATAAAATCTAATAAAATCGGACCAGGAGTTTCCGAAAATGCTATTTATAGAATTTTTGTCTGTCTGTCTGTGTGTCTGGATGTTCCGGCTAATCTCTGACACATGGATCGATTTTGACGTAATTTTCATTGGCAGATAGCTGATGTTATAAGAAGTAACTTAGGCTACGTTTTTAGGGTTCCACGAAAAAAAATCCACAAGTATATTTGTCTCACTGTTTGTTATCCTTTTATGGAAAGACTATTGAGCCGATTTGGCTGAAACTGAGTACATATGTTATGTTAATACCGAGGGTGGCCAAGAACTACTTTTTATCCCGAAAAATGAGATTTCCGAGATGAAAATATATTTAGCCGAACGGGTCTAAATGATCAAACGGCTGAATGGCCCAAATGGTCGAATTGAGCGAAATTACTGAAATGGCTGGAATGGCCCAAATGACCGCAATCGCTAAAATGGCCGAAATAGCTGAAATGGCCGAAATGGATGAAGTGGCCCAAATGACCGAAATGGCCCAAATGGCCGAAATGACTAAAATGACTCAAATGGCCGAAACAGCTGAATTGACTGAAAAGGCCGAAATGTGTGAAATGGCTGAAATGGCCCAAATGACCGCAATGTCTGAAATGGCCCAAATAACCGCAATGGCTGAAATGGCCCAAATTACCGAAATGGCTGAAATGGGCGAAATGACTGAAATGGCCCAAATGGCCGAAATAGCTGAATTGACTGTAAAGGCCGAAATGTGTGAAATGGCTGAAATGGCCCAAATGACCGAAATGGCAGAAATGGGCGAAATGTCCGAAATGTCCGAAATTACCTAAATGGCCGAAATGGCCCAAATGGCCGAAATGACCAAAATGGCCTAAATGAGCGAAATGGCTGAAATGGCCCAAATTGGCGAAATGACTGAAATGGCTGAAATGGCCCAAATGGTTGAAATGACTGAAATGGCCCAAATGACCGAAATGACCCAAATGACCGAAATGGCCGAAATGACTAAAATGACTCAAATGGCCGAAACAGCTGAATTGACTGAAAAGGCCGAAATGTGTGAAATGGCTGAAATGGCCCAAATGACCGAAATGTCTGGAATGGCCCAAATAACCGCAATGGCTGAAATGGCCCAAATTACCGAAATGGCCGTAATGTGTGAAATGGCCCAAATGACCGAAATGACCAAAATGGCCTAAATGACCGAAATAGCTGAAATGGCCCAAATGGCCGAAATGGCTGAATTGACTGAAGTGGCTGAAATGGCCCTAATGTTTGAAATTACTGAAACTGCCGAAATGGCCGAAAAAGCCAAACTGACTGAAATGACCCAAATGGCTGAAATGGCCCAAATGACCGAAATGACCAAAATGACCCAAATGACCAAAATGGCCCAAATGACCGAAATGGCTGAAATGGCCCAAATTGGCGAAATGACTGAAATGGCTGAAATGGCCCAAATGGTTGAAATGACTGAAATGGCCCAAATGACCGAAATGACCCAAATGACCGAAATGGCCCAAATGGCAGAAATAGCCAAACTGACTGAAATGACCCAAATGGCTGAAATGGCCCAAATGACCGAAATTACCAAAATGACCCAAATGACCGAAATGGCCCAAATGGCTGAAATGGCCGAAATGGCCCAAATGGCTGAAATGGTTGAAATGACTGAAATGGCCGTAATGACCGAAATGGCCTAGATGGCCAAAATTACTGAAATGGCCCAAATGGCTGAAATGACCGAAGTGGCTGAAATAGCCAAAATGGCCGAAATGACCAAAATGGCCGAAATAGCCGAAATGGCCGAAATGGCCAAAATGGCCGAAATGGCCAAAATGGCCTAAAAGGCCCAAATGGCCGAAATGACCGAAATGGCCTAAA
The DNA here is from genome assembly GCA_012273795.1 of Dendrolimus punctatus. Taxonomy (NCBI): domain Eukaryota; kingdom Metazoa; phylum Arthropoda; class Insecta; order Lepidoptera; family Lasiocampidae; genus Dendrolimus; species Dendrolimus punctatus. The sequence goes on along the minus strand of CM022552.1, from coordinate 699,511 downwards.
TTCCCAAAATGACCCAAATGGCTGAACTGACCGAAATGGCTCAAATGGCTGAAATGACCGAAATGGCTGAAATGCCCGAAATGACCGAAATGGCCTAAATGACTGAAATGGCTCAAATGGCTGAAATGACCGAAATGGCTGAAATAGCCAAAATGGCCGAAATGGCCCAAATTGCTGAATTGACCGAAATGGCCGAAATAACCGTAACGGTCTAAATGGCCAAAATGACAGAAATGGCCCAAATCGCTCAAATGACCGAAATGGCTGAAACGGCTGAAATGGCTGAAATGGCCCTAATGACCGAAATAGCTGAAATTGCCCAAATCGCCAATATAGCTGAATTGACTGAAATGGCTAAAATGGCCGAAATGGTTCAAATGGCCCCAATGACCGAAATGGCCAAAATGACTGAAATGGCTGAAATGACCGAAATGGCTGAAATGGCCCAAATGGTCGAAATGACGAATATGGCCGAAATGGCCGAAATGGCCCAAATGGCCGAAATGGCTGAAATGGCTGAAATGGCCCAAATGGTTGAAACGACTGAAATGGCTGAAATGGCCGAAATGGCCTAAATTACTGAAATGGCCCAAATGGCTGAAATGACCGAAATGGCCCAAATGCCCTAAATGAACGAAAAGGCTTAAATGGATGAAATGACCGAAATGGCTAAAATGGCTGAAATGACTGAAATGGCTGATATGGCTAATATGGCCCAAATGGTCGAAATGGCTGAAATGGCCCAAATGGCTGAAATGACTGCAATGGCCCAAATGACCGAAATGGCTGAAATGGCCCAAATGGCTGAAATGGCTGGAATGAATGAAATGGCTGTAATAGCTCAAATCGCCGAAATGACCGAAATGGCTGAAATGGCTGAATTGACTGAAATGGTAAATCATAAAAACCTGTTCTCCTTTCTGAGATAACCTTTATATAAATCTATCCCACTATCCGGGTTGAAAAGTATCCCTTGTCCACTGTCATTATTAAAATTACATATATACCGAATTTTAGCCAAATCAGTGTATTAGTTTTTCTGTAAAAGCATAACAAATAGAGAGACAAATACATTTTTATCCGGGAAACTATCCCATTTTTCGAGATAAAAATCATCATAATATATATTCATCCTCGGCATCAAAAGTATATAGTTTATTATTATTATTATAAAGTTTTTTTTTATAAAAAAAATTATTATTATTATTATCTGTATATCTTTCAAGACCACGGGCCATAAAAATGGCCCGGACTTTTGGAGGGCTTGCGTGGGGCCACGGGGAGGCCGACACGTAAAGGCCTCTTGACAAATTTAATCTAAATGTGGCGTGACACTGACCGGCGATTATCCCTCTCTACACCATACAATAATGCACCCATGGACAAGCCCCGGCCAGTGTAGGACTATTGTGGGAAATGAGAAGAGAAAGTACCGGGCTATTGGGGTGAACTGTTAGTGGTACTAGGGCTCTGGGAATATGGGCATAATCCCCATCCGGTAGTTTTTCCATAAATGCATAACCAATAAAAAGACAAATATATTTTTATCCCGGAAACTATTCCATTTTTCAGGATAAAAAGCATCCTATGTTCAGTTTCGGCACCGAATCAAATCAAATCAAATTTATTTGTTTAAAACATGGTCAAACAGTTGGTATATATGTCACAATGTACACATGTTTTGCTCCCATAGGAGCATACAAATGTTTCTAATAAATTTAATTAAATTATATAATATTAAATGGATCATAATTATGAAATAAAATACTGATAAATGTGAAACAATAATACTAATAATAATAATAGTAGTAATAATAATAATAACATTCATAAGTCAAGGGAATTATTTATGTACAATTGAGGAATTCGTCCACCGAGTAAAACATTCTATTTAAAAGCCATTCCTTTAGTTGATTTTTAAATTTATTAATCCTGAACTCTTTTATGTGCATTGGAATTTTATTATAGACTTTAATGCACATGTTGTAGCAGTTTCTGGTAAAGAGGGTTGTTTTTGGTGCCACATTTAAAACCAGTCGTTCACTATTTCTAGTATTGTTTATCCAAACAAAGACAAGACCTCTATCCAGAGGTCTTTAGCCGTCGTAAAAATTGTTAAATTGTTTCTGACAAATAAACATATTTCATAAATATACAAACATGGCAGTGGTAAAATTTGTAGATTTTTAAAATGAGGCTTACAAGAATCATAAAATCGGATACCTACAATAGCTCGGATGCATTTTTTTTGAGCTACAAATGCTCTATTTATGTCTGTAAAATATATATATGTATATATATAATGAATTTCAGCCAAATCGGTATAGTAGTTTTTCCATGAAAACGGAACAAACAGAGAGACAGTTACTTTCGCATTTTAAATATTAATAGGGATAATAGGGAAGGAATAATATGAAAAAATTTTAATAATGAAATTATTTAATAAAATTTACCTATCTAAAAAGTTGCTGGAAAAATAAAAATACGTACAGCTTGATGAGGATTCGAACCCTGCACTTCCTAGTTACTATTGAGCATGGTAAGCCATTGGGCTAAAGACGCTTAGGAAGGTGTGACAAAATATCAATACCGATTACGCATACAAACAGTCTATCTCACTTTAGGACAGTTTGTCTCGCTCTCGTGAGCCTTAAAATGAAATAAATTGAATCAAGTCAATCAAGCGGTGCGCGTCGGTATGATCAATTGCAATATTTCGCCACGCTCGAAGTTTTATTTGGCGCTGTTCCATCGAAGTAAATGTTAGCCGTGCGGGGTTGATTTCATGAAATGCCGATTTGAATTAGGCGTACATAGCCTCTTAAGTGTCAATGAGTAATGTTAAAGTTTTTCATCTAGCCTGCCGCCAACATGTTCGTTTAATTATCCAATTTTAATTTTGTTTATGGTTATTATTTGCTCTATAGGAGCCAAATCTAATTCATAACCACTGCTTCGCAACATGTTGTGGCTTGAAGAGAAGAAGCGGCGCAAGAAACTCTTCAGCGACATACCTAGCACTAATAAATGTATATTATATTAAAATGGGTGGAAGGTATAATCAATCTCAATTAATCAAGAAGTTGTCAAACGCAGAGAGAGCTCAGTGTCTTGAGGTCTGGCAGTTGGTTTTTACTGGGTTTAGGTCTTAATAGTTTTGATGGTCTGATCTCAAACAGGCGGAATAAAAATCAAATAAAATATTTATTATAACTACGTTTTAATCGTTTTGAGCGCGGCATTTTGTGTTCAAGTGACATTTGACATCATTCTGTGTCTCCTTTGATCACGGCTACTAAAAAGTGACCGAAAGGTCAAAACGTTTTATTACGTTTACACATTTTCTGTCATGTGCACAAGTAAAAAAGTCACTCACTTCTGCAACTCTTTCTCCCTCAACCTTGCTTTCTTGATCTTTGGTTGCAACTCTGGTACAGTTTCAGCCTCATTGGAATTGATCGTCTTCTCAACCCAGTCTGTAATTTCAGAGACTCGACTATAGACGCCTGGTGATCGAGGATCACCGCACTGCTTGCCACCAAACGACACTATACCAAGAAGGACGCCGTCGCGTACTGCTGGTCCTCCTGAGTCATGCTGTGAAGACATTGAATACAAATTCCTGAGAGTAATTTTTACGCACTTTAAGAATCCGATAAGATTAGTCTTGAACTGTTCATATATTTTATAAAAAATTCTGCGAGTATAGTCCACCCTATTGGGTCATAGACAATCACGATGTTTGTTCCATGGATGAATGCTGCGATGTCGACCAGTGGACCCCACATGATTAAACATTTATCTTAATGGATTTCGCGATGTCGCACGCGCATTATTATATTTATGAAGATATAAACTGCCTAAATTTACTTTCAAAAAATAACTTTCTATAAATCTCAATAATAATATTACGAATGTTCCAATCTATTCGTGCAGGAACAGAGAAAATATACAATTTCCTATGGCCGGATGCCCTGTAATAAGAGGCAACAAAACAACCCACAGCCAGGTGGTAGGGTATTTGCCTGTTTAGATGGTTACCATTCCTGGTCTATAAAATACTGCCATAACAACCTTGACTTGTGTTCCAGCTTTAGCGGCCAAATTCCACTCCAGTCTCGCTTAATATAGCGGCAGCACATTGGTGTTGCAAATGTCCATAGGCGATATTAACCGCTGCCCGTCAGGTGGGCCGTCTGCTTGTCTGCTGAACTCATGCCATAAAAAAACATATTACATTTATATGACGTTATTATTTTTGTTATTATATGATGATTTAGGAATTGCCACACTGATTTTTTTAAAATCTGACGCGCGTTTTCGGTCTCTTCATTAGATACTCTATGTCACTGATATTAAGGCGTTGGAAGTACTACGGATGCGAGAGCTGATGATGCAGGTTTTCCGCATTCCCCATCATAACCACAGCATCATTTTAATTTCCATCACTCTTTCCAGTACTACGAGTATACCTTTCTTGCAACGATCGTATTGAAATAATGGCCATTTACCATTACTCTATAGTTTCTCAATATATCATATAAAATACCTCTCAATTTTTTGTCACCTCCCAATTATTTGGGGGTTGGCGTAATATCTTTTCCTTCCATACTCCTCTATTCTGGCATACGTTCTCAGTTACACCAAAGACCATCATACATTGGTTCATAAAATCCTTCATCCTGGTTTACCTTTAAATTTATACCAATCAATCTTCCTGTTTAACATTTTTCTTGTCACGTAACTTGCATCCCTACTCATTAGATACTTAATCCACTTTAGTCTTCTCCTGAATTTTTCAATCATGGGAACGATTCAAAGATCTCTTATTTCTCATCACATAAAGTACCAGTATACCATAAAAGCGTAGAAGTGACTTACGTTACAAGCGTCCTTGCCACCGGTGGCATATCCGGCACACATCATCCTGGGCGTGATGTAAAATCTATATGACTTCTGGCAGTGCGTCAATCTCATCACCGGTACTGGCACGAATCGAAGTCGATCTGGTATGTGACCATAGCCCGATTCCTGTTATTCAAAACTTTATGTCAGCATTAAATCTGTCCATAGTATTGATGACTTTATTCCGAAAACTTGAAGCAATGTTTTTCTATGAGGTATTCAAAAAATTCAGAACATTTGTAGAATATTGACTGTTTTATGCAATTGTTCACTGACAATTCTCTCACTCATCATTTAAAAGTTTCATTGGAGTACTAGCTAGCACTTGATGGAAATTACTTACCGTCGCCTATGGAGATTTGAAACAATGTGTTGCCTTCGAGGGAGGACTGGAACGTAGCCAATGATTTCGAAATACGATTTCAGGTCTTAATGGCATCACTCTTGATGGGGGGTAGTAGCCATCCAGTGGCAAATATCCTAGCACCTGACTAAACAAATTAGTATTCTTATTCCGTGTGTGCAAGGATAGAACCAGTTTTGAGACCAAAACTTTAAAAATGGTGAAAAAATCTAAGTCGTTATGGTAGAATGACGTGTGTCACCAGAAGTTTTTCGGAATTAAGTTTTCAGTACGTGATTGCCATTGACTAGCTCCTCTTCAACGGTAATAGGTAATCGTATGGTTTTGTTGTTTTTAAAAAACTTACATCAGTACTGCCCCAACCAGTGACAATCAAAATATCTTCCTCCTTAACAACATATTCATTAGAAGGTAGATTGAGTACGGCAATGTTCCGACCAATCGGCAAAGGTCGGTCGAGTCTCAGAAGCGAGTAGTCGAAGTCCGCATTACCTGGTGCGTAGTTCTTCGGGAAGAAAACCTGGAATTATTTTATATTTGCCACAATTATCATGGCTCTTCAACAAGGATGTTTCTATAAAGTTTTTGGGGTCTGTACTTGTCTGCACCTGGTGTGTGTTAGCGTGACGTTAGCGTCAACTGGAGTCAAACTGAGCGAGATTTTTTATTTGTAAAATGATAAACTGGTTCTACTAGCTGTGCCCGTGAATTGGTCCGCGTGAAGTCGAGTAAGATTAGTAGCTTAAGTTACTCCTTATGACATCAGCTATCTTCTAGTGAAAATCCCGTCAAAGTTGGTCAAGCCGTTTCAGAGATTAGTCGAAAAATTCAGACAGCCAAAAATTTCAAAATTTGTTTTTTTTATATAAGTACCGAATATACTTTCATATATATTTACTATAAAGCCGTTATTTTGACATTACAAACAGACACTTCAATTTTATTTATCTGATATAGATAATTTTACATGCTTATCATGTCTCTTCTCTATCTGGAATAATGTTATCATTAGTATTTATGTCACGCAGATGTATTTAAGTGTTTGTTTGACTGAAAAAATGTTACCTTATTAACTCTTGCTTGGTATCCACCTCTGTTATGAAATGAACTACCAGCTCTTACTATGAATGGTTGAAGTTTCCTTTTGTCTCCATCGAAAGCTCTGGAACAGTCAGACACAAAGTACTTAACAGGTACACTAGGAGATCAAAAAATAATTCGAACCTAGTAAAGCGTTACTGCACGGAAGGTTTACTTTTTGTGTTTATGTTACCTTAAGCTTTAGTACAACTGCTTTAAGTAACAAAAGTTCTATAAAAATTGTTTTTATTAAATAAGCCGGTTTCCAATGAATGAATGAATGAATGAATGAATGAATGAATTAATGAATTAATGAATATGCTTTATTGCGTTTTAAAGATACAGTTAACAGAAACAAAATTTTACAATACAATAGGCGGTCTTATCGCTATTAGCGATTTCTTCCAGACAACCTTTGGATGGACAAAAAAATTGATAAGAACAGGGGTATGTTTGTTCTAATGGTTTTTTCAAACACGTTGTTGGATTCTAAATTGAATTTTAATTAATATTCAAGGATTGCTCTCAATTTCTCTAGGATCCATGCACCAAAATCTGACTCAGTAACAGAGGGAATACCTCAACAGTTACTATTAACAGACTCTTTCGAATAATTTTTTTATTGGAAATCGGTCAACAACTGACGCAGAAATCGCGCAACAAACATACAAAAAAAATCATTCGTCGTCGATTCTTATATTTTACTACACATTCACTTGCAAGATTACGATCGGTTAAATAGGGAATTAAAATATCTAAGAAGAAAAATTTGAAAAGCACGAAAGTAAGTTTACATGGCAGTACCAGCATGTTTTTAATTTTTCTTTTGCGATTCGAACATCTTCAATATTTTTGCACTCCGTGTAACTGATTGAATAAGGATTTTTTTATATAAGAAACCCGACTGACCCTTCTCCACTATTGGGCGGTTCCTATATCTTACAATTCATTCACTTGGCTTACTATTGGTTGAATTTAACATCACTTGCATGAAGCTTATGTGAAATTTTAACTGATAATAAGGTAGGTAGACACGGTCGGCATAATATACGAACCGGGCAACAGTCGCACTGAGGACCTTCTCCTTTTTGAAGTCGGTTAACAATAATACTTACGACTCCAAACAGTGGCCAGCAGTAAGGACCCACTGCTCATCAATAATTGAACCCCCACACCAGTGTTTCCCGTTTCTTGATATGGCAACATTATATGGGTACATGCTTATGGTGGTCTCCATGCCGCCAACTATCCTACGGACCGCGTACGAGCGGAATGCCCATGCAATGTGGCGATCGTCTTGACTCTTCGGAAATACTAGGACAGCATAGAAATAAAGAAGTTGGTGGTTGGTTAACAAATTTTACACTAGAAAAAGGACAATGCTATTCGCTCTTGCAATAAGATAGAGCGAGACGATGTTAATTCTAGGTATGTTTAAATTAATCGATCAGCTTAAAAAGATGTAAAATATCATACACATATAATGTGTACTAACCGTGCGCAGAAGGTTTGCCGATAGCCTCATGATTGGTCACGAACACGCGTTGATTGGTCAGTAGGGTTGACAAAAAAGGTTATATAAATAGTTGTTCCAATAAATTTATTACTTTACATAAGTAGAAGTCGTGGTAGCGTAATGGTTAGCGCACGCGCCTAAATCGAAGGGCGCGGGTTCGATCCTGACCGGAACGCATGCACCTCTTAGTCAGTTTTCTGATCTAATGTGCATATTGTTATAATTACCACGTGCTAAAAACGGTGAAGGAAAACATCGTGATGCAACCTGCACATCAAGATAACCGATGTGTCAAACCTGCCAAGCCGCCTTGGACAAGCGTGGCGGGTATACTGTCCGTTCCCCCTGTAATGGGAGGCCCGAGCCCAGCAGTGGGATATTTATGGGCTGTAATTATTATGTATATTATATACATAAGTATAAAATAATAGTAAGTCGTCATTGGCGAATGTTGTGTGTGCGAATGGTGCGTGAATGTTGCTTAAGCCAATTTTGGACGGATCATTATTTGTCTTTCAATTTTAATGAATCAAACCAAAAAAAATATTAAAATATGATTCATGAAATGTCATTGAAAGTTCATTAAAATTTATACAATTTGATATACTCATATTAGAAGGGTCAACCAATTAATCAAATTGAGTAACGTACAAACTGATGATTACTTTGGTTGATTACCGTGGGCTGTGTAAGTAGTAGCTAAATAATCCATATTTAACAGACAGAAAAACAACAGGGGGATAAAAAGACCAAAAGTAACGTGAAGGTAAACGTTTCTTGTACTAGGAGTACATAAAACAGTAGAATAATTTAGCAGAACAATCAATAGGGGAGCGGGGAGTACCAATTGAGATATGATGTTACAAAACGTTGCAGCGTCGTAGATTTTATATGAGCGTGCCTACTTATGACGTCAACAGTATGTGCATCTAAAATTTGAAAAGTAATATGATAGAATGTTACTTTAACGCCTGTTCTTTTAAATGTAACATTATTAGAATTTACGGTTCTAAGCATGGTAATTTATTTGATTTTTGTTATTCTGACGTTTCGGCCATTTTTTAGTAGCCGTGATCACGGAAGACAAAAGTTTCAAGTGTCAATGTGTATTGTTAAAGTTTTATTTAGCCTACCGCCAACTTGTTCATTATAATTATTCAGTTTTAATTTTGTTTATGGTTATTATTTACTCTATGGGAGCCTAATCTAATTTACCACCTCTTCGCAACATGTTGTGGCTTGAAGAGAAGAAGCGGCGCAAGTTGCTTCAGCAAACATGCCTAGCTCTATATAATATTAAATTGGGTGGGAGGTACAATAAAAATATATAATCAAGTTAGTTTTTATTTAGGTGCACGCAGAAAGAGGTCAGTATCTTGAAGTCTGGTAGTTGGTATGTGCTGGGTTTGGGTCTTCATAGTTTTGATTGATTTTACTTGCCAACCATCTTCTCTATTGATTTTTTTAATTTCAATAGCCTCACACATCATTCTAGTTATGAAACGATTCTCTTTTGCAAGTATTTGTAGATTATCGAATCTGATGTTTGGGTTTATCCAACGTGTGTTCACTGATCGCAGACTTCGTAGACCTTGTGTGTTTCATGTCAGCAATGTGTTCTTTTATCCGTGTTTTTATGCTCCTCTTTGTTTGCCCAATGTATATTATACTGTGTGAAAAGTGGCCGAAATGTTGCCATAAAAAAACGCGCTTAAAACCGTTAAAACGTAGTTTTATTGTGTATACTAGTCGCAAAAACTTCAGAAAATATTATGTGGACACATGTTACAATAATTAATATCTAGAGAGGCATTCTAGTAGATTACAGACTGTTTTATATTCAGATTCTCTTAAAATATAACTAACTAGATAATTTCAAAAGAGTTCGTTGTTGCTAAAATGTTTACAAAATTGTAAAAACATTTTCGTAGTAATTTTTTATTTATAATAATCGGCAGACAAACACACACATTGTATATCCCCAAATTAAGCAAGTTACGCTTGTGTTATGGGTAATATACAACGGACCACTCTGGGGCCGATCCCAGACACCCAGACCATGGTAAATAACGGAGAAAATGCGTTTCCGAAATTTACTATACCGGGAATCGAACCCGGAGCCTCCGCGTTGCAGTGAGGTAGGTCGGCAAAGGCTTAGCCCGCTTAACCACAGAGGCCGTCGATATTATTATTTACCTGGATAATCATGGTCTTCATGAGCAATTCTATATCTCGTTGACATTTCATCATTTTTGAACTTATATTTCTCCTCCAGTAGGCTCTTTATATTGTCCTCGTTACTGTCCTCCACGTTTCCCTTCAAAATTCCATCAACATTCGAAGAGGCTTTATGCAAAAAGTTAAGACCTTCATCGCTTATCGGCCAATCAGTTCCCGGTACATTTTCAGTACTGCTCCGTTCAATATCGTCAAAAGCGAAAATATCTTTAAACAATAGAAAAATACAAAAAATATTCATCCTAAAATAGAAATTTGCATTTTGCAACGAAATTTGTCGTTTTTTTTTCCTATGCAAATCTGTATGAGTCAATAAAATTTTATATGTTTTATTTTATTGCTTTCATGTGTCGTAAACTCAAATGAGATTTATTTATTCCTTCTAGGCGTTGCGTTCACGGAAACCCGTGTATTTTCTTCTGTAATTGCTTGTAATGTAACGTGATCTGTAATATCAATACATAATAATAATATTTTAATTAAGGAAATTAAATAATTGACATATACAGATTGAAATAATAATTTAAAAAAAATTGTTATATTGTTTATGGTTTTTATTTACTCTATGGGAGCCTAGAAATCAAGTAAATTACCGCGCTTAAAACCGTTTAATCGTAGTTTTATTATGTATACTAATCGCGAAAACTTAACAAAATATTAAGTCAGTTAAACATCAGAAAATAATAGGCCTTTATTGTGTGTGGTCTTTTGGTTTAACATTCCTTCATAGAAATTGGTACCTAAAAGATATGATGACTATGATTTGGTATAATAATAGAGGTGCGTTTATTTTTTCAAAATCACTCGATTAGATTCCTGACAATGGTGATTGAATTTTCAAAAAATGTAAAGATACCACTTTGATTATTACCAAAACCGGCTTTAAGACTCCTTTGAGTGTTTTTCTCTATTTGGCAGGATTAGCTCCTGAAAACCCACCCACTTAAAAAACTCACATGCATACATTTATGTTTGTATGTCATAATTACGTATGTATATATTTATTAAATTTTCGAAATAATTTACTGTATGTAGTATTTCATTGTTTTTATAATACATTGTACATTCTCAAGCTAAGTAAGTTACTCTTGTAATTGGGTAATACATAAAGGATTATTGTGCCTCACACCCAGACCAGAGTATAAAAACGGAAAGTTGGTTTACGAAATTTCCTTGTCAGAAATCGAACTCGGGATTTCTGCGTTACAGTGAACTAAACAGGTCAAAGCTTAAACCTAGCCGTAAACTACATAAGTCGACAAGAATCTGTTCTGGGCGTTGCCGAAATTTTGTACTATATTCACGTTTGTGTGGGGAAAGTATGTAAATGTGCTGTTGTATTAATAAATAAAGGTACATACATACATAAAATCACGCCTGTTTCCCATGGGGGTAGGCAGAGACTATGGATCTCCACTTGCGACGATCCTGACAAACAACTTTCGCTTCGTCTACTTTCATTAACCTCTTCATACATGCGCGTTTATTTGAAATGCTTTTTACCTGACCTTTTTTTAACAGTTCTGATATTTGTTCATGGTATGTTCGTCTCGGTCTACCGGCAACAGCTCTACCATTGACAATACTGTCATATACCTGTTTTGTGATTCTATTTTCATCCATCCTCTCTACATGCCCAAACCACCTTAACATTCCTTTTTCAACTCTTGTTATTACATCTTCTTTCAAGCCACATCGTTCCCTTAGCACACTGTTTCTTATCCTATCATTCAAGCTAACCGCACATATACTTCTCAAAGCTCTCATTTCAACTGCGTTTATCCTACTTTCATGCTTCTTCTGCCATACCCAACTTTCACTACCATACATCAGGGTCGGCACCAACACTCCTTTATGGAAAGAAGAATTTAAATAAAGGTAATAAATATTATTCAAGTTGGATAAAAATTACTTAATAAAATAAATAGGAACTAACTTATTAATAATGACGATTAAGATCCTGCTTACTTGCACACCAGTGAAACTGGTAAAATGTACTGAACCATCTATTTCTAGGAATAACACCTGTATACAACTACATTTATGCAAGTAAAAGAGAATAGGAAAAAAGTTAAGTGAAATGTTTCAAATTGAGAGAAAAGGGGATAATTTCGAAGGGAAGAGGAAGGAAGAGAACGCACGTACCTGTTTGATGAAGCAATAGTGGCAACGGTTCATCTGCTCCTCAGTGCACTTCACTTGTCACTAATATATGGCAAAATACACATAGATACATCTGACGTTCCGCGAGCATATGTTACTTTTAAGTTGCAGAAAATACTGTTCCACAAAAATATAGTTTAACTGTTTGACAATTAAGTTTAAAATTACTTAGATCAAAGTTGTTTGATTTTCTATCTTCTCTAAAAAGATTGTTTAGACATGTAAAAACTTTTTTATTGGTTTTAATATTTATGATGAACGTTGTGATTATATCATCTTTGTTTTATTAAAATCTCTGCGACTGTCATTGCCAACATTGCAATTTTCTTTTTTCACGATTCTATCTATACTAGTGTAATGCAAAAAACCGACCTTTTTTGAGTGATAAAAAGTTACTTTTTGATGTTTTTTGACAACTAATAAATGTATTAGTTACTAATGAATATAGGAATTGGTATGTCTCGTCCGCAGGAGGTTAAATTACTATACGTTATTTCATTTGGCAGATCCTGATTGGCAATGAAATCGTATCGTGTGGGAGGGATATAAAAAAACTGTCAACTTCAGTGAAAACTCCAATCACGATCTCTCCACGTCCTCGCGAGGGGCCAGGAGACATAGCCCCCCACAGGATAGACTAGGCGTGTTGCTGGGAAGTTTCTTTCGCCGTTTCTTCTCTCCCAGCCATAACAATTTGCGAAACCGCAGTAAGATAGCGTAGGCCGCCGCGAACCGCCGATCCCGGTCCGCCGGGATCCTTCCCCTCGGGCTTTATATTACCCGTCACCCGTTCTCAATTAGTTCATTGTGTCGCCCTATGGCGGGCATCATCAGATTCATCCCCCTCTCATGGCAACAGTCCAGCCGAGGTAAAACTCCCTAGGGAGCTCCCTCAAGCAAGTTGCCCCCGGGCTCGCTCGCTCGCTCGCCCCAAAAACCCCGGTAAAGTTGTGAGGTCTTCGGACCAACAACATTAAGTCAAGTCAAAAAAAAAAAGTGAAAACTTGATATATAATATATGTCATATCTTTCACGACATCAAAATTCAAAAATACTCTGTCACTAAAATAACCCATAATAGTTTTACAATGAAAGTCCTGTAGATTACTCTGTTTATAATGACTAGCAGCGCTGCGTTGCTGATGGCTTTTGCTTGCCTGGTGAACGACTTTTATATAATTTACGACAGTAAGTAGATCTGTATCTAATTTCTGCTGCACCTAGAATAATGTTAGTGCCTGTGTGGGGCAGGTGTAGCCAAGGGCTTGGTGCGTTATTCGAGATGCGACGTTGTTAATGACGTTAAACATTGGCAGATAACTCAAGACGTAATTACACTAATGTAGTTAAAGGCTGCTTACTCAGCTGTCCGGTGCACAAATTTTAAGCAGTGGGTGGGCGTAGTGGGTCGAAGGGAAGGTATGTTTACCTTTTCTACAACCCCTGGGGTCCGGAAATAATAATTTTGGTAAACATAACCTCACCTATTTTGTCACTAACATTATTGTGATGGGTGGTGAAAGGTCGCGACCTATAACTAAAACAGTGATTTAGGTTAGGTTAGCTGCAGATCAAAGCGCACGAGCCGAGGGAGTGAAGCGAGCTTGCCGCAGCAGCGGTCGGCGAGTGCCAGAAGCGACTGGTAGCCATTAACTATATATTTTATACGCATGATTTATAATTTTGTCTTTATTGGCCGCTATTTTGAATATTTTCATGGTTACCTTTTTAGTGTATATGAACGTGTTCTGTTGTGAATTTTCTTCATTTTTTGTCGATATGACTGTTTTTTGGTTCTTTTTCTGTTGATAACTTGCTTTCTTTTTGACTAAAAAAGTATTGTACAACTTTGTAAGTACAATATTAGTGAAAAATTAAGTGAGGTTATGTTTAAAAAACTGAAGATCTGCGGACCATAGGGGTTGTAGTAAGCGTAAGTATGCCTCCCTCTTCCCCATTCCACCACCCTGCAACTTAATATGCGTGCACCGGAAGTCTATAGATTTCCTTAGTTAAACATGAACGGCGTCATTTCTTACCGTTATAAGTAGATTGCATTTGGATGTAGAAGGAGACTAAAAAAGTAAATTATTAAAATCAGCACCAAATTCAGTACAGCTTTTAGGAGAACATATTGGTATTGATAATTGACTTTATAGAGACCTGCGTCATATAGTCGGTTGTGTTAAGCATTTTTATTTTATTTTTTACATTTATATCTATACTAGCTTTTGCTCGCGACTGTGCGCGTTAATGTAGATTTTGTCAAGCCATCCACGGTTTTTTTATCACTCAAGTGACAAGTGGTCATAGTGTAATGAATAGCGCACGCGTCAACTCAAAGCACCATTTGGACAGTTTTCTGATCTAATGTGCACACGGGTATGTTGTCCGTTACCTTATAGTTGGAGGCGTGAGCCCAGCAGTGGTACGTTTTCGGGTTGTTATTAAAGAATAACACTTTTTAACGCCATCTAGCGAAGGTTGTACTAATCACCAGAGCAACACAATTAAATAGAGTTGTCATTGCATCTAAAATTCTTTCTGTTTATATTTCTTATTCCATTTATATCTCAAGCTTTGTTTTTAATAAATTTTATACAGAACTATGTTGCAGAATTGCTTTTCGAAGAATTAGTGGAGTTGTAGCTAACGTTGCATACTCAGTAAGACTAGGACATAATAAAAGAAAAGAAGTATTTTATTATTAATGTTTATTTTTCTTTTACTTGCAGAGGACGTCCTCAAGAACAAATATTTGAACTACAATCTTGTTTATCTTATAAGCACATGTTTAATTTTAAAACATATAAACATATATCCATGGCGTTTCAGAAAACATTTTTCATTACTCTGCACTTTATTCGAGGTAACATTTATTATGTATGTCTTTTTTAACTTGAGCTGTATATAGGATGAGTACATGTAACTATCAAAGCTCAAAATAAGTTAGTCACTTTAACAAAACACCCTCTTTGTAAGCTATACAACCCTAGTCTTTATTTCCAGATACCGTTTGCAATAGGGATCTTGGAAATATCCTTGTGCCACATATGGAAATGTATGCAAGATTATCTATATCGTTACGCAGATGATCTCCTGGTACTTTTGACCGAAGAGAAAGGCTTAGACTGGCTTATTTGCAGAATATGTTACAATCAAAGTAACTGTTCTGCCGTTTTTGCTGCCTTAGTACTTAAAATTGCATGTTTCGCTATTTTGCTAGCCGTGTACAATATTGAAAATTTAAAAATAGTTTTGATGGGAAAATAAAGAAGAGTTTGTTTGTGTTATTTTATTTTTATGTATAGTGAACGATACTTAAAAATGAATAAATTGGCTTCAACGAATATCTTAATATATATAAATCTCCTGTCACGATGTTTGTCCGCGATGGACTCCTAAACTACTCAACCGATTTTAATCAAATTTGCACACCGTGTGCAGTTTGATCCAACTTGAAAGATAGGATAGTTTTTATACCGTTGGAACCGGTAGGTGGCGCTGAGATCGGGTTCTAGAATCCTCTTAACAACGGGGAGCGATTTTGTTTTTGTGTGTGTTGAGTGGGTCCCCGGATGGTTTAAATCCATAATTGGAACCGGTAGGTGGCGCTGGGATCGGGTCATATTTTTTCAGAGCAGGACAACGTCTGCCGGGGCCGCTAGTCTATAATATAAAATTCTAAACATGCCGTGTCTGTACATTGAAGCTATAAAAAAAAACAACTGGAATAGACTATATAAACGAATAGAGAACACGATGCAATTTTTTAGATTTCTTGTCTGTTTGTTCGGGATTCACGTAAAAACTACTAGGCCGATTTCGATGCGGTTTTCACTGATCGACAGTAATCCCTTAGACTTATAATATGAAAACTCCTTATCCTGGGAATTCTGGGAATGAAATTTTTTTTCTGGGAATGATTCAAAATTACCAAATAAAAAAACTCTAATTACAATGTGATTCTTTATCGACCGATAGCATTTAATTATATGAGATGTGTGATATTTTTGTCCCGGTAATCCCGCGGGAATATTCCCGCGAGCGGTTTGTAGTTGTTCGGGTGCGTAACTATTAGCTTATTCCTAAACAGTTTCCACCAAAACGATAGCTTCTTCTTTTTTAATTTCTGCGGTACTTTGTACCCCGGGAATCCCGCGGGAGTTTCAAGTCAAGCGTGGTTACCGCGGGAATATCCTAGTTTTGAATGAAATCCTTAATTAAAACCAATCTGAATTTCGTCGCCATGTTTACTTGGGACCCGATTAAATTGAACTTTGCATTAAATTTACACATGAATAGGTATTTTAAAGGGTAATTTTGGAGTAAGCGGAAAAACTTTTTTATTTCGGAATGTACTGATTAACCTTCTTTTAAAGTATATAATGCAAAAGAGAATATTTATCTTACTAATTAAAAAAAACAGGGCTTTAAAATATTGTTACGAGTGCGGTACTCGAATTAAAAATGCCGTTGGAATTAATATAGAATTTATTAGAACTATACAAACACGTATAACACAAGTACAAATATAACATTAAATCAATAAAAAAATATCATTACACAGACTACCATGACACACACACGCATATATACTCTTTTGTTTATTGTTAAAGTCAAATTAACAGTGTAGCCTTGGCGAAATCTGTGATTATAGAAGTATAGTCTTTGACAACAGAACCTTAATAATGTTCACCTATAATTTAAATTTGGTCGAATTTCGACCACTGGGCGACCACTAGTTATGATTCTATGTCGACCTATTTGGTAGCCGCCTCTTTTGTTTCTTTTTCTTCCGCCGCATCTGTCACTATGCAATGTGACATAGTCTACTTTCGACCGCTGAACGCACCACTTCTCCATATATTCAATATACTCTTTGGCACCACTACTACCGCACAAACCTCGCCACGTCTTGTGTGTTGTGCCGCTTTTTACAACCGCTTTCATCAACCCGCACGTTGGAAGGTGCACGCTGTACCGTTCCAGCTGGTCCACTAAGTCGAAGGAACCGCAAGACAAGAAGAAAGGATCAAGAGGAAGAAGTGCCTGCCGCTGCGAAGACGCATCGTTCGTAGCGTGTCTGGTGCGGCGTACCTTATCCTGTAAGTCCTTTCCTCCTGTTTATCCCCGCTCCCGCCCGCGCCAACAAGTATTAACTACTAAAAGACAAAATATAATACATTTAAGAACTCTAAAATTAAGTGGTAAATTTTCTCAAGCTGTCTTATCCTAGTAACAAATCATTGTAGCGTTAGAAACGTCTGCTTCGGAGCCTGGGGTACATTACCTATTTTTTTGTTTTCGTAGGGTTTTCTGTATACCTTATTTAACTAACTCGATATTTATTGGCTGAGTCTATTAATACGGGTACTGTACGAACAATTTATAATTATTAATACGGGTACTGAAAATGTTCTTAAAAAGGCTCGGCCAAAAAAATACCTAACCTAACCTAATTAAAGATTGAAAATAAGTATTTTACGAAGTTCTTCCAATCCATACAAGAGCAGTACGCAAATACTCGCGTATACTTTGTAGTAACATAATAAGCAGATCTTGTTCCGTAATGTACAGCGCCAGTACATGTAATTACACTAATCGTGTATGTGTCGGAAAATTATTTTTGGGTGGTTATAAAAAAAATAACCAACTTCTAACCGATATTAAAAATGTTCCGATTTTTTCATAATAAATAAATGTGCTGTGTATCTATACCCCACCCTCATTTTAGAATTTATTTATTTATTTTTATTTTCATGTTTTCAATAATTCTTTAAAACATGTCATTAAAAAAAAACCTAACCTAACCTAATTAAAAAACAAGCTAATCATCCAATTCATTCTTAATTTAAAAAAAAATAATTGAATGACTGTACGAATAAATATAATGCATTCGTCCAGTACCCGTACAAATAGTCACACCGATATTTATTCCGCTGCTTTTTCTCCTTTAACAGTAACTAAAGGTGCTTTGGATACGATGGTTGACTCATGCCTTTCAATAAATATTTCGTAAGCTTCCATTTTGAAATAAATACATTAAATATTTTTCGTTCTCATTCTCGATCTCGTTCTTGTTCTCTTTCTCGATCTCGTTCTCGTTCACAATCTGATTTGACTTTTGTTTCATTTTCATTGATTAAAAAACTAGCTGTAACTCGAGACTTCGCCCGCGTAGAATTTTCTTGCGGAACTGTAATTTAAAAAGCAGCCTACGTGACTTCTTATGTTAACAGCTAATTTGCCAGTGGGAGTCCTGTCAAAATCGGTCCAGCCGTTTCAGATATAATTACTAAAACACACAGATAGGCAGGAAAAATTTTTTTTTGGTAGGACCATCACTTTCATATGCATTTAGTAAAAAGCTGTTAATTTGACATTACAAATAAGGACAAATTCAATTTTATTTATTTCTTATATATGAACAGATTAAGCCTTTACAGCGTAAACAAAAAAAAACATTGAATACTCAATAATATGTGTCATCGATCAAAAATATTTATTTTTAACTAGCTCTAGTGAAACTTTGTTCGCGTTGCCATAATAATGTTTATTTGTGAATTGGAACGGTGGTGCCATCTTTTTGGCTATGCCATGAAAACCTCATCATTTATGGGGGTAAAAAGCATTGTAAGCCTTATCCGGGATTTAAGGAGTTGCAGCAGTAAGTACGGTATTTTATTTATAGAAGCTAATAGGAAGTAATAGGGTAACATAACTCCCCGGGGGTTGACCGAACCTTTTTAGTAAATACCAATTAGTGAAATAGGAGGCATGGACGACTGAATAGAGTACACTCTATTAGGAGACTTGATTGCTTTTTAATGTCCTAGTACTTTGTAAATAATTAGCTAATTGTAAGTATTGATTGTGCATGAAACATATGTGTGTGTTTTGTTGTAATACTTACTATATCTATAATATTATTAAATACTCAACATGTCTCCTCTGCACATTTCTTGATAATGGAGCTATAAAAAAAACACTGGAATACACTATGTGTATATACAGAGTTCCTGTCTGTTTGGGATTCACGTAAAAATTACTGGGCCGATTTTGATGCGGTTGATCGATACACACTTATAATCTGAACTAGTTTTTATCCTGGGAGTCCCGCGTGATTTCTTTTGGTTTAAAATGGTAGGATTGAAATTGAAAGAAACTAAATTCATCGCGATTTTTTCACTAATCGATAGCAAATTTTATGTGCTATATTTTATTACATAAAATATTCCGTCGGGATTCCCGGGATAAATTTTAATATTTTTTATCTCGATAATTGCGATGGAATTTTCTCGGGAGCGGTTTGAAGTTGTTTAGGTGCAGAAAAATGGAAATGTGTGCTGGGCCACATGGTAGAAATGAAACTTCAACGGACAAGTGGAAGACTGAATAGCAACAAAATTTTAACTTGAAGTTTTACGGGCAGGTTTTCAAATTGGACAAGTACATTAACAATATTGTTACATACCGACAGCAAAATGCTCACCTGGTTTATTACCTTTCCCGCGTTTGGACTTCTTTTGTTTACTTTGTGTTTAAAATTTGCAATTAAACAATAGTTCGCAGGAATAATTAAGCAGGTGTGGAGATTACGTTTTCTTGGAAAAAACTCAGTCCACGCAGTCGATTGGTGTATTGTACAGTTTACTATAAAACAATGCCAATTCTATAGTAATTCCAACGACATTTTAATTCGAGTCCTGTAGCTCGTAACAATATTATAGATGTAATAATGACATGATGTACCAAAATTTTATAATGCAAAATTGTAACATTTTTCAAATATTGTGCAGCAAACCCTACCCTGCTGAGCCATATTTGTCTCTCCATCCCAAGGTTGTTTGGAAGAGGATAAGACCGCCATTTGTACCTAATTCTAAGCTGTTTTTTGTATTATTTCATAAAATTTATTTTACAATAAAGTATTTTCTATTATATTTTATTCTAATGCAACATACCTCCATAAATTCCTTACATCATTCTATTACAGAGCTCAGCAGACAGGCAAGGGCGCCCCAGCCGATGGAAAGCGGTTACTATCGCCTATGGACATTTGCATCAGCAAAAGTGCTACAAATGCGCTGCTGCTTTCTTAAGGGAGACTGGAACCTGGCCACTGATGCCGGAACACAAGTCAAGGTTATTACGACGGCATACTCTAGACCAGGGGTGGGAGCCATCCAGTCGGGCAAATACCCTCCCACCAGGCGTGGGTTCTGTCGCCTCTTACGACAGGCCACCTGGCCGCAGGCAATTATATTCTTTCTCCGTTCCTACACGGATGAAATAAATATGAACAAGTTGCCGGTCAGCTATATAAAATATATTATGATGCCAGTGTAAAATTTTTATCCGACTTTCAAAAGAAGAAGGTTCTCAACTTGATCGGTATTTTTTTATGTATGTACTCCGATTACTCTGAGATTTATTATCCGATTTACGTGATTCTTCTTTAGTCCGATGCGGAATAGTTGCCTTTTGGTCCCCGAAAAATTTAACATACTTTGGCCCAGTAGTTTTCATTTTATGAACATTTTTTTATGAAAAAAAATCCGATCCTGTTTCTTGGGACCTATATTATTTAAGGCGCGCGGCACCTTTCGTAGGCCTACCCGTAGCTAGACACTAAAAAGTAACAAATAAAAAAAAACTTCGTTTAAAAAAACTGACTTCAAAAACTAAAAAGTATAACATAACTTATTTCTTAAAGCTATTTTTTTTGTAAAGTACATTCCTGTGATCATTAGTGAGATATTATTAGTCGCGTTATATCAAGTTATGTCAGTTTGACACTAATGACAGCTTTCACTGTCAATCCGACCTAGTTTCTAATATTAGGGCGACAGAAATCGGATTCGATTGACAAAAAAAAAACAAACAACATCAATCAATTTTTTCTAACTCCAATTATACCAATATGGAGTATAATTTTACCCAGACTTTGAATGGAGTCGTTATAGGTCTTCATACCTTGTCATAAGAACGTTTTTCGGGTGTAAGTGTGTAAAAGTAAATTTGCAAGACCCAGCATCCATGGCAACTCGGTTAAGTTGAAATAGTCTACGTCAGAGAGTAATTAATGTAAGTTAGACTGACAACTGAAGTTGGCTGGGTTTTTACGAGCTTTTCCGAGGAATCGGTGAGGGTTGCCAGGTGAATAAATTTTCAAGGTTTGGTTATTATCAATTTCACTCTTAATTTATCTGTTAAGTACCTTCTTGTTAAAATTGAATATTTTGATATCTTAATAAAATTCTAAACATACCGTATCTGTATATTGAAGATATTAAAGAAAACCCAAATGAAACAGACTATATAAATGATGGAGAGTACGATGATATTTTTTAAATTTTTTGTTTGTTTGTTGGTTCGGGATTCACGTAAAAACTACTGGACCGATTTTGATGCTGATCGATAGCAAATACTTAAATTTAATAGCTGCGCTACTTTTTAACCTGGTAATCCCGTGGCAATTTTTCTGGGAATGATTTAAAATATATATATAAAAAATGGATAATAAGATAAAGAGCTTCAATGTACAGACATGGCGTGTTCAGATTTTGACGAAAAACATAATATCACTCAAAAAATAGCACTCACAATTACCTGCCCTGACAGCAGCGTGTCTTAAAAATCCCGACAAAGAGAAGGATTTTTCATGTGGCAATACTTACAAACTGTTGCTGGGCGGGCGGGGAGTGAGACGCGGGGCCTGCGCGACCAATCGTGCAGGGTGTCGACTAACACCAACATCTATGTAGAGTTGTTAGTACCACCATTAGGTTGCGTTACATAATTAATACTAATGGATGGATGAATATTTATTAATTCCGTGTTTATGGTGACGAGTATAAAGCAATTTAAATAATATTAGAGATAATGTAGGATATCTTTTATTCGGAAAAATACGAGAGTTTTACTTTGGATACCAGTATAAAGTTTATCTATGTTTGTTAGGTCAAATTTAATTTGTATTTTGTAAGCATACGCGCAACAGCTACACAGTCTATACATATAAAAAATGTATCTAATATATTTCATGTGCACGTTTGTGCAGACCAAACTTCATAAAATTGTTATAATATTTGTGTTAAATACATTTATTTAAATGGCTTAAAAATAAAAAAATGTATTCCAAGTATGTAGAAAAACTTATAAATTATTGTACTAGTAGAAAATGTAGACATATATTTGGTTTAGGAAAAGGAAATAAAATTACAATCTACATTGCTTTAACAAGAAATTAAGTACTTCTATGTACGAGTACGATATGTATATGTATATATGTATGTACGATACACTTGTTTGTTTCAACCTTGATGAAATTTGGTATATGTTATATTTATTATTGATAATTGGCATGAACATAATATCATTATATTTACTATCCCGAAAAATCAAATAATTTCGAATATAGAATATAGGTCAATAAAATTAACGCGAGCGAAACGGCGTAGAATGCTCTACGAACTAATATTGATATTTTCAAGGTGGCCGTATTATCATCTCTATATGCGTTCGAACCACCCTTAAACAGCCAACAGGCGTCAGTATACCCTCAACAGTGAAGGTGTGTTCACGCTGCTGGAAGCAGGAGATGCTCAGGTACGAACTTATTAACTAATCAGTCGTTAAAATCAAGCTATGCGTGTGCAACGTGCATTTGATTAGAAGTACTAGGCGTCCATGAACCCGAGGAGGTGTATTCCATTCATGACAATAGTGATAATTGAAACCGACATCTCGTTTCATCTCGTTAAGACGAGTTCTTTTCGGTAATGTTCTCCTTGTTAAGTGTCGGCAAATTTATCTCCTTTCCTTGGAAATTATTTTCAAGGATTTTACGTAATTTTCATTTAATTGTAAAAATGTTCTTTAAAATAGAGAATATGGCCACCGTTTTGCTAAAGTGTAATTACAATTCCAATGAAAAATGCTTTTATTAGCAGAGAGGTAGGTACCGTTAGTTGTATTCCTAGCTTGTTTTTGGCCGGTTCTTATTTCTTACTATTCATTCACTTTGCCTTAACATTGGTTGAATTTTGACATCACTTGTATGTCACTAGAAAAATATTCAATTTTGCTGAACTAAATACTGACTCCATTAACGACTGATTCCTATATCATATTGACCATTCATTTGCCTTACGATAGGTACCAGCCATAATTCTGATCGTGTAAATGATATTATGAAAAGTAAACTACTGCAAATTTTTGCAGAGTGCCCATTCGTAACACGCTACATTCACGACGAAATTTTATATCTCACCTTTATCACATATCTCCTATCTCATCTCCGTATTGCGTCTCTACTCTTTCATCCCTGTTATCATATCGCACTTTAGCACCTCCTTTATCTTATTTTACTATCCCACACCTCCTATCTCATCCATCTATCTCATCACTTAATCTTATCTCTCCTATCTCTTCTCCTTATCATATACCTTCTGTCCTTTCTGCCCTTTCTCTCCTGTCATCCTCCTATCCCCTCTGTCTCAATTAGTTATCTCATTCCTCTTTGTAAGATTAAATTAAAGCGCAGTGGATATACTCAGATTATCTTTAATGATCACATTAGTCACAGTCATATCCAGTCGAGTAGGGTATTTACTCGACTGGATGGCGACCACCCCTAGTCTAGAGTATACCGCCATAACAACCTTGTGTTGTATTCCAGCATTAGTGACCAGGGTCCAGTCTCCCTTAAGAGAGCAGCAGCACATTTATAGCACCTTTGGTGTTGCAAATGTCCATAGGCGATGGTAACCGCTTTCCGTCAAGTGTATCGTGGATCTATTTGGCGGTTTCAGCCAGGTTAAAAAACTGTTTAATTAATAACAAGTTTATTAATATATCTCCTGAAAATAATATAAAAATTATATTATTCTTTAAAGCAAAATGTTTTACAGTATGCGTGTTAAATATATTTAATATTCTGCCAACATAGCCCTTTTGCCTTTTTATAGCACTGACAAGGGTATCTTTCAGAGAAAACCCCCGTTCTTTTTGTTTAGATAAAGCTTTTGCAGGTTTTAATGAACAATTGAGACATAAAACAAATTATATAATTGACTGGGGCTACATCCACTTGCCAGAATTTAATTTACCATAATTACATCTGCTATACTCGTCAACAGACATAATATTGTTTCTTATCTGAATACACATAAATTACGTGTCACGTTGTTTGTCCGCGATGGACTCCTAAACTACTTAACCGATTTTAATCAAATTTTCACACCGTATGCAGTTTGATCCAACTTGAAAGATAAGATAGCTTACATCTTGGACCCTGTAGTTGGCGCTGCCATCAGGTTCTAAATTTTATTTCTGTAGGGCAGGACAACGTCTGCCGATACAATTAGTAAATTTGTATGTCATACTGATTCTTTACTATATTAGTCACGTGCTAGAAACTTTGTTTCCCATAAAGTCAATTTCAATAACATTATTTGTGTATCATTATAAGGCGTGATTATCATATGCCTTAACATCAGACATCGAAATTGCTTCTAGAAAAAGTCATAAAATCGGTTTAAACTAAATGATCAAATAGGTTTAGATTTGGTAAGGTTAGAACATGAAAAACAACGCACGAGCCGAGCGAGCGAAGTGAACGTGCCGCGGCAGCGGCCGGCGAAGTGCTAGAAAGTCAATCGCTGTTTAGGACAAGGCGTTAGGTTAATTTTCTACGCTGAAATTAATTTAGTATGACGTTGAAATATTCTGTTAAATGATATTATTGCAATTAATAAAATGGATAACAGTACATATGGCACTCGTGTTATTATAGAATCTAATGTACGGGCAAACAACAAAATGTCACATAACTTTTATGGTAAACAAACAATTCGGGCAAGTTATATTATGGCATGTGTGTATTATTGCTAACCCGTGTGTATATGTTATAGTCAAACATCGAAGTTATGACGCTCCTAGGTTTGACTGGTCAAACCTCAAGTCTGACATAAAGTCTTAATCAAAGTTCAAATAAATGAAGTTTTTCTGCCTCTTACTAACGATTTTTGTCTAACCTAGGGGAGACTCATTTGTAAAGTCATTAAACATGTAACAAGTGCAGTACGAATCGACGTTTGACCGAGTCTGCCTTAGTTACTTGTAGGATTGACTAAGTAAAGCCCGAAGATTATTTTACGTTCGATGTTTGACTAAAAATTCTTTAGTTAGGCCTTCGTCAAACCTTGGATAAACCAGTCATTCCGGGAAGAGACTGCATATCGACCTTTGACTGACCTTTGACTATAACATATAAACATATTTGTATTGTTTTAATTCTTAGGGCTTATATGTATTGTGTGTGTGTGTGTGTGTGTGTGTGTGAGAGAGAGAGAGAGCCATAACACTTTATTGCACACCAAAATATACAATTGCAAAAACAGACCATATTTACAATATCTTCCAAGCAATACAATAGGCGGCCTTATCGCTTAAAGCAATTTCTTCCAGACAACCTAACTGAGGGAATAGTTTAACCCAATCTGGCGATGTAGGTGGTTCAGGTTATTAGGTATATCATAAACAAATATGCTTTACATATTTTATAAATTAAATACACACACTTTACTTTATAAATTAAATATATATTTACAAGATGTATTATATATTAATAAGTCTATAGTATAAGCATAATTATTTAAGATAATGTAGTTAGTGTTTTCTGAGTGCGTTCTTAAGTGTAGGCGATGTTTTGGCCTCTCTCACAGTAAGAGGCAGCCTATTCCAAAGTTTGACAGCCTGCACTGTAAGAGATATCGTAAAAGGATGAAGCGTGTACAGGTGTAGTGAGTTTACGATATGTATGAGTGCGCAAATTATGGGAAGTAGAAAGGCGAAGGAATTCAAGAGGTTCCTTAAGGTAAGGAAGGACTACTAGGAATAAATAATATCTTATAAAGTAGTGTGAGAATGTGAGTTTTTCGGTCGAACAAGGAACCACTTAAGTTTAGGGTTAAGTTTATTTAGTTAATATAAATATAATATATATATATATATATATATATATATATATATACATATATATATATATATATATATATACATATATATATATATATATATTAACTTCACGTGTTGCTGTGGAGATTGTTGATCTTTAAAGCGATATAGACATAGAATTGTGGTGGTAGGGTATTTCCCCGTTCGGACGACTACCACCCCTAGTCTGAAGTTTGCCGCCATAACAACATTGAGTTATGTCCGGCATTCGTCGCCAGGTTCCAGTCTCCCTTCAGAGAGCGGTAGCACATTGGCGTAAGAATCGCCATTAGGCGATGGTAACCGCTTGCCATCAGGTGGGCCGTAAATATAAAAAAAGTGATATCATGCCTGCTTAACGAGTTTGTAAATTAGCAAGAAGTTTCAATAAAGGATAAAGTGCCAAAGTTTCCCTTTACCGGCTAATGTTCAACACAAACCCGCGCTGTGGTTTGGAAAATTTTCAAATATTTTCTTCCCCTCAAAAGACTTTTCCTCTGTATGAAAATATGCTTTTACTTTTGGGAAATATTTGATGTTGAACCAATTTTAGAATAAGTGAAAAATATAGTTTATTTTACACGCTCTATAAGTATGTGACGGAGTCTGAATGAGATTTTTACCCACATTAAAAGGTCAGATTATTTCGAAATTTTGCACAATTGTCAAGGTCTTATGACAATACACTCATTTAACTATGTATATTACATTATAAAATTTTTCTTGAATATTTTATCAGTATCCCGACAATGTTTATTTCTTATTTGCTCAGTATTAATTATTATTAGGTTTATAGTAATTATATATTATATGTATATCTATCTATGTATGTAATTTATTATTATTCATACTATATGCTCATTAATTATCGCATTTGCTGCTTGCTAGGATCAATTTAGAGCTTACACTTTCTTTGTTTTTTTATTGCATTGTAATTTATTAATTTATGCTTGTATATCATATAGCATATGTATATCATAGACGGCCTCTGTGGTTGAGCGGGCTAAGCCTTTGCCGGCCTACCTCACTGCAACCCAGAGGCTCCGGGTTCGATTCCCGGTATAGTAAATTTCGGAAACGTATTTTCTCCGTTATTTACCATGGTCTGGGTGTCTGGGATCGGCCCCAGAGTGGTCCGTTGTATATTACCCATAACACAAGCGTAACTTGCTTAATTTGGGGATATACAATGTGTGTGTTTGTCTGCCGATTATTATTATTATTATTATTATATATTTTCATTTGTGTTGTAGTTCTAAATAAATGTTTTTTTTTTCATTTTTATTCTTTTTATTCCTTCCATCCCATTAAACCTTCCCGCTCGTCCTATTCTCGCCGCATCAAAGTGGTTTGAAAAATTATATTAAAAACGCACGACAAGAGCCGCAACACCCCGTTCCGTCTGAGTACGTCGCTTACAGCACACGCATAAATTTCATCGCTCCGCCGTTATAAAAAAAACCGCTCCTACAATTAAAACTGTGCGCACGTCTCGCTAAGTGACAGTATATATATATATATATATATATATATATATATATATATATATATATATAATAACGTTAACTAACTAACTAACTTAAATAACGAAATACACGTTTTTCTTTCTTTGTAATATTTTTTCGCATTAAAACAAAGTAAATTATATCCTAATTTATCTTATTTGTATTTTTTATATTATTTGTTATATTTTTTTTTTATTTTTTATTGCAGGAGATCAGCAGACAGGCAGACGGCCCACTTGATGGACAGCGGTTACCATCGCCTATGGACATTTGCAACACCAAAGGTGCTACGAATGCGCTGCTGCTCTCTTTAGGGAGCTTAGAACCTGGTCACAAATGCCGGAACACAACTCAAGGTTGTTATGGCGACATACTCTAGACCAGGGGTGGTAGCCATCCAGTCGGGCAAATGCCCTACCACCTGGCTGTGGGTTGTTTTGTCGCCTCTTACGCAGGAAATTGTATTCTTTCTCCGTTCCTGCACGGATGCATGATATATGAGATTATGTACATATTATAAATAGTCTCTATTGTTCGAAACGCAGATCGACTTGCCTAAACTAATTTGTGAATTAGATTAGGCTCCCATAGAGTAAATAATAATACTCATTGACACTTTATAGTATATAATAAAGATTTTTATTTATTTATTTTATGTATTTTGATTGTTTATATTATTTTCTGTGTACACCGCCACTGTTATAACATTTTCCTTAGTTTAGGGGTTTGTCTGGAAGAGATCGCTTTAAACGATAAGGCTGCCTTTTGTTCAACATTTGTTGCATCTAGTTTTTAAGAACGTAGTTTTAAGTTTTGTGAATTATAAATCGTTTTCACTCGTTCATTCATTAGATACCGTGTTTATTATTGAGTTGAAACGGCGGAACCAAACAAAGCGCCCAAAAACGCAACCTCAGTGTTAGCTCCATACAACTATCTCAAGGAAACGACGTCATTTCTCGGGATTGAAGTATCGTAAGTGTTGACTATAAGGTAGCTCAGAGCCAGACTTACCAATAAGCCAAGTAGGCTGTTACGATCTACGGCGGCAAATTTGAGGCAAATATTCTTTTGTCTTGCAGGAATTGAAATGTATTGTTACGAGTTACTCAGGACTCGAATTAAAATGCCGTAGGAATTACTATAGAATTTATTAGAATTATACAAACACGTACAACATAGGTACAAATATAACGAGACACTTCTAGTACAAACAGCACGATTCAATAACATGCGCAAATTCCTTCACTATATCGCTCATCAAATCGACGTCTTGCTCGAATCATAATCCTCGCTCGACTGCCTCACCCTCCGTTCAGGCATTGTTTTATAGTAAAATGTATAATACAAGAATCGACTGCGTGTCCTGAGTTTTTCCAAGAAGAAAACGTGATTTGCACACCTAGTTAATTATTTCTGCAAAGGGCCAACAAAGCTGAAACAATAGGCTTTTGTCTAATTGCAAATTTTAAACACGCAGTAAACAAAAGATTTCCAAATGTGGGAAGGGTAGTAAACCAGGTGCGCATTTCTTTGTTGGTTTGTAACAGTTCTATCTTTGAAGTGATAACTTCTTGTGGGAGGGTAAGCGGCTTCGTTACGTAACGAACTGGCCAGCTCACTCACGCACAAGGCAGCGGTAGACAGGTTCCTCCTGTCTCACACTAACTCACAGCACTAGCCGTACGTCGGTAATTAGATAAAATAATGATACTCATAATGTTAGATATACAAAATTCTAGTGTAAATATTAAAGAATTGTAACTAATAATAATAGTACATTATGGTACTAGTGTGTAACATTGGTGATTACCGCCGAGGCGCCATTGAGACTCGAGCCGTAGGCAAGGGTCTTAAGAGAGCCGAGGACGGTAATCATCAATACACACGTGTATCATACGACGTTTTTCAACACACTTGTGAATAAAATAACAACAAAAACTCATTTTATTTAGTAGATAAAATAGATATTTTTCCTTGGAGTTTTCAGGTAGTAAACTTTCCATAACGTTAAGGGCTTCACATCTTACATCGGGCGGTGTACAACATATATCATTTTCTTCGTAACTAGTACTTTTAGACATTTTAATTAATAAATAACTATAATTTCAACAGTGAAAACGAGTTGTGAAAAATGTGTCCCTATGGCGGGAAAAAATAATCAGTTTTCCTATGCGCGCGCATTGCGATCGACCACAGACTAAAGGGATGAGGTTTTTTTATTTATTTTCCACGCATAGGGTTTGCGCCTATTCTGCCACGTACAAAATGGGGAATTTAAAGTTCTCTTTTATTACAGAGACATAAAAAGTTATATATGAGTGAAAGTTTTATTTATTAAACACGTACGAGTTAAAATTATCTATTTAAATAAGAAGTTGCATGAAATGAGCAAGCAATAGGAACATTAATTTATTTGTTCTATAGAACACGATCGTTTTTTTTTAAATAAAAACTCTTTTAAGAACAACGCAACTCAACCAATAAAAATTTTAAAAATATCTATAACTCACTAGTGAGTTATTTTTTTACTCACAGTTTGATTATAGGTGTCATTCTGTGCCTAATTGCGGTGACCATAGAGCCACTTTATGAGCAAGTATGTTGAAAAATATATTTTTATAATCAATAAAAGATTTTATTAATAAATAACCTTTCCTTACATTATCATATTAATATTATACATAAAATTTAAGTAATAACCGAAGCTTTTCTCAAATTAAACAATGGGAATTGTTCACATAAAATTACCCTCTGATTTTATATTTTTATTACGTAAAATAGGGTATTTTAAGATACTAATTTAAATATTTTTGTATTTTAAGCGTTAGTTTTTTTATAATTCGATTTTAAAATTATTTCTCCGATGACGTCATAAGGGACAAGTTTACATTGATTTCTTTGCCTAGAAACCAAAAATAATAAAAGTAAGTTTTATCTATATATAATCACAGTAATCTGTGCTACTATTTAAATGTCACTGTCATTACTCATTACGTATCGTGATCATTTTAGTGTTTTTTGTCGCTAGGCTTATAATTTTTCGTGTTCAACCATTATTATTTTCTATAGTTATCGTTAAATTTTTCAAAGTGGTCTTTAGGGAAAATCCATGTTACAGAACTGAAATCAAAAAATGTACAGATAAAAAAAATTTTGTACACCTGAAGCAGGCAAACAGGCAGACGGCCCACCTGATTGGATTTAGTAATGTCAAATAAAGGTCAAACGCATTTCTTACAAAATACAAGAAAATCGTACGTTTTTTGGAATTTTAATTAGACAGAAATGATTAGGGACTCTATTCTTCAAAATGGTTTTTCAAATAGCTAGATTGAAAAAAAATGAACAATCCCAATTTCAATAATAAATAGTTCAACTTAGATTAGGTTCAGTTATCGCTTTTGTTGGGCGTCCCGAGACGCACACGTTTTTTTTTATGATGTGGTCTTTAAATAGGTTATACTTTTATCATTATTGAATTGAATTGTACATTATGTATTATTATATGTGTTGTACTGTCCTTCGGGACTTCACTTGCTGGTCCAAGGCGGAAGAACAACGCTGGTCTTAATCGGTCAGCATATGCTGAGAATGGGTCCAATTTTAGGACTTCTGTTTTTGTTTTTGCACTTAGTATTTTACTGTTTGATAATACTTTGTATTGTTTTTGTTCTAAATAAAATATGTCTTTCTTTTCTTCGTTCTTTTTTCAAATTATTTCTTACTTAAATTCGAATACTTAATAAGACCGTTCTTTTTAAGTCCCACAAACAATTCAACGTGTAATAATAATATGTTCCGGCCAGGATTCGAACCCGCTTCCACTAAGTTTGGGACGTGTATAGCCATTACACTGCCACATGTTTTTTTCTTTTTACTAACGTTTACTTAAATCTTGTGTCAAATTTATTTCACAGATTCAAGACAGGTGCACCTTGAACCACGAATTTAAAATGGCTTGCCATGAGAGAATTTTGTCGATTAATTAAATTTTCATGTTTCCAAAAGTTGGCAAAACATACTTACAAGTTTTGGCAAAAGTACAAATTTCAGATATGTTTTAGATAAGTAATACCTAATTGCATAACATTGCTTTTCAGTGACAGCTACAAACACACAGCTAGACTACCATAGTATTTTTCAAGGCTATTAGTATACATAATGTTACATACAAACTAAGAACGCACACCTGGCTCTCGTAAAATGCAGTTTATTACCTTTCCTGATTCGGAGTTTTTTGTTTACTTCGTATTCAAAAATTAAAAACATCCTATTGTTATCGTATTTATTTTATGGCAGTCATTAGTGATGAACTAATTAATCCTTGTTTTTATTGCATTCCATCGAAGCTTTAAATAGTATAAGTAGATCGTAACAATAATAAAACTACATTTTAGTATAGTTACAGAAATTAGACAAACTATAAACAATTAGTATGACAGTAGAAGTGGAACTTCAAAGAATATTCTCATAGATATTTCTTCTCTATCTTTTATTTTATAAACAAAATTACTTTGGCCTGCATCCATGCTAAAATATCAGCAGTTTGCCCCAGTAGTTTGGGCTATGAGTTGAAAATAATATATCCAGTGAGATCAGGTACTTAATAAGTAACCTAATTTGATGACTTTATGCTATGGAGGGTAGAGGTAAGAAGAATCATCTCATATAGGAAAATAGTTGAAGAAGTGTCCAGTTGTTAGCTGTAAATAACAGTTCAAAAACCGTCCACAATGGCGCTGATTTCGGCAAAGGGTATGGTATAAATGTAGTTATTGTAGACCAATCGAAGTATGCCGAGATAAAAATAAAAATATCTTTGGCGACTAGAGTAATTGGTGACCATTATACTGTTATAAAACGCCAATTATTTATGTAGTACAAAGTAATTGACTAAATGTAATCTGAATTTGCGAATTTTGAATAATACGCTTAGTGATTTTTTAACATTTAATTTTATAAAACTATAGTAGATTTATTTTCTCCGTGCAGTTTGGGTCATAAATCAAACTCGGCCTCAGCCCGGCTAGGGCGGTGAGAATGTTGCGCGGGTGCAACGCCATTATCGATAAAAACTCGTTCTTATCAAAGAAAGATTATCATTCTTATAAAAATCATTATTATCTTTTTTGCTGTTAATTTAAACTTAGATATAAGTATTTATATTTATTTTTAATGTAACTTATTACATTCTAAACTTTTGTACTTACAGTTTTTTAATACATAGATACCTAATTAATAATTTATTTTAAATCATTGTTATTCTTATTTTAATAAATACGTTGTTTTATCTATTTTTTTTCTTTCATTTATATCAATGACTAACCCACAAAATGACAAAACTAAATACACTATCAATAACGCTTACCTACAACAATAATGCGTATCACTATGCCCACCCATAAGGCCCATGAGTGGTTGAGAGAGCGAAATACTCTTATTATTTATGACCCTAACTGCACGGAGAAAATAATTCTACTATAAAACACTATAATACTACTCTAATAACTTTTGGCGCTTTCTTTAAAATTCACTTTGATGCCAAAGTGGAGCCACCCTAATTTAATGAATTGGTGGACACTTCTTCATATACAGAGATGGTTCTCCTGACCTCTACCCTCCATACTCTATACATATATGAAAAGCTTATAACTAAAAGACATTACTGAAGTTAGAAGTTTACTTTGTCATTAGCTAATCTATGCCCACTGATGGAGTTCGGGCCTGGAAGAGATGAGAATGTGTTTATAATAGACTAAGCCACTACGAGTCTTAGCTTTGTTTTTATTAATATGACTACTTATTCGTAAAAGCAAAGCAATTTAATTTCTAAAAACCGCCCCTCGACCTTTCATATCGCGACAAAAGCGAATTTTTCTCAAGAGTCTTGTATAACCACTGGGTACGAGCACCAGGCTCTCATAAGTGCTTTAGAACTCTTGTGAGTATAACTCTTTTAAAATGGCCGGAAGGTTTTTGTGCTATTTGTCACAGCGGCAACAAAGTGATGTCTGACATTAACTAATTGGAGTTTTTGTGTTCCTGGTACATTCGTGAATTATGTCAAGGAGATTTCCGGTTTGCATTTAAGATTCTTTTTCTTTTATTTTTTAATAGCCAAAAGGTAACTACTAAACTATTATATATATTTTTTAAATTTATTTATTTGGAAAACAAGTCCATGGACTCATTAAGAAACTTAAAATGAAAAGTTACAAGTAGTAGGTATATGCTAAATTAATGTTACAAAACATTTTTTTTACAAGCTTAGATTATGATAGATATAGAAGTACATAGATGATTTGATAAATAAGCTGATAAATAAAGGCTAGAAAAGTGTATCTTTAAGTTGAATTGTTTGTCTAACTTAGTTCCTAGGAGCATTAAGTATTAATAATAACTTATAATCAATATATGATTAGTTTAATTCAATTCGAGCATTTATTCTTTCTTTTATAAACAATATTTTTTTTCCTTTGGACCCCCAAAACATTTTTATACAGGGCTCATTTAAGCCAAGCTACGCCGCTGTATCTAGTGTTAAAATTAATTAAGGAAAGCATGCCTGGACAGTCAATTGAATCATTAGAGCTTAAATATACAAAGTAATTCATTAAATTCTCAACGTGATTTGAGTGAGTCTTTAAATTTAAGTAATATTTTTATATGAGATCTGTTTTTGCGGCCAAGATAAAATCTATACTAACGAATATTTAACATTTTTTTCTTTGTATTCTCTTGCTAAGCACAGTAGTAGGGGAGGCCAATCGGGGATTTTGGGATTTACTCGAACATGGCAGTTGCTATATTACCCTATTATGTAGCCCCACCATATATTAAACCATTTTAGGGGGTAATTTTTATTCTTCAAATTATTTTTCAAACCGTCAGATTAAGGAAATTCCTCCGTATAATTGCCAGATTATGGGTCAGCACGACAAGGACAACAAGCTGCACCGACTGTACATTAATCTGACGCACTCTGGTACTTCAATGTAACTTTTTTGTATTTTCAAAAATCAGCCATGGCAATCTTCATGGTCGCGTCCAAACCGTCAGTTTTTTGTGTAGAAGTTCCTTTAGGGTTTACTTAACATTCCATTTGAATATGTGACGCGCTTGAGTATTTCTGTGCGACTCTTTTTTAAAAGAAAACCTGTACCTGTACACCAGTGAAAGGGCATACATAATATAACAAATTTTCTTTTTAGCATCTAATCTTCACAATCCGTCAGGTCCCCGCGATGTTCGAGTAAGTCCACATTTAGCATCTCGGGCTCCCCTACTCCAGCGTATAAGGGAGATCAGATTACTGAAGCATATTTCAGTATTACTCGAACGAGATAACAGAAGTTAACGACTGTATATTAATTTTTAAAATCTTTAGTTGAGCGTGAAATGAGTCCAAGTTAAGGCATTACGGTGCAGGTGTAGCAAGGAGTTATGGATTACTTATCTGGATTAAGTCCATTACCATGTTCAACAAACAGCGCGCTCCAATATTGTGGGTCCGTCACGTTCTGCAGACGTGGGCCGTCATGGCGTATTGTGCCGTGTGCGTGAAGGCAGTACAATTGATCAAGTTTGGATATTATCCCATTTTGAATGTGTCTGTCAGCAAAACGAGTCATATTACGTACAAAGCCTTATGCAATGTTTAACGAGTATGTAGTATAGATTCGGGTTTCGACCGTGATATGTTTAATTTTTTTTATTGAAATCATATTCTTTGCGACAAAAAATTTGCAAAAAATTTGTACCACTTACGAAAATTGCGTCGACGGAGGAGTATGAAATTTCGCACACTTATAGTTTATTTAGAGAAGGAGTGCAGTATGCTATTTTTTTTTTAATTATGCAGAAAAAATACATTAAATCAATAAAAAAAACATTACACCCACTGCGATGTATTTGACACGCGCACGCATATATACTCTTTTGTTTATTGTTAAAGTCGAATTAACAGTGTAGTAAGTAGCCTTGGCGAAATCTGTGATAGACAACTGAAGGCTTTGACAACAGAACCTTCATAATAATTAAATTAATTATGGTCAAAATTTCGACCACTGGGCGACCACCGTAATTTATTAATATTTAAAAAGGACATGTGCATTTCCGTAGTTTTCTATAATATTATAAAATTATACAAAATGTCGTGTTAGTAAATTGAAGCTATTAAAAAAACAAAAGGGATTGACTATAAAAATTATGAAAAACACGATGCAATTTTATTGGATTTCTTGTCTGTTTCGGGATTCACGTAAAAACTACTGTTCGACATTAAACTCTTAGACTGAAAATCTGCGCTACCTTTTATCCCGGGAAGCCCGGGAGTTTTTCTGGAAGTAAAATTGAATTCCACTGTGATTTCTTCACTTCTGTTGTTGTTCTGCTGCGTAATTATCAACTAATTTCGACACAGTTTGGTCGAAAATGAAGGTTTTTTTTAAATTGTTGTATCACGGTAATCTTAATCGACAAACAAGAGTACAATAATTGGTCGCCATTTTGGATATCAGATATGTTTATTCGAATTATGAATTTATTGGTGTCACATAAATCGTACGTGATAGATCACAAAAAACATTTCCTACGTGATGTGTGCTCCTGGTATTTCAAACATGAGTTTCTACTATATGCCAGCGACAATAAATTTTATTGAAATGCGACGAAAAGTGGATTTTCTTTATGACTCAGGAGAGGAAGTTTATTACTATTTTGGTATTATTTAACAATATGGTGAAGCTACATCTACGATAATATTACAGATACTGTTTCACGTATATGTGACGATAAGTGTAATGCGTTATTTGTAATACGATGTTGTTTTTAATTATTAATATTGTTACGAGTTGCAGAACTCGAATCAAAATGCCGCTGGAATTACTATAGAATTTATTAGAACTATACAAACACTTATAACACATCCACAAATATAACTGGACACAATCAGTACAAACTGCACGATTCAATAACACGTGCAAAGTCCGTAATTATATATCTTATCCGAGTGTACGTGTCTTGCTCGTATCGTAATCCTCGCTTGACTGCCTCACCCCTCCGTTCGGACATTTTATCCTATACAAATACAATATGTCTCGACGCATAACAATATTTACCAAAAATTAGTTCAACACACCTGTCTAATGACTGCCATAAAAGATACAGAATGGGATGTTTTTCTTAATTAAAATTTTTAAACACAAAGTAAACGAAAAAAGACCACATGCGGTAAGGTAATAATAGACTGTGCTTTATGGCGGGCAGGTGTGCATTAATTATATAATGTCTCTTCCCAGAATTTAAAGACTGGTTTATCCAAGGTTTAAGCAAAGCCTTTCGACAAAACCAGAAATAAATTCCAATTTTAGTCATTGACTAAAGTATTTTTAGTCAAACGTCGAATGTAAAAAATCTGTTTCCGGCGTTACCTAGGCTATCTATGATGGACATAAAAAATATTTAACCCATAAATGGATTATGATAAAAATCAAATTTCATGCAGAAAAGTCTGCGAAGAATCGTACAAAGCGCGATGGTAATCACAAACCAACAAAGAACTCTTTGTGCTCTCAAAGTGCCAAGGCGTCTCCAGTTTCGAGACGTTGCCAACACGTCACGATGTGTCAGAACGGAACCCTCGTCATTGAAACAATACCGAAGTTGAGCACATGTGTGTTAGGGAGCCTTTACACTGCAGACTTAAGCCGTAAACAAACTACGGGACGATAACCGCACCTGAGGACACGTCCGATTATGAAACGTCCAAACGTTTGCACACTTCAATGTGAGTATGTTAATTATCCAGATAGGTCTTAAGTCACACCCCTCAGCCGCGTCCATAACTCACGACTACAAAATGAGACCTCAGCTTTACACGCACGTTTCTTATGTAACTCTATCTTTATTACAGTAATGTTTTTCAGAAAATTCTAGTTCATATACCAATCTGATAAAGATTATTCAGCAACTCGTGACTTACGCGAGATTAATTAGATAATGTGGCGACCATCAGAGGACGGCGGTTCTTGTCGTTTTTCAGGTGGCCCCATATCATATTAAATTCTGACGCAATATTCATAGTAAAGAATGTAGTGTCATTCATTTGGTATAAATTATCTATGTAGGTAGTTAATAAAAGCAGTTGCAATCTGACAAACAATGGTTTCATTTCATGGTGGCAGCGGTGGGACAAGCAGTAAGGACTGTTAAAAATATCTTAAAGAAATCTTTAGATAGCGGAACAGACTTTTATCTTGGACTATTAAGCTTTAGGGCAACTCCTAGAGATGGTATTGGTTCTCCTTCCCAACTACTCATGGGTAGAAGATTAAATATCAGTCTTCCAGTTCACGAAAATAAATTGCGGCCTGAACGCAATAACAGTACTGATTATAACAAAATAATAAATAATCACATTCAAAGCAAAAAATATTATGACAAACATGCACATGAATTGCCTAAACTACATAGAGGAGATCGCGTAGTAGTGGCAGATGGCCAAATCAGGCGTCATATGTGTGTGGAAGCACCTTGGCAACATCCACGCTCATATTTTCTTACTGACGAGTCAGGCAAGCGCTTCCGCCGAAATAGGCGACACATTATAAAACGAACATTACCTCCTTTTTCACATGCTAGGAAGAATGATGGTGATAACAATAGTCCAGATCGTGTAAGCCTTTATAGTGATGCTGAAGAGGACTACACGGAGAAAGAAGCAGAGTCTGATATGGATGCAAGTAGCTCTGATGACAATGCACCCGATCGTTGTAGCAATAAAGTAAACACCAGAAAAGCTGCTCTGCAGGCTCGCGATAAACCTAAGGGTTATTTCAATTCTAATTAGTATGAAATACACTTTTTTAAGTACGTGATAATTGTTAAAATACTGTAAACCAGTTAGTGTACTCTTATAGATAATATAATTGTTTTTATTATGTATGTCAACTTCTCAATTATTATATCTTTTTAGTTTTCTTTCGGTATATAATTTAAAAAAAAGGGAATATGTATGTATATACATGTATGCTTATGTTTAATGATTATTCTTTTCTTTATTTGATATGAAACAAGTATACTTCTTGTTATAACTACTTTAAGTTCAATTTAATTTTGGTTTGTGTTTGAAACTTTCTTTTGTTTAACTTTTGTTTAATGAGTTTCTTTTTGGTGGAAAAGATGTAGTGTCATTCATTTGGTATAAATTATCTATGTAGGTAGTTAATAAAAGCAGTTGCAATCTGACAAACAATGGTTTCATTTCAAAGAAGAGAAGCGTTTTAATGCCATATCATCTTCCTTACTTTAAAATATCATGTTAGGAATAATTTTAATTATTTATTACTCGTTAAACTATAATTAATACGCTGTTTGTGTCGTTATAGAAATGGCGTTATAATTTGCAAAGCTCGTATAAAGTGTAGATTGATTTGGCGTTTTCTAAGATAGTAAAATAGTATCTCAGTTGATTTTGATTGTCAACTATGGTCGCAATAGAGGTGGGGAAATGTGCCAAATTTTTTTCACATATAAAAAAAACAATGAAAAATATCTTTTTTTTAATATCGTGAGAGAAATGATTTTAATTACTTTTCAAACAACAATTAATGTGCTATTTGACTTCTTTTACTCATACATACTTATGACGTCATAAATAGTAAGACTTGTACAAATACTACAAGACTTTCATGTTCTAAATTAAATATCGCTAGTCAACACATACACATTGAATATCCCCAAGCTAAGCAAGTTACGTTTTGGGAAATGGGGGTTATGGGTAAAATACAACGGATCACTCTGGGGCCGATCCCAGATGCATAGACCATAGTAAATATCAGAAAGTTCGTATCCGAAATTTACCATGCCAGGAATGGAACTCTGGACTTAGCCCGCTCATCTGTACAGGCAGTCATGTTCTGTTAGTTTATAAAAAAAGTATATCTAAGGCTGGTGTGCACCGATATTTAACCGGTGGTTAAAATAAAATAATCAATGCTTAGCCACCGATTTTTAGCGGTAATTTCATTTTAACCATTGGTTAAATGTCGGTGCACACCAGACTATTTATAGTTTATGATTAACATATATATGTATTTATTATTAAAATTTAAGTAGTTAGTAATACATGTTACGTATACCACCATCATCATTATCATCTCAATTCATTCCTGGGGTTTTCTGAAAGAGATCGCTTTTAGCGATAAGACCGCCATCTGTTCGTAACTAGATATAACTTTAGTCTTTAAGTTCATTTCTGTATTGGTGTATAATAAAGTGTTGCCTACCAGTTAATTTGACGATTAGCTATTGCTGCAGTTTTAGCGTTTTTTTACCGTCGTGCAGTTTATTAGTTTGGTGTAAACTCCACCTAAGTCCAATGTCAAACGAAACCTTGAGTGCTTATATTTGAAAAGTTTTACCCTGTTCAGTATATCAACGCACATATATTCGACATTTACGAAGGGATAAAAGATTTGTAAAGCTAATTTTGTTTTGTAACTTCTGAAACGGGATAGAAAAAGTTTTTCGCCAATCGAGTCGAATTGAATAGTATGTTATAATCGTTAGTTAAGTTGCAGCGAGATAGGTACATTTTTTAGTATGGCTTCGCACGATTTTGTATTTTGCCAGTGTCACGTATATCTCAAATTTTAGAATCATCCGGACAGGAACAGAGGAAGAATACAATTTCCTGTGGCCAGGCGGCTTGTCGTAAGAACCCATAGCCTGGTGATAGGATATCAGCCAGACTGGATAGCTACCACCCCTAGTCTAGAGTATGCCGTCATAACAATCTTGAGTTGTGTTCCGGAATTAGTGACCAAGTTCCAATCTCCGTTAAAAGAGCAGCAGCGCATTTGTAGCACCTTTGGTATTGCAAATATTCATAGGCGATGGTAAATGTTTTCCATTAAGTGGACAATCTGTCTGCCTGCTGAGCTCATGCCATAAAAAATATCACCTGCAAGCAAAAACCTCAACCGCATTGACTTCTTTCTTTTCTTTCTGACGCCTTTGACTGACAAGAAATAAGGGGGTTTTTCGCCAAACACTGAATGAATAATAAATAACAAAATAATATAATAAATAATTAACGCTCTAGAATACAGTGAGAACCTCGCTAAAGTAAACGGCGAGAAAGGAAAATGTGGAACGGGCTTCCGTATTCTTTCCTCACATCATCACGAGAATGTAGAGCGCCCGAAGATATAGGTGCCAGGAGCCTAAATGAAGCCCTAGACAGGCTACAATACGCAGATGGCCAAGAGGTGCCCAGGATAGGAATAGGACGCCATCGGAAGCCGCTTAGAGGCCTTGCCAAGCCAGGAAGGCAATTCACGGCTTAAAACCCAGTCACTGGTGGGTTGAATTGAATTGCTCACTGAGTTGAAGCCTGTAGGTAATAGAGCCTCGCTGGAATCCCTCTCTTGATTACAGGTGTTAGGGTTGGCTCATCGGTATAATATTACGCTTTCATAGAATATCGGCGTGAAACAGTTAGCCTTATGAATATGAGAATGAATGAGAGCTCCACTACCCTATTTAGAGAGAAAGAAAATTATTTCGATAAATAGCGACGTATTTACATTGCTTACATTTATTTAAAAAAATAAAAGCATATTTTGAGAATTGCCGCATTAACAACAAAAAGATTCGCACTCAGCTTATTGTTGTGGCATAATGTCCGACACAACGCTGATTTTCAGTGAAAACCTTCCTTTTGGCGTGGTACTAAAACGACCCGAATATTTTGTTAATTTAATTTAATAACTATCTAATATATAAATTATAATTTAGTTACATTAAATAAACAAAATATTATGTTAACTTCTTGATTTAAACTAGCTGTGTCCGCAACTTTGTCCGCGTGGATTTTTTTTTTCGTGGGACCCTAGAAAAAAGGTAGTCAAAGTGACTCCTTAAAACAACAGCTATCTTTCAGTGAAAGTCCCGTCAGCTTCCAATCCAGCCGTTTCGTAGATTAGCCAGAACCTCCAGACAGACAAAAATTCTAAGAATTGCATTTTCGGAATGTCCTGTTCCGATTATCCCCCCTGATTTTTTCACATTTTTGTTTTGGCATTACAAACAGATACTTTAATTTTATTTATCTGTATAACTATGTACAAAAATGCAGCTCATGCTTTCCCCTATCCTATTTTCCCTATCTCATCTCTCTATTCCAATCCCATATCCGGTCCTTTCTACCCCATTCTTCCTGCCTGATCTCTCTAACTCATCCTTCATCTTATTCTCTGAATCGCATCCCAAAGGCTGGCAAAGTGGTGTCGCAAATATTTATGGGTGATGGTAACCACTTACCATGAGCTGGGCCGTCTGGCTGTTGGCCAGCTTTACAATGAAAAACCGGGTTAAGACTTGTAGCAACACCGACGATCTTGGTGATTTTTTGATACTGAATTTTCGGACGATAGCAATGACTACTGTTCTCATCTTTGGGATGGCTCAGCTAAATATCAACTCGAAGCACTAGAATCGA
Source organism: Dendrolimus punctatus (assembly GCA_012273795.1). Lineage (NCBI taxonomy): Eukaryota > Metazoa > Arthropoda > Insecta > Lepidoptera > Lasiocampidae > Dendrolimus > Dendrolimus punctatus. Next base: position 657,230 of record CM022552.1, on the reverse strand, counting down.
TTGAGCGTAAAGCCAGGAAGTTGATAGGCAACGACCAACTATTTATTGACAAAATACAAAGTCTCGAATATGGACACAGGGTAGCCAGCTTCTCGGTTTTCTTTCGGATACATTTTGGAGAGTATGCATTGGAGCTTTTCAATCGCGCCGTCCCCCCTTCCATCACCGGACAACCAGACATATTGGCATGCGGTACCGCTATGTGGTGGACATACCACCTATACGAACAAAGCGCTTTGAGTCCCTCTTCATTATGCGCTCCGCAAAGGAGTGAAACTCACTGCCGGAGTCTGTTTTTCCCGAAACCTACCACCTGGGTGTCTTCAATAGGTACCTTCTAGGTAAGCGTGCTCGATCTTACACCCATCTCCGTTCAAAATAATGGTCAAACATGAATCTATACACTTATAAAACAAAATTATTAGCGCGGGGGTACAAGGGATGCAGAAAGGTTTGGTGGAGTAGTATATTGGGAATGACTTAACTAGCTGAGTCTTTCGCGCTTCTGTTATTCCACTTTCCAGTCGTGTGGTCTAACTTTCGCCGCTTTGGTTTAACCACCCCAAGGGGCCAGTAGTATACGAAACGGATTCCCCCTGTTTCAGCAAAAAAATGGCATTATAGCAGCTGTGTAATTTATCTTGAGTTGGGGAAACGTAGGAATGCGCAGTAAAAAGGGAAATTGGAGCGATTTAAGTACGAAAGTATTAGGCTAGCAAAGAAAGTTTTGATGTTTTCAGGGTTTCTGGTTTTGAGTTACTGAACCCTTATTAAAAAAAGGATAGAAAATAGCTGAGTGTGTCTTTTTTAATGGCGTAGATTTTAATTGGGAATTTAGATTTTTTTAGTATATTAGCAAGCTTTTTTTTTTTTTTTTGAGGCGAGCGAAAATGACTAACCGATTTACGCAATCTCTGGGCCGTCACTAGGAAACGGCACGAATCCACGGGGGGCGGTAACGCTAGCAATTGTATGCTTTATTTTGCGTTCCGTCCGCTATGGACTACACAGAGGAGTGTGGAGACTCCGAGTGATGCCGCACGGGCGAGCAACCTCAATACCCACTAAAAACCCCCTCCTCCCTGACGACCCTGCGCTTTTCTGTGTTGGAAAGACTGAGATATAGAACATAGTTACGCAACAGTCGATCCAGCGCAATAAAGTGCTTGAAGTGTGCCCGGGGAGAACACACTCCACTTCGAGACGGGGGTAGTTGTTAAATCCCTTGCTTTACCTTGTAGCTAAGGGCCCCCTCGTTCCGGAACCTAACTCAGGGAGGGAAGTAATGCGCGTACCTGCCTCTCCGGGTGCCGGCTGAAGGCCGGCCACCTCGAGAAGAGACCGTAGTACGCGCCGAAGGACTTCGCTCCCTATCCCTTTCTGCGGCCTCTTTGAGAGACATTGCTGCCTCACAAAAAGTAACCGCAGCATCCCAGCGGTCGTCGCCCTGCAACATGGCCGTTACCAAGTCGCCGAGCGATCTGACGGCTCCTACGTGTGTCTCGAGTTCGAACCGCTGCGGCGCCCAGGCAGCGCACTCGACAAGCGTATGAAACGCCGTATCGGGTGCGCCACACTGTCGGCAATCCGGAGAAGGCAAGCAGCCCACAATGCGAAACAGATACTGATCGAAACAACCGTGTCCGGTCAGTATCTGCGTCGTCCTGAAGGTCAGGGTTCCGCTAGTGCAGTCGACCCATTCCTCCAGCTGTGGCCTGATTGCATCCACCGTAAAGCCGCCGGCCGCAGGGTGTTCGAGGTCACGAGACCAGTCGACGAGGCAGCAAGCGGTTTCCCGCTTCCTGACCGTCTCTATCTCGACTTGACAGAAGGTCAGTCCTCTAGCTAAGGCATCCTGCTGGGTACGACGAACCCTGGACAGGACGTCTGCCTGGAGAGGCCAGGGCAGCTCGCCTGCCAAGAGTGTCGCCGCCGTCCAAGACACTGTACGATACCCCCGTATGGTTCTCACGGCCAGAACCCGCTGCGCCCGGTGCAGCAGGGTTCTATTGTGGCGGTGAAGCGCATCGAACCAGATGGGGGCACCGTAAAGGGCCATACTCCTCAGGATGCCAGAATAAAGTTTCCGCGTCGCACCCCCCGGCCCCCCCACGTTGGGAAGAAGCCTTGAGAGTGCGCCCGCGGAATTCACCAGTTTGGGAACTAGCTGCTCAAAGTGCGCTTTGAACAGCCATTTCCCGTCTAAGACTAGCCCAAGATATTTCATCTTGGGCCCTACTCTGATCGCCACCCCCTGAACCGTAACGGACAGATCCGGGGGAGGATTACGGAATTTCCTATGGAACATGATGGCCTCCGTTTTCGCGGGGAAGACCTTCAAGCCCAGCCTAGCTATTCTATATATGACTATCGCCAACCCGTCATTGGCGACGTCCACGGATTCCGCAAATGATGCGGCGCGTGCCGTGAGTAGGGTGTCGTCCGCAAAGCAGATCAGCCCTACCCCGGGCTGGACCGTCACCCGAAGGATCCAGTCATAGCCTACGTTCCAAAGAATCGGCCCGAGGACCGACCCCTGTGGAACGCCGCACGCGACACGTCGCCGACCTAACTCGTGATTGACAGACTCACCGCCCTCCCAAAGGATGTGTCGATCTCGCAGGTACTCGCCCAACAGCCTCGTGAGGTACGGGGGGACTCCGTGTGCACGGAGCCCCTCCCTGATCGTCTCATGAGGGAAGCTGTTAAAGGCGTTCGCTATGTCTAGCGACACCGCAAGAACGACGTCCTTCGCTTGGACGGCTTCGTCCGTCACCGTTCGCAGCGTCTCGAAGGCGTCCATCGTGGAGCGCCTCCTCCGAAACCCGAACTGCGTATCTGATAGCCCCGGCTCCACAGTGTCTAGATGCTTCACGAGTCGCTCCGCCAAGATCTTCTCGAAGACCTTGGCGACCTCGTTCAGCAGCACTATGGGCCTGTAGGCGGACGGATCGTCGGGAGGCTGACCTCCCTTGGGAAGAAGGCATAAACGCCCCTCTTTCCATTGCGACGGGAACCTACCTGCGCGAATACAGGCTTCGAAGAGGTCCCGCAGCTGGCTGCGTAGATGTTTTGCAGCCAGGAAGAGGAGTCGACCTGGGACCCCGTCGGGTCCCGGAGCCGTCTTCCTGCCCCGGAGCCGGTCCAGGGCATCGTCAAGTTCCCCCTCGGAGATGGAGTGAGGCTCCTCATCCGTGGGGGAGTCGGGAATGGGTGGACCCATACTGGGGGGAGTGAAGCTCCCCGGATCCGGGAAGAGCCCATCGATCACCGAACGGAGCACCTCGGGTTCGAGCGTTTCCGTGACCGTGGATGTGCAAGGCCGCAACTTGTTGCGGGCCCCACGGTACGGACGCCCCCAAGGGTCCCGATCGAGGGTCTCGAGGAGCTCGGCCCGAGCCCGGGCTTTCGACTGCAAATATATTAGCAAGCTACAGTATCTCCTCCTAACGTTGTCAAGGACTTGATGTTGTTTTATTCGCCACAATAGCAAGCAAAGGAAATTAGTCCATACAGCCTTGTCTGATGTATTTATTCTTTAGTATATAGCTCAAACAGACATAAAATATTTCAACTTTCACGTTCAACTTTTTGCGCAATTTTGATTATCAAAAATTGGTTTTGAAAAAATGCCTGTGAGATGCGCACAAACAGACCATTGTTGTAAAAAGATTTAACTGTTTGTCAAAGTTATTAATAATTATGGAACCCTAATAAACTAAATTAAGAAAATAAGCTAACGATATAAATGGATTCTAGACAGGATACTAAGACAATACAAACATGAAGAGCTTTTAATTAAACTTAATGGTATTTTTACTCGCACAAACCATTAAGCAAATACGTGTTCGGAAATTATCCTAACATAAACATTCATAGTACAAAACGTAACTTTGATGAAATTTTGTTAATTGCTCCACACCATTTCAGTGTAATTCAAGCATTTCTGTGTCAATTTAATTTTCGCTACACCCTCGCGATGAGACGATTTCCCTTGACGCCGAAACTGTTATTCAGCGCGCTTTTGGAATTTTATGATTGCCTAGTACAAGTAAACGGAAGATTGAACTTTCGTTTCTATGATTACCAGAGTTTGAGAATCATGGTTAGTTAATCTCTCTGATAAGTAATTTAACCAACCTTAAAAAAGGAGGAGGCTCTTAATTCGAATTGTATTTTTGTTACATGTTTAACCATAACTTTTTATTTTTGAACAGATTTTGATAATTTTTTCAGGAGATTAGGAGGATTCTAGAATGCGATCCCAGCGCCACCATCCGGGGACCCACTGAACACGTTGTAAAGTCGTTCTCAAGTTCCGTGTAAATATATTTCTACGATTCATATATTATTTATTTATAACTAGCTGAATCGGTGAACTTCGTACCGCCATATTTTCTCAACTCCTAAAAGACTTTGTTTCATGACACAAAAACAAAATCACCAAAATCGGTCCAGGTGATTAGGAGACGAGGATTCTAGAAACCGATCTCAGCGCCACCTACCGGTTCCAATTGTTACTGTAAACCATCACTCCACCACTCACTCAAACATACACACAAAATTTCATAAAATCGGATGTTTAGTTTACGATTCTATGCAGACAGACATTAATTTTTATATATCAAGACAAGAAAAAGATTAAAGATTAATTACTTTTATATTTTTTCTTAGCTTCACGTTCTTATGTAATTCGAGTGCGTTGCCTCAGCCTAGAAACCGTAATATACGATTTATGGAGGAAACAGGTGTCGATGAATAAGTTATGTTATTGATCGATATGATACGTGGGTTATAATGGGCTGATGTACTAAGAAGTATATTTTTAGGTTATTTATAAAGGAGTAAAAAAATATGTTTTTTGTACTGCGATAATGCGATTTAATCATTATCTAATAAAGATATATACCTACGGATTGTTTATATAATATAGATTATATAATACAACAGTAATAATACATAGATAATAATAAGATATAATAAGAGTAGTGTCAGTAAATAAATATATGGAAGTAGTGTGTAAGAGGTGTTACCAAATAGTACCACTGTCTTTAAAACAAAAGATAAATAAATAGATAAATAAGTAGAGCAATAAAATAAAAATAAGATAAACTAGTAAATATATGGTATAATAACAAATAGTAATAGACTTATGTAAAATTAATAGTATAATAGATATATATTGTAAATAACATAACATATGCTACAAATACCCTGACTAGCGTGTGCGTCAGGAGAAGGAGAATAATTAACAAAAAAAAAACATTATCTACATAAACACACATATATGTATAGGTATCTTACCTTAATATAAATACTTTATATACAACGTGTTTCATTTCAAATGACAATAAATCATAATTTTAGCAGTCTTACTTCATACAAAGTTTTTGGTACTATTAAATCAACCGTATTGTCAAAATTTAAAAAAGCAATTTCCGAACTAATTAATTATGATAAAAAGACAATAAAAACAGAACTTCTTGTAAATATTGGTTCACTGGCCTTGGTAAGAATGAACATCTTCCACGTTTAATGATGAAGAGACGAGCTGGCAACATGATACATTTGGTCACTAACCTACCGATTTATTCACAATAACAGATACATGTTGTTGTAAAATTCTGAAACGAAAAATGAGGTCCTGTGGCTAAACCAAAGAAGCTACCTTGATTCGTTTTTGTATTTGGGTAGAGTACGTCATGACGAAAACGTGGTCTGATTTATTGTCGTAAGGTCTGAAACACGCTGTATAAGCTAAAAAATAAATTAGTTTTTAAAACGTTACAGGGCTCGATAGGCCTCGTGCCGCCAGAATGGAAATTTTAGAACGAGGCCTATAATGCCCCATACCGCAGGAATGTAAAGTAAAGATTCACTGCCGCTGTGTCGTGTTAAAATATCATGAAATCTAATCTGTTTGCATGGCGTGAACGTAGCCTATGATTGCGAGCGTCATAGATGCATGCATTTAAATGCATGTAATGTTGCGCTGCATACATGTCAAAGCCACACAAGCTATTCGTAGCCTCTGACGTCATATTCGATTTCATTCATGGCTTATCAAACAGTGATTTATTTTAATACTCTTTCTATTTATAGAGTCCTGGTAAAGTAATACTGCTTAGCTTATAACTGCTAGTATTTATTCCTTTTATACGAGAAGTTGTTTGGTACAATTTCACCAAAGAAGATTGATTAATCAACATTTTGATATAAACAGTGAAAATCATTAGTTCTCTGTTTGTTTATTATGCAACTAGCTTCTGCCAGCGACTTCATACGCGTGTAATAGTTAAAAAAACTCCCCGATTTGGAACATTCTTGGTTGGTGCTCCGCTCCTATTCGTCTTACCGTGATGATATATATTCCTCTATAAATAGGCTGTCTAAAACTGAAAGAATTTTTCAAATCAGACCAGTCGTCCCTGAGATTAGTGCGTTCAAGCAAACAAACAAACTCTTCAGCTTTATATATTAGTATAAGATTGTTTTGTAGAATGAAAATTGTATGATCACTGATTGTATTTGTCAAGTGGTGTATAAATAATGTACTTAGGTACTTAATGTAAGTCTGATATTTCGTATTTTCTTTTAATCCGGTATATGGTCGGATAGGCGCTTTTTATCCCGTACCCGGCGGATAGTTATTTTAAGCCGAATAGCCTAGATACTGGATAGGCCAGATACTGAATAGTTACCGGATATCAATTTTATCTCTACTTTTTAGCGATAAGACCGCCCTTTGTGCATAATCAGATATGGCTTTACGGCCTTATTCATATTGAGTTAGACAAGCCTGCAAACTCACTCTAACTCAATATGAATAAGACCGTTAAAATGTAATTTTTAATTATTTTATATAAAACTTTGCTTACCCAACTGCTGAGTCTTGTTACCAGGATAGTATAAACACAAGGATATTATCCTAACAAGTTCCCTACATTGTGATACACTGCCGGGGCAGTGAGTAATTGCTCTCACCTGCACGGGGGCAAAGTGACAATGTATCACTTACAAAGTGGATTTACTTGCGCGCCGTAAATTTGAGACCGGTTATATTGTGATATATATTTACATAAAAGAGTTAAAAGAAGTCATGTTTGTTTGTTAAATATTATTGCCTTTAATAATCTCTAATTTATTCGCTTTGCGTAATAGAGTGAGATCCCAGTCACCCCAGACATACGTGATATTAGGAATGATGAAATTTTTAGGATCGGCTAAGAAGAAAGGCTGTTTTATAAGTAGCAGTTATCAAAAGTGGAAAAAAATCATGCTATTTTACGTCAATGTAGCAAGGCTATTTTTTGCATACGTTCTGTTATAAATAAAGATATACAGTTGCCAGACACTGTGGGTCATTACTTTTGACAGACACTTTAAAAAAAAATGTGGGAACTTACATCATTTTAGGAAGGCTGGACTTTATATATATTATCAAGTATAATATTTTAAAATATTTTCCAATGAGCCAGATAAACCTGATGGGCCAAACATCTTCCCAGACTCGTTAAAAGGTAGGGCAAAGGCAAAAAAGTAGTATATAACTACTCTGGCCATAAATACTGTTACATAAAAACTTTTATTTTATTCAACTTTTTAATTATTTTGAATTTGAAACTCGTATATTATTTAAAAAACTTCTTTCGATTTTGCACCATTTCACATATTTTTGTGTTCATTAGCAAAGTACAATATAAAATGGGGTGTTAAAGAAAATGGGAGTGCAGTGATCGCCTTGCACAAAGTGGGTATGGAGCCGTAGGTCATATTCCAGACACTTCAAAAGCTTGGTATCAGCCGTATGTTCGTATAATACGGCCGGCGTAACTTGGCGAACGTGAACATAGGCTCTGCGAACTTTAGCGCATGTAAACTCGTGAAGAAAATACATTGACCAACTATTACAAAGCAATGAAAAAATACAGGGATGAAGGGCAACCAATTGTATTCACTGACGAGTCGTATGCCCACTCATCACACGAGTGTACATGCTCTAAAGTTCGCAGAGCCTATGTCCACATTCGCCAAGTTACGCCGGCCGTATTATATATCGTTCTATCAACAGATACAATTTTCTTTTATTATTATTTCCTTTATGAGTTTGTATTGTGCGAGTCGCAGTTTTTCTTTTCATTGATTTATTTGATTGCTAGGTAACTTAGGTAAGAAAAGGAACTTGAAGTACTAACGTAGCTTATAGGCGACTAAGCTAATGACTTACTACCCTGCAATTGACTCGAAGACTACAAACATAACGTAGTATTTTCTGTGGATAATTGATTAGTTAACTTTAAACTACAGTTAACAGTATAGCCGTTAATGCTTTTTTATTAAAAGCTTTTTTAACTTGCAATGGATGTACCTATGTATGTAAAATATGTAAGTTCGGGTGGAATCGTGAAGTTAAATGTGACCAACTTACCGGTTAGTGATTGAGCTGAAATTTTGCACACAGATGTATATCGCGTGACAATGCAATAATATGGTGGAGCTGATCTGATGATGAAGTCGAAAGATGGCCATAGGACCTCCTGTACTAAACAAGATAGACCCGTCGTGTTTGGGCTCATTTTACTTGTCTTGGCTAGCACTCGGCAGCTACATGACATCCAGGATCACCAAAGCTTGTATTTAAAAAACTTTTTTTTTTTTAATGTATTCATCAAAACAAAAAAAACAGTATAAAATTGATCGATATAATCTACGATCGACGTTTTCATTTATTTATTGCAGGAGTTCAGCAGATAGGCAGACGGTCCACTTGATGGAATGCGATTACCATCGCCTATGGACATTTGCAACACCAAAGGCTACAAATTGCTACAAATGCGCTGCTGTCCTCTTAAGGGAGAGTGGCACCTGGTCACTAATGCTAGAACACAACTCAAGGTTGTTATAGTGACACACTTTAGAGCAGGGGTGGTAGATATCCATACACATACATACATACTTAACTTCACGCCAGGTCCCTTGCGGGGTAGGCACGAACAACAGAGCGCCATTTAGGCTTATTCTTACACACCTCACTTGCTTCTTTGACATTCATAGTTCTTGTCATGCACGCTCGTCTGTTCTTAAGGCTCCTGACATCACCTTCTGCTAGTACACGATCAATTTGATCATGGAAGGTGTGTCGTGGCCTTCCGCGACTTCTGCATCCATCCACTTTTGTATTGTATATCTGTTTAGTCATTCTTTCATCATATATTCTTTCCACATGCCCGAACCACCGGAGCATTCCTTTCTTTACCTTCACCCCGACACTCTCTTTCAGACCAACTCTCTTTCTTACTTCGGTATTACGAACGCGGTCCGCGAGCGTCACTCCGCAGATTTTGCGCGGTGCTCGCATCTCGACCGCGTTTACTCTACTTTCGTGCTCTCTGTTCCATACCCAACTCTCGTTTCCATACGTGAGCGTAGGTATCAGCCCCGCGTTGTGTATGGCAAGCTGGGTCTTCTGGCTGAGGTACTTAGCGCCTAGAAGTTTACCTAACGCTCCATTCACACTATTCTCCAAATTCACTCTTCTTTCTATATCAGCTATCCATTTAGATATCCAGTCGGGCAAATACCGTACCGACTGGCTGTGGGTTGTTTTGTCGCCTTTAAGACTATAGTATTAAATTAAGTAATAAATTTTAATGATAATATTTTTGTTTAATTTTTTTTGGCGTTATACTGTTTACTAATAATGTACGTGTCAAATACATGGTAGTGTGTGTAATGTTTTTTTAGTGATTTAATGTATTTTTTATAAATAATAATAAAAAAAAATAGCTTTCGTCCCTTCTTTTTTATGTCAACTATAAGGGCTTTACTTATAATAATCTCGCTAAGAAAGGATTAGTCATCTCTTAAATAAGAGACTCTTAAGCCCCTAATCAATGACTATATCGAATAAAACTTGCCATCTTGCCTCTTAGCAGTCACTTAAAAGACCTCTCGGTGTTAGTATTTTTTTCCACTTACTTATGAGTTACTTTAGCGCCTCTTATCCTTAAGAGGAGATTATGGGTAAGATTTTCGTTAATCAGTTGCTGAGCAGTTTCTTAAAATTTAACAAACGATTGTACGTAAGGCCATTAGTGTGCGGAATTTCATTCTCCTCCGACCTCACAATTTTCGTAAAAAGGGATACAAAGTTTTTGCTTCATGTTAATATACTAGTAATAGATAAAATGTGTGATTTTTTTCCCGGAAAAACAGCGATAATTTCAAGCTAAGAGTGGACGAATGGATGTCCTAGTATATTACATAATAACTTTCATCCACTCCTAAATGAATAATTTGGCATATAAGTCAATATTAAACTTGTCCTTCGCAACGAAATATTGTGTTTTCCAAGTAAATAATGCATTGCGCTTTCTATGCTCACGCAAACTGTGTTTGCTTGAAACTTGTTACTTATTTATGTTGTCCTGGTGCCTCGCTTACGTATTACGTGTGTTCCCGTGGGAATCACGCAAATCTTGTCCCGCCCGCACTTAACAGATTATGGAGCAGAATGAGGAGAGGGTTGAATGAAACGGTCGGTTAACTTAAAAGGTTTATATTATGGTCTTTTACATATTTAAACGAAGTTAAGCAATTACAGATAACTAGCTGTTGCCAGCAAGTTCAATCGAGTAGATTAAAAATATCATAGATGGATAGATATATAGATAACACTTTATTGTACATCAATACAAACAGATTATTAAATAATAAAGTTATATCTAGTTATGTACAAAGGGCGGTCTTTTTGCTAATAATATTTTTTGTTTAATTATAGTGCTACGACCGACAAAGACAAACTCAAACCTGCCTTTTATTACCTTTCGGCATTTAGAATTCTTTTGTTTACTTCGTGCTTAAAATTTCTGATTAAAATAAAATAAAACGGCCCATTGTGTATTGTAATCTTTTACGGCCTATTGTTGTATTCTGATCACTGCTAGGTGTCTTGATATCAAAATACTCGGATGTAAATGATTCTAAGAAATTCAGTCTATGTGAGCGGGCAAACATATTGCATCGGTGCAGTATAAAGCAATACCCCAATTGAGAGATGGGGCAGTCAAGCGATACCTACGAGCGAAGCAAGACGTGTGTACATTCGGTAATCTATTTAGTGACGGACTTTGCACGTATTATGGAATCGTGCATTACGTTTGGACTGGTTGTGTTTAGTTATATTTGTACCTGTCATATACGTGTTTATATAGTGCTAATAAACTCTATAAGAATTACAACAGCATTTTAATTAATAAATTCCAATAAAGTCCTGCAACTCGTAACAATAGATTACTATCAAAGGGACTAGCGGAAATAGGGTTAAAGATAAACCTTTCTAGTTTATGGCACCCTGGTAGTCCTAAACATTATAACTAGGCTGTATAACCCGAGGCATTCCATTTTATCGGGATTCGAAAACAGGATTATTAAGCTCCGAAGATGGTTTAAATCCCTGATGATTTGGGAAATTAACTTGAGAAGGGTAGCTACCTGTTTTAAGAAGCTTATTTAATTAAAAACAGTTAACTTAATACTGTAGGATTATATTTGTTACCCAAATATTGTAAATGCGTTCATGAGTTTGTTTGTAACGGTTTCAGGCTTTAACAACTTCAAAATCCACTTCAGAAGCATTACTTCTCTATTGTCTCTATTGTCATATGTATATGTACGTATGGTTGTTATAGTCAAACAACGAAAGTCTGGCGCTCCTAGGTTTGACTAGTCAAACCTCAGGTCTGACATGAAGTCTTAGTCAGAGTCCAAATAGATGCTGTTGTTCTGCTTTTGACTAAACTATGAGAGACGAATTTATAGTCGTTAAACATATAACAAGTGCAGTACGAATCGACGTTTGACCAAGTCTGCCTTAGTCGCTTCTAGGATCGACGAGGGAAAGGCCGAAAAAGATTATTTTACGTTCGACGTTTGACTAAATAGTTAGGTTATTCTAGGTTTTAAGTCGCGGGCAAATGCTAGTATGTGATATATTCGTTATTCAAGGGTTGAGATTTGTGTACATCAACAATTCCTCCTGATGTATATACCTACGCAGTAGATTTTTAATAGCGCGAGACTGTGTATGAATCGTGTAAGCGGAACGGAACTAAAAATACATACCAAGCAACTCTCTGTCATTTCCGCTCGCGAATAAAGTTTAATACAGATTTTACATGTCGAAAACCGGTCTTCACTGCTGATCGGAAATGCCAATCGGAATTATAAGTTTTATAAAACACAGGTGAAATTGTGCTATTTAATGAGCTAGATAGCTAATTTCGTTTAGCTAGCCCCTTAAAGGGGCCCATTCACAGTCCTGCATTGCAGTACGCCTAGCAGTCCACCGCGTAGTACAGAACTATGAATGTTGTTGCAACCTGCATTGCATCCGGAAACTCCGAACAGAATGTCTTTTGATTTCCGCAAGCTCGGTTCACTACAGGACTGCAACGCAGAGTCATTCATGTATGGGCCCCTTGACTTAATTGCTTTGAAAATAAATCCACACGTCGAAACACCCTTCAAGTTCCGACCAAAAAACTAATTTTATTGCTTCCTGCAAAACCTTCCGCGTCAAGCATAAAAACACTAAGGCACCATAAAACACAAGAGTTTATCTACAACAAGCTGTACGCCTAGAAAGTGCTTGGAATGGTTATGTAACGTTCCTCACGTGAATCCATGCATTAGTGATGTGACGGATCTATCGATATTATTACCCTGGAGGAATAATACAAAATTGAATAAGTTTTATGTTCGATATTCGATACGATTCGTGTGAAGTTTTAGAAGGGAACTTAAAGAGTGATATTTTCTTGTAAGATTATTTTCATGCCCTTGCTTTGGATCACATTAGTTTTAGTGACTACGCCAAAATGCAATTTATCTAATCGTTAAAATTATTGAAGTTATACTTCTTTTGGCGATTTAGGGAAAATGATGAGAGTAAATTTTTACGATGCGCGCGCAAATCGTCACGAAAAACCCTGAAGTTAGCTATATTCAACATTTTAGTTTTTCTATTGTTAGTGTCCTTTTTTCTACAAACGTAGATTAAGGCGAAAGATAAATTTTTTCAAAAGATTTTTATCTTGTTACGTCAAAGAAGTATAACTTCTAACGGGTTTACATAAGTACACGCACACTTTTTTTAGATATATATATAATTATATTTAACTATTTACTCTTCTTTTTTACTAAGCTAGCACATTTTTTACTAAGCGATAATTATTCTTAGGGCCGCTTGCATAATGATCGCCTTTAAATAAAATTAGTTAATCATACTAAACTGCTTAAATATATTTAACGCAAAATGTATTGACAGTTCTTTAGAGATATTTAGCCGCAAAAATTTGTATTGTGCAAAACGCTAATTGTATTTAAGGGCCGCTTGCGTAACTTTGCTTAAATTTAAATAAATGCGTTTAATGTTTCTTAAATAAACGCAAAACGTATTTAGGCAGTTTAATATGATTAACTAATTTGATTTAAAAGCGATTGTCATACAAGCGGCTCTAAGGGTGTTAAATACGTTTTGTGTTTCTCAAATAATTTTAGGCAAGCTTATGCAAGTGGCCCTTGGAATTTCTTCTTTGTTTTTACTAATTACGTACTTAATTTTATCGACAATTTACAATTGGTTATTGTCGCAACTATATTTAAACTGCACGTCGGTCGTGTTGTGCCATATTTTAAATTTAGCTGTGACCTACAGACTGATAGAAAAACTTTCCGACTTTGAGTACTTTATCCAATCTTGTACGGTAAACCATTTATCGAGGACAGCCTTCTGAATACTTCGGATTTCTTCAAAAGAAACTGATGTAGTGGTACAATTTATTTATGCCCGATATGTGTCTCGTATTGGCAAAACTTTATATAATTTGTTTTGATAGTAACTAAATGAAAGTTACGTACGAATAAGCCTAATACACACACTGTTCGTCTCACAATGTTCGTTCCCATACTCCTTCGAAACGGCTTGACCGATTCTCATGAAATTTTGTGTGCATATGCACCCATATGGGTAGGTCTGAGAATCGGACAACAGCTATTTTTCATCTCCTCAAATGTTAAGGGTAGTCCACCCCTAAGTATTTATTTTAATTTTTAAATATTTTATTATTGTTTTTTATGATACAGCATTAAAAAATACATACAACCCTAAATTTTAAACCCTCTACTATCAACCCCTATTTTTTAATAGCGCTATTAGTATTTTTATAATTTTCTACTGGTATGGTTTAGATTTTAATTTGAACCAGGTAGATGGCGCTGCAATCGGGTACCAGAATTTAGGTGTTCTTTTTGTTGTGGTATGTGTTGAAGTGTGACCCGGAATGGTTTAAATAAACGATTGGACCCAATAGGTGGCGCCGCGATACTTCTCCTAAACGCTGTGCATGATTTTGATGATTTTTTTGTTTGTTCAAGTGGATTTTAGAATAGTTGAGATAAACATTTGGTTCCGGTAGATGACGCTGGAATCGGGATCTCGATTTTTATTTTTTAAAGGCAGGACAACGTCTGCCGGATACAGCTAGTATAATAGATATAGTTACGAGTTACGCAGGACTCGAATTAAAATTCAGTTGGAATACTATACTTACTATAGAATTTATTAGAACTATAAAAACACGTATAACATAGGAGCAAATATAACTAGACACTACTAGTACAAACTGCACGATTCAATAAAACGCACAAAGTCCGACACTATATCGCTAATCGAATGTACGTCTTGTTCGTATCGTAGTCCTCGCTTGACTGCCTCCCCCCGTTCGGGCATCGTTTTGTACTAAACTATACAATTAAACAAAGGACCGCGTTGACTGAAGTTTCCGAGAAAGCGTAATCTGCACACCTAGTTAATTATTCCTGCGAACGAAAAACATAACAATAGGCTATTGTCTAATTGCAAATTTTAAACACTAAGTAAACAAAAGAAGTCCAAACGAAGAAAAGGTAAATAGCCAGTGCGCATTTCTTTGTCGGTATGTAACAATATTTTTAATTGGTTTAAATTTTTATTTTTAAATAATGACGACGGCCTATTTATCAAAATTTTTATTTTTTAAGGTATAAGATATATACCTAATTTATTATTCCAGTTTAAGTTTTTTTTATTATATTAATATGTGAAGCAAAAACTTTACATAGGTTTTTTTTTAACTTGGCACCCGTCTACGTTGATAGTGTAATGCAGTGATTTTCAATCTTTTTGTATACGCGACCCCTTTACAGGTTGAAAAATTTTGGCGACCCTCTTGGGTCATAGACAGTCAAAAAGTAAAAGTAATTTAAAAGACTATGGTTATGTTTTTCTCTATTCTGTTTCCTATACTCATTATTCGAACCTATACTCTGCAAAAAGCTACTGAGCTTAGAAAATACCTAAATACGCCTTTTCCCTTTTGCCAGCGACCCCGGAGCAAGGCTCTGCGATCCCCTTAGGAGTCACGACCCAAAGCTTGAAAAACACTAGTGTAATGTAATAAAATGTTTTTCAATTTACATGTTCCAGAAACCGAATAGAAAGGACAACATCAAAGCGATGGCGGAGCTCCATACGCCGGATTATCGCAGCGTCTATTTGTAAGCCTCGGCGCACACTGGTCACACGCGACAGCCACAAAACGCCGCCACCGACCTATTTCCTGTAGTTTTCATTACATTTTGTATGGACTCGCCTCACACGGTCGACGCCGGTGATTGCCACTAGCTACAAATCATTGCAGCTCGCTCTTGTGGTCAGAACCGACAATTAGAGGCCGGCAACGCGTTGACAACGCCCCTGGTGTTGTAAACGTCCATAGGCAACCGTAACCACCTTCCATCAAGTCGGCCATCCACCTGTTTGCCTACTTCAGGCAATAAAAAAAAGTTCCGAAAATGTGGCTTTACTTAAATGAAAAAACTTGTTTGAATGGTTTGAAAGATTAGCAAAATGCTCGTTACATTTGTGTACGTATGTAAAAATTGGAAGTATCCAATAACGACGGTATTGTCTTCTACGACGACGTATTTCTATCAGCAGCGCAATCAAACCTTCGTCGGAGTCCATTATAATACTGCACAGCATGGGTTAAAAAAGTAGCGGCCACCGACTGCAAGTGTATACCATGATCACAGGCGGCTTTCGCGCGTCAGCTGCGTTTGTCGCCGCTTCTAGCTTCAGATGGCGGCATTTTGTGGTTGTCACTAGTGGCTAGTGTACGCCAACCCTAAGCGTTTCCCATTTACTGACCTCCTTCGTTTATGTTTCCTTTGTAGGGTTATGCTTTGAATCCATGATTTCTTCAACAAACGTTTTGTTTACTTATTTTTTATTGCTAGATAAACACTCGAGAGATTGAGAGTCCACCCGATGGAAAGTAATTACCACCAGACAAAACTTACAGGCTGTAAAGTGTCTTCACAGAAGCCTCAAACAGATTTTAAGTTCTTTGACTGGCGCTAATCGAGGCAATTCTTGTGATAATTCGAAAAGTTACAATACACTTAAGCGGGCGTAACATGTTATCCAATTTGCAGAGCGTTAGGTGAGCTAGCTTGCTAAAATTAAAAAAATTAATTAAAATTAAAATTATGTAAAGATAAGTGCGATAGTATAGGCTCCGCCACATTTGATTTTCTGGTGTGATTGCTAGTTAGCAATGGCTATTAGCAAACGGGACGTCCCGTATTTTAGGCTTAGTTCAAACTGTCCCGACTGACTCTGTCCCGTATTCGAACCGTGCTTCGATTTTCATTATTAAATCGATCGATCTACGCTAGACAAAAATACCCACGCACGCAACATTCGCAACTTCGCATACACATCAACTCGGATTAAGGAAGTTCGAGAGAATTTATGTTTTAATTGTTGATGATTTAAAAAATGATCGATAACATATTTTCAAAATTTCCACGCTACTTTCAATTGTAGTAATGAACATTTAAAAAAAAATAAGAATAACACTACATAATTTCGTTTTTTATTTTTCCCGGGTAAAAAAATAAATTCCCGGATTTTTTTGCCTATTTATTTTATTTTAAGCATTTGCCCCTTACAAGCTGAAAAAAATCTGGCAACCCTATTGCTAGCGCACCAAATTTAACGCTCTCCAAATTGAATAATATAAGGCCTGCTTCAGGTTTTTTGTCACAAGTTCTTGGTTGAAAACAATATTATTTCCCACAACAATTGATTGTTTAATTGAGAACTAAGAATCAAAAATATTTTAATTTAAACAGGTACATTACAGATACACAGATCATTTCTGTCTTTCAATTTGGTTGAATCAGTCAAATTTATATATGTAGATTTAGCTTGAATCATTCAATGACATTGAATGTCATTGCTTCCTTTCAGTTCCACGTCTTTTAACCAAAATACTTGATTTGTTTAATCCATCTGAAATATATCTCCATGATTATACATTTACAGATAACCTATCCTGTTTCACCCATGGCTGCAGTACCGGGTGGGTGTCCGGAGTACTAGGGAACGAAGCTTTAACAGGAGGTGCATGGTTGGCGGCCTTACCATGCTTAGTGGCTTTGCCAGCAGCACCGTTTTTCGCAGTGCTTGCTGATGCCAGAGGAAGAAAGGCCGGCGCGTTTTGTATTTGCATTAGTTTTATCGTAAGTATATCATGAGGTGAATAACATGAGGTTCTCTTTGATGGTAGAAAATATTGATAACAAAACAGCAAATAGATAGAGACAGCATAAAAAATGTTATGTTTTCCAAATTTTGAACACCACAATTTCGTCAACCAAAAGAATTGGTAGAAGTTACCTCGGTAATATAGTTATTCACAAACCGTGCAAGACGTTTTGGGTGACTAGTAAAGTCATGAATTATGTCATGGAAGTGTTTAATTGGATAGTTGACACATCTTACAAGATCATTTAATAGACTATTTTTCTTGTTTAAAGTATGACGTCACACCTTACTAAGCTCATAGAAAATGTAGGCGGCATTTTTGATAGTGGATGATAAAATGGAATACATTGAATAAAAACAGACCCTAACCGCAATCAAGAATCAAAATGACTAGATAGAAATAAAGAATACTTAACAAACAAATTTCCTTCTCAGATAGAAAAACTTGTTTTAGTATTAGGCAACCAAAAACATGTTTATATGGTGTTTCAGCTAAGTTGGTCACTGGCAGCATGGTGTGGTCCACGCGGTGTCTGGGCTGCCAGGGCAGCAGCGGGCGCAGGAGGTGCCGGCGCACTTGCGTTAGCTCCTTTATACTGCGCCGAGATAGCGCCCAGGACTAGAGGACTAGCTGCGATGCCAGCATTGGCTTGCAGGTATACAAAGGCAATAAACTAAGTTGCTGCATGCATGAGCCTGATAACTTACTCATAGCAATATGAAGCTTAACTGTATTTTACTTAATTTCCAGCAGCGGAATCCTGTTCGCATATACTGCTGGTGGTATATTGTCCGCTCACGCACTATCTTTGTCGATGGCCATACCGCCAGCTGTGTTGCTGGTTTCTTTACTTTGGCTGCCTGAGACGCCATCCTTCCTCATCAGCGTGGGAAGGATACAGGTAAAACTTCAGGCTGCAAAGGTTTTTATAGTTCAGAACCATATAAGTACTAGTACTTTTTCTTCTCCACTTAACGCGGGTTTCGGAGTCCCTTGTTCAGATGATTGGTACCCATATCATCCTTTAGAACATCAAGCCAGCGTTACTTATGGTACACCTTCAATCGGGACCGAGCGGAAACGGTATGGCGAGAAATTTATTTAGTTGGATACGCAAAACTTAGCCGTACAAACGTAAGAGACTCTCTTACAGTTTATCTGCTATGTCACCGACATGAAGATTGCCACAGATGGGGGAATTTCTGAAGCAGTATTTCCGTGTGACTTTACAAATCTATCGCAGCTATTTATTGCATTTCACGCAACTTTTGTTTCTGTCTCTCAGGTACCGTACAAGAACGAATAAGGAATACAACTTTCTGTGGTCGGGCGGCCTGTCTTAAACGACAACAAAACAACCTACAGCCAGGTGGTAGGGTATTTTCCCGACTGAATGGCTACCATTCCTGGTCTAGAGTTTACCACCATAACAACCTTGAGTTGTTTTCCGGCTTGAGTTGGTTTTGAGTGACCAGGTTCCAGTCTCGCTTAAGAGAGCAGCAGCGCATTTGTGTTGTAAATATCCATAGGCGAAGGTAACCGCTTTCCATCAAGTGAGCCGTCTGCATGTCTGCTGAACTCATGCACATAAAAGTACAGGTCATGCTTCACTGCCCTACAAAAAGACTAATTATGGATCATTATTAGTAATTAATGAACAATTAAATCATTACAGGATGCTGCGAAAATAATCTGCTGGTTCGATGGCTCCGATTTTCGTGAAGATTTGACCGATGTGATAGAACAGCAAGAAGTCAGAATACGGACTTCTGACTTCTACGGAGGAAAACGAGATGCGATGCGGAGACAGTACTCGGACACGTTCCAGCCGATGCTGAAAAGGAGCAGTGGATTGGAGTCCAATTGCGACAAGAAGGCCGAGCAGTCCCCTTGTAGAGAATTATGTAAGTTAACCTTATTTTTTATGGTGTAATAGTGATGCACTTTCAGCCTGGAATAACGAGTATCGTTATGGACGTTTTCGATACTGGGACACGTAATGCAGAGGGAAAACGTCGAAGAAAATTTCTCTCTAAATTTTTGTTGTACGCGGGATAAACGTTCTAGAGAACTGGGGGTGAATATCCAGTCGATGGCGAGCGGTGTGACTGTGAAAATGAAGCGTTGGCACCAGATCAAGATCAAATATTTCGTTGGAACACGCCCCATTGTACAGGCGGTAGAATACGCAGAGAAATACAAAGTCTCTCGGAAGGCTAAGCGATTTTAAACCGCCTGTTAGTATGGAATCTTCGCCTATACGAATGCCGCGATACTGGATGGAGGCGAGGGGCTATATCTGGTAATCAGGTGGCCCGACACATAAGTGTGGACTTCAAGGACGCATATAAATTTTGCACGTAGTGTACACTTGTGAAACATTTTCTATCTAATTCTTTTCAGTCCGCCACCGTCGTTCCCGACGGGCACTGATCTCGTGCTGCGTAGTAGTCTGCGCAGCAGCGGGAAGTGGCGCGGGTGCAGTGAACAGCTTCGCCGCGGCTGTGCTTCGACACTCTGCACATGCCGTCCCCCATCTTAATCTCACTGCTTATAACTTCACTATCTATAATGGGTGAGTCTATTGAAAACTCTTCTAGAGTCTCAGCTAAAGAAGAAATCACTCAAGACTTCATTAATGTAGTTGCAAGTATTTATTTCTTTTTTTAACATTAATTAATTTCCTTTGGATTGTGAATTTAGATATGACAATTATTCATTATTGGCTGCAGAACGTTAATCAAGTAAGATGATACCAGACCAGAGACAAATTCTTAAAACGTCTTCTCTATTCTAAATTCTAGCCAAAATATGCTGTGAAAGACTTATGTGAGCACAACGCTGACTAAATCAGTGTTCTACACAATATAAAGCAGTTACTATAACCGATATGCTTTAGACAGTATATGAACATTGTTGTATTGCCTGAAGCAAGCAAACAGACAGACAGTCCATCTGACAAGTTAGGGTCGATACTGACCCACTGCCAGCATCAGGATGGAGTTATCGAATTACAAAAGGAATTACGAGGGGAAAGTGGGCTAACAAAGCCCTCACTCTGCGTATTTTTTATATATATATTGAATAGTTCTGCGTTTGACTGATATTGCGCCTGATCTCAGGTGGAAATGCAGTCTAAGGTGCAGCACTCTTACCAAGAAGTTACCTGTTCACGTGAGACTTAAAGACATCTAGATTGTATTTTTCAGGAAAAACGGACACGGTAAAGAGTTTCACTCTTCAGCGATACGTATGATAAAAGTGGAAGCATAACGTTCGTCCGCTTTGTTGGTATTTGCACCATATATCGGTGGCGTGACCTCGCGCGTCTGCTTGTCCGGTGGTAAAATGATGTCGTTGGAATTATTTCGTGTAATTCCTTGGCACACTCGCTGAAGTGTATTCTATAGATACCGAGAAACTAGCGACTTTGCGTCAATGATCACCATGCAAGACCGTACTTGTGTTTGGTAAAGATTCAGCAATTGAAGCGAAGTGAAGTATTCCTCACCTTTGATAGAACCACAATTAGGTCGAAGCTAAGCCATTTTACGCCGACCAACGCTGAGAGCTTTATATCATAAATCATAAATTGAGCCGGCTCAATTGATTATAAACAAAGATGGTTTTTAAAACTTCTAGCAGTACTCTACAATATTATAAGATATTTATATCTCCGCAGCACATTGCCAAGGATGCTCTTCGAGACTTCAGAAGCAGGTTCTATTTTATGTGGAACTGCATTGGTTGTCGGAGCTGCAGTAGCTACAGTTACGGTGGATAAACTTGGCAGAAAGGTAAGTAGTATGTAAACGCCACAACTCTTCCACTTCATGGCTATACACTTGACTATCATAATTACTAAGCCAGTCTATTTGTATCTATAGTAATATATAAAGCTGAAGAATTTGTTTTTTGTTTGCTTGAACGCGCTAATCTCAGGAACTACTGATCTGATTTGAAAAAATCTGGCAGTATTAGATAGCCCATTTATCGAGGAACGCTATATATCATCACGCTAAGATCAATAGGAGCGGAGCACCTAAATAAATATTTTTTTTGTAATTTCGTTTTTCTTTTCAGATGCTTCTTTTATGGTCATGTTCAGGAATAACCTGCTGCCTCGCAATACTAGGAGTGTACTGCGATCCCCATATACGTTTGCACTCCTGGTACAATAACCATTCGTGGCCTTACATAAAATTACAAAATGTTAAGGAAAGAAAGTTTCCGCAAAATATTACAGATGAATGGAACATTACAAATGCAATATTTTTGAAGAATTTTACAACTCATACAAAATTTTGGGCGAAAGAGAACGAGAGTGTCGGATTTTTTACCAAAAACGTGCAGAATGGAAGCGACGAAGATATTACGATGTGGGCACCTATAGTGTTGTTATCAATTGTATTATTCTTATATAACATTGGGCTGGGTTCTGTGCCTTACGTTCTGATATCGGAATTGTTTCCTATAAATGTGAGTAAACTATTTTGTCATAAGTCATAAGTTTGATCTATTCGTTTTTCGTACAACGAATTAGAGTTCCGATGGCTCACTGCCCCCTTTTCCTATCTCATCTCAAAGGCTGCTAATTCGTTGTGTTCTCCTAGTGTTGACTTATAAACATATTTTTGTTCCAGGTACGAAGTTTGGCGTCCAGTCTCCTGATATCCTGGATGTGGTTGAGCAGCTTTCTCCTTCTACGCTACTACGGAAGTATTGCCGTCTCGCTTGGTCTCCATGGCACATACTACATATGCGCCTCCATAACACTATTGGGCGCCTTGTACATTCTTTTGGTGATTCCAGAAACAAAAGGGAAAAGTCAGGAGCAGATAGACGAGATACTAGACGGACCTCTTATAGTTTTAGGAGGCAATAGAGAAGCGCGATGACGATTGGTAGGCATTTCTATGGTATTTTGTTAGTTATTTCCACATTTTGGACTGTATTCAAAAGTCGGTCTTATTAGTCCAGCCAAATTTTTGATGGAGTCAACATTAGAGTTACTTTGATAGGTGTTTATGTAACTTAAGGGTATTTGTAATAAAGGAATTAGGTAAGATATACGTTACCCACATAGTATAATTTGATAGTACTTTTTTTTTATTTTTTATTCTGTTTTTTTTTGGGGGGGGGGGGGGGGTTTTATCCACACGGATACGTCAACCCCATCGTAACCTAATCTAACTTACTCTAAATACATTACATTAAAAAACAAAGGCCGTCACTGATGAAGGACTCCAATCAAACCACCCAGCCGTTGAGATAATTTTGATGTGGGCTCAGACAGAATTGTTTGAATGACACCAACATCCATAGGATTTAGATTGAAGTCTCTCATCAGTGCCTGCCTTTCCTTTTTGTTTCTGACACAATTCATCAGCAAATGTTGGATATCTTCCAAATCACCACAGGTACTGCAGTTTGGTGAATCTACTTTAGTATAGTACTTTACTTTCCAAAATTAGGTTTACTCTCAGTTAGATGTTTTGATTACTTTTATACAATGCCCGATACCATGGAAGAATAGTAAAGTATGACACTCGCACAATTAAGAACGTAACACGTAATACACTTTGAAATAGCAGTTCTCTATTACAGATAATCTCTATTGGGGCTTTTAATCCAAGGTCCAATTCTAGTAAGTTCCTTTCCAATTATGCAAAGATGAAATTGAAAAGCAGTGATTGTCAATCTTTAGTATTTTTCTTCCAAGTCTGTGTAATACACCGCAGGTATTGTTTCTGTATCTGGATTATTCTATTCATGGATGCTAAAATTATAATCACGAGTAACACTCTAATTAAGACCAGGCTACCATTGTTAGAAAGATCTGCATTACTTGCATGTTTTTTACCGGTTGTAAGACAAATATATGGGTAGAGAGATATAGGACCTGGCATAATAGTGATCCACTATAGTACCCTATTTACTTATCATAGATCTCAGAATTTTGGGCCACTGAAGTGCTGAACAAAAACATCTCCACTCGCCTTAGGTGAGAATACAAGAATGGATGAGATGAGAAACAACTAAATAAGGGTTCTTTGAAAATTATCTGACTGTAAAATTTAAAGGAAAATAGAATAAGTCGCGATGAAAGTTATGTGACAAGAAGTTCGTTAGACTGGAAGATCCATGGATACAAGTGTAAGCTAGACCAAAAAGAGATAGATGGATTACGTGAAGAATGATATGATGATTTTAGAATGGATAAACACACAGTATCGACCTCAAGTAAATAATTGGAATAAAGTGAATAAAACGTGAGAGACTTCAGATTTTTTGTCCCTCAAAGATCTTAGTCCAGCCCTAGAGGTAGATATGGGCTACTTTAGGTATTATCGGGTTAGATAAACTCAACGGAATGGGCAAATGATATCATGTTTTAAAATTAGTTAAAGCCGCCTTGCAACGATCGAAGTACGCTTGCACAGAGTACACTTGGATAGCTCCACGGATGCTACTAATATTGTAGCAACTGGCAATGACACTAGGACCAGCACGTTTAGTTTTAACTTTTACGAGTCTTAGGGCTCGTTCCTCTAGTAGCTCTCAATGCCCAAACTGCTCTGTCAGCCGTTCCACATAGCGACAACGATCATTACGGTCATGGTTATTAATGATATCATTATTTTTGATCACAAAATGCTCATAACGACCCATGTCAATGTCAAGATGGATCGAAGTGGGCATTGAGCACAGAGCACTTTAATTCTCTCCATCGATTAACATTGATATAGGCGCGATTTTCAAATCAACCAATGACATTTGTGTATTTTGTCGTTAATGAGACCAACATTCCATAATCCGTTCCACTTGTGTTTATGGTTGTAACGGCCGCAGACAAGTAGAAGGCGAAAAATCGTGGTCGAAAGCTTGGTCTTTGTGAGTCTCGTGTGGAACGTAGCATATTTATATAATGTGAAAATAAAATAATGACAGCTGAAGCTCACTCACAAAAAATAACCAAGACTCTATTGTGACATTTTTGTGGACTAACGTTTTTAATCTTGAACATTTACTTGAAAATGAATTAAGTGATACGAATAAACTCGGATAAGTATAAAGTTTAGTTATATTATATTAAAATTTAGTTATGTACCTACATATATTTTATCAAGTATGTATTGCTAGTCGTGACTTCAAGTGTCCGAGTGGCCGACACAATGCTGACCTTGGCCCAAAAGCTTGTCTTCAGGATGTTGTTGCTCCTGCGCAATCTTTCCAGTAGTTTTGATTTATGCTTTTCTGTTTTTTGTCCTAAAATCTTTTTTTACCAAGTAAGAAAGAAAGACAGTAGCAATTTTATAGAAAATATATTACAAACAAAAAATGGATACCGCAATTTAAGAAGCAAATTTGGAACTCGGTGTTTTGCTGTACCGAACATGTTTTGACACAGCACTGGTTTTCAGTGCCCACCTCCAAAATCTCATGTGTCTTAAGACCCTAAGTATGTGGGTAAGGAATAATCTAGAATTATAGAATAAGATACAAGAATTATACGAGTGTATGAATTCGCTTAGAGTTTACTCGGTCAAAGCGTACTTCGATCGTGGTTCAATACAAAATATTAATTGTGATAGATAATAATAACAATGTCATTTTAATGGAATTGAAAGTATTTTGTAAATAATATTTGTATAGAAAATAATGATTTTGGATAGTTAAAGTTGAATGTCGAATATGTTCAGCAATGTAATATTGATATATAAATGTAATTAACTGATCTTATTCATTATGGAAGAAAAATCCTAGGAAATACATTTGCCGGTTAAAACATGTAACTCTGAGAAGTGTCTAAATTCCATATTATTAGATGGCGCAAGACTCTTGTGTTATTTTTGATATTATTTCAAGGAACATTTATTATTTAAAGAAAGAAAAACTTTATTAGTTGAAAGAGAAAAAATATTTGAAGAAATAGTGACGTAATTACATTCCTTATACATTATTATACACAAAGCATATTTTAAGATTTTGTACGCCGTACTTTCAGCGAACAAGGTTTGCATTCAGCATATTGCTGTGCCAGAATGACATCCGACACGTCCTTTTGGCGTGAAACCAAAACGACCCAATTTTGTCAAATACTAATTAATAAAAATAATTCTACTTATATAATAATTAGTAAATCGAATAAATATATTTTAATAAAATCACCAATATATTGGTTGTTACATTAAAATACAATACTTTTGTAACAACTTGTATCGGATCATCTGTTTGATTACAATTCGATAGAGTGATTGCTGAGTAATGCCAACCGTTTATTTTACTTTTGACAGATCAAACATTGATCAATTTCTGATGCGCTAACGCATTATCAATTCAATCAGTCAATCAATATCTTTGTTTGCAATAATGTTATTACATTCTACCACATGGTGGTGCATAAAACGAATGAAATGAAATTAACATGAATATTCTAAAAAAAATGTACAATTTTTAATATTAATTTATACAGGTTTTAAGTGAACGCTCATATAGATAAAATATCTCGAATTCTGAGGTGAACCTGTAGATAAGTGGCATTAGCACTAAATGAATAGAATGAAAATTATGGAGGGTAGAGGTAAGGAGGACCATCTAGTGTGGGGGATCAGTTGAAAAAGTGTCCACCTGCAAACAGCAAATTATGGTTTGAAAACTCGTCAAAATAGCGCTAGTGTAGGAAAAGGAAATGATATGAATTTAGCAGTTGTAAACGAAGTGTGATGGGTTGAAAATTTAAAAAATTATAATTTGGAAAGGTACTGAGACTTTCTCGTATTGAGATGTATGTATATAAATTTTTGACCAATTGAATTTTTGAAACCTATTTCACTAAATAAGGTAACCTGAATTTACCTGAAAATTCCACCACGAGGAGACATGCAATAGTTACATTTTCGTAAAATCCGCGGTGACGAAGAGAAAGTCTTTCTTTCCTTCTTTAATCTAGTATCCTACTCTAATTATTTGTGGCGTTATTTTTAAATACTTTCCACTTGCTATTATGGCGCCATCTTAATTTGCTGCCCTTCAGTGGACGCATTAATATACTGAGATGGTTCTCCTTACCTCTACCCTCCATGATGAAAATGCATGGAAATGACATAATACGTCACGATATGTCATACGACGAAGACAGACCCAGGCTACGTTCCACTTGTGACTTACAATGCCCAAATGCCCCTTCAGCCGCCATTAATGTTTGTTTTTGTTATTCAAGTATTCTTCAATAATATAGTATCCCTTTTAAGCAAGATACTTTTTAATTTGGTTTTAAATTTAGTGAAAGGCAAATCTAACATTTCCCCAAGAAAGAGGACAATACATTCTTGCAATCTAAACGATGGCAATATCAGTCTATTAATTATTATCCGGAGTTTTTGGCGGGAACTGAAAGGAGACATTGTGCTGTGCAGTTTTATTTTCTAAAAATGTGTATAATTACTCTAAAATGAACAATAGTTGCAGGATATTGATAGTTTTTGAGTAGAAATTATGTGTTTTTGTGAGAAATGTGAACTGTATAGTCAGATGTGATCTTTCGAGTTTTCACAAGAACTCCATTGAATGGCGTCGGTTGTAGACTGCAATACAACTGCGCTACTATACGAAGACCTATTAATTAACATGTTTCCGACTGAAAGACTTTGATTCTATGGTCATGAATAAATTAATAAAAAAAATAATTATTATCCAAATCTGATGCGACCTACGCTAATACCACTTAGCTACAAGGTCTGTTTAGATAAATGCATTTTACAGGTTATTTGTACCGAACTAGATTTAAGTAATTAATTGAACAGCGGGCTTAAAAACCATTCTCACACATGGCCGATTCCTGTATTTTACTATTCATTAATTTGCCTTACAATCAGTTGAATTTTAATATTACTTGTATGGAGCTTATGAAAATTTTTAATTAATGGTAAGGCAAGTCAGCGGCTGGTAAGATATAAGAACCGGCCAATGTTCAGTGATTAATTTGTCAATTGCTCTCCAGCTACAAAAGAAACATTCGGAAGAGCGTTTGAAATAGTTGGAATATTTTTCGATATTGTTCAATTTGATAGCTAATAAGTAATTGATATGGTTAAAATTTTCGCACAAAATACTTTCGACCTTACTTATAATAATCTCGTTAAGAAACGATTAGGCATCTCTTAGTAAGAGAATCAGAATCCGACCCTAATCAAAGAGTATCTTTTTTTCACTTATAAACGTGTATTACCTGTTGTTTACCATTTGAATGATTAACGTAGGTTGTACCCAAAATATTCGACTAAAGAGGAGTTTATGGGTAAGATTTTCACTAATCAGTTGCTGAGCAGTTTCTTTAAGTTTAACAAACGATTATAAGTAAGGCCCTTTGTGTCCTAATTTACAAACAAATTGTGTGTGTGTGTGTGCAGTTCACACGCAGTAGAAGTGAAACTTCAGATAATACACTCATAGATAATTCTTCTTTAACTTTTATTAAATATAAATATAACTATGTAACTCCTTAAGGGCCGTTTGCATAACATTCCTTAAAATTATTTAAGAAACACTAAACGTATTTAACACCTTTAAATACGATTAGCGTCTTGCACAACGCAAAATTAAATATGTTTAAAGAATTGTCAATACGTTGTGTGTAAAACGTATTTAGCCAGTTTAACATGGTTAAGTAATTTTAATTAAAGGCGATCGTTATGTAGGCGGCCCTAAGTATTCCAGAATTGTAAAAAGTGTTGCGGTTATGTTTACTAATTTACCCCTGGGATTAAGTAAATTCTTTCTAATGGACTTATTGGTTGACAGCATATCGACTACTATCGCTTAAACAGAGTTATTCATTTAAATAACATATTCGTTTACGGGTTTATAAAAACGTGGTCACCTCGAGGTGATACTCAAGGTGACCGGAGAGACCCAGCTCTCCGACTAGGAAATGGTGCGGCCAGACCGTGGTTAATCCAAGCTGGACGTGAATGCACAAGTAAGCCGACAGCCTGGACAAGGGATATTTGAGGATCGGACAAGGGTTTTAGAGGGTGCTAACTGGACCGTGGTACTAGCACATCATAAGTGAAGTACTAGTTCCACCCCGGCTTAGAGAATCCCACACTCGGGCCGCGACCTTTCCCTCTCGTGCGGCCTATGGTCGTCTATCGCCTTTCCCCTCTATATATAAAAAAGAGCCTCCAAAGATGCGATTTTATGTTGATGAAGAAGAAAATAATAATAATAAATTGAATAAGGTAGAAGGGCACTAAGTTGGAAGGACATAAAAGATTCAAGTTTAAGTTTAAACAGATAACTTTGGTTGATTCATCTGAAATAAAATGTTTGCTTAAGTGACATAACTCCATCTTATTAAGTTATAGTAGTAAATATATGACGTCACGTCTTGCTAATTCTTTGACAGGATTCGACCTTTTTTGAGAGTGTGAACTCAAATTCAATGGATAAAATATGAATTATATATATACATAAATGTTAAAAAGTATTTGTGAATGTTGTACGTTCGTAATTCGTATATTTTGTATGGATGATTATGAAATTAAAATGCTTTAAATGTGTCTACGTTTTTCACTGCACTTTCTTATCTTTAATCATATATGAGGGTTGAAAATATTTTTTCATGGGGTATCTTTAGTCAGTAGTTTTTGGGGTTTGTAATTTTTTTATAGTTCCGTAGCCTGACAGCGAAAATAGGGCCGTTTATCATCTCTACGGAACCTTTTGTAACGGATTGACAAGCCCTTACTTATTTTATATTAACATTTAAGAAAGCTTCAAAGTACTAGGAGTATATACAATTAAAGAGTTAAATTGTAAGTAGAAACTGAAACTACTTGAAATAAAACACATTATAAGGATTATAAAATCTATTTATTTGTATTACTAAAATAATATAAACTATAGTAGGGTGAACGTTACAATTGTTGGCACCCCCTCATTGGTTGGATTTTAATTAATTTAACACATTAAAAATCTATTATTTTGTACCCATAAAATGATAATAATGTACAATATTATAAAATTCTAAATCTGCCATGTCTGTTTATTGAAGCTATTAAAAAAACTACTGGAATAGACCATATAAACGATGGAGAACACGGTGATTTTTTTATTTCTTTTTTGTTTCTCTTTTTTCGAGATTCACGTAAAAACTACTGGGCCGATTTCGATGCGGTTTTTGCTGATCAACAGAGAATTCTTGGACTTAAAATCTTATTCTTATTTATTCCAGGGAAACTGTCGGAATTTTTCTGGGGACGATTTGAAACGGTGAAATTAAAAAAACGAATTTCAAACTGATTTTTCCCCTGATCGATTGGCTAATGTTATATAATAAAAAGTGTGATATTTTTATACCGGGAATCCAGCGGGATATTTCCCGGGAGCGGTTTGTAGTTGTTCGGGTGCATAAAAATTAGCTTATTCCGACACAGTTTCCACTGAAACTTTTCTAAATGCTGCGGTAGTTCGTGTATTGGGAAACCCGCAGCAATTTCAAGTCAAGCGTGGACGAAGTGGCGGCCATATGTAAATATGTTTTTTATTGTATGTTTGCAATAATAGTACATTATGGTACTAGTGTGTCACATTGGTGATTGCCGCCGAGGCGCAATTGAGACTCGAGCCGTAGGCGAGGGTCTTAAGAGAGCCGAGGACGGTAATCGTCAATACACACGTGTATCATACGACGTTTTTCAACACACTTGTGAATAAAATAACAACAAAAACTCATTTTATTTAGTAGATAAAATAGATATTTTTCCTTGGAGTTTTCAGGTAGTAAACTTTCCATAAAGTTAAGGGCTTCACATCTTATATCGGGCGGTTTACAACATAAATCATTTTCTTCGTAACTAGTACTTGTAGACATTTTAATTAATAAATAACTATAATAATTTCAACAGTGAAAACGAGTTGTGAAAAATGTTTCGCTATGGCGGGAAAAAATAATCAGTTTTCCTATGCGCGCGCATTGCGATCGGCCACAGGCTAAAGGGATGAGGTTTTTTTTTTATTTTCCGCGCATAAAGTTTGCGCCTATTCTGCCACGTACAAAATGGGGAATTTAGAGTTCTCTTTTATTACAGAGAAAAAAAAGTTATATAAGAGTGAAAGTTTTATTTATTAAACACGTACGAGTTAAAATTATCTATTTAAATAAGAAGTTTCATGAAATGAGAAAGCAATAGGAACATTAACTTATTTGTTCTATAGAACACGATCTTTTTTTGAATAAAAACTTTTTTAAAAACAAAGCAACTCAACCAATAAAATTTAAAAAAATCTATAACTCACAAGTGAGTTATTTTTTTACTCACGGTTTGATTATAGGTGTCATTCTGTGCCTAATTGCGGTGACCATAGAGCCACTTTATTAGCAAGTGTGTTGAAAAAAGAATTATATATCTTAATAAATTGACAAGGCACTAATTACTTGGGGTGGCAACAATTGTATAGGTTCCCGTATATCACAATACATTCTTAAATAATTATTCTCACTAATAATTACTGAAATTCGAAAACCAACATTTTAATATATTAGTTATTGCGTAGTCGGCAAACAGGCAAATAGCTCATGGAAAGTGGTTATCGTCGTGGACATTTCCAACACCAAGGGTACTAACGCATTACCAGTCTTTGATGGTACGATAGGAAAGGGGACATACGAGATAAATTGGACAGAAGGGATGAAACAAGAACTTGAAATCATACGGTAACTTGTTTCGTAAGATTTGTGTAATATACATACATCGATACAGTATTTTGTTTGTACCGAAATGTGCAACATGACTTCTGACATATAAATAATCTATATTAAGTATATTCGCAAGTGGCAATGGCAGAGTGTTGCTTGCTACGTATACTTAGCTCTGTCCCGCTTACATGATTCGTACACTGTCGCGTAATTAAAATTGGTCTTCTACCCAAGTATATCGGGAGTGATTATTAACTCCATTGAAGCAGGTCCTTAAGCAGCTGGTTTTCGGATTTTTGCTCAAAGGATAGTATAATAAAAAAGACAGTAGGTGACTTTAAGCCAAGTCACGGCGTCTATTACAGTAGTAACAAATGTTACTATCATTTTTATCATGTTACAATTTAGAAAGTCTTACCTACTGGTAAGACTTTCTAAATTGTAAATTGGGTACTCCCAAGTGTACCTAAATAGAAGGGTAATCCAAATTTCAGCCTTATACAATCAACTAGGTTTGTTTTATTCACAATTTTGTCCCTTGTGTAAAACTGCCCTTTTGTCTATGCACCCATTTGTTATGAAGCCCTCGTATACGATTTAGATTCTTGCATAAAAATAAGAAAATCACCCATCAATTTCCTACCCAAAAGACATCGCTTCCCACAGACAAATAAACGTAAAATTATTCATATTGAAAAGATCTACTCCATTATTATTTACAATATAAAATACCTAAAATAATACAAATTTCCAAATTACAATAACACTCAAAAGGAAAGCACCTTCAATTTGTATGTCCGTTTTTTACAACAAAGTTTATGATGAATATATAAGTGTAAGTATTCAAAATAAAAGAGTATATATGTATGCTAGGGGACTTACTGAGCTATGTGACTTTCAATTTAGTCGATTACTATCGCATATATTTTTACTAGAGATATGGCTTGCAAATTGCAATAGCAAAATATTATGTAAATCTCCTCATTCCTTTTGAACATAATTGTATATGAATATAATATGCGTTTAATCTACAGTCTTATTATACCCAAAACCAAATCATCATAAAGTTTTTGGGTTAAAGGCACATATTCACCAGATTTCTGGTCCAAGAAATACATAGGGTCGCTATGAGAGCTTGGCTTGTATCCTTGTTCGATCAACTCTTTCTTCTTCAACTTAAAGGTTGCTGTTAAAGGAGGCTCTGGCAATATCCTGACGAATAAGGGTCTGGCATATACTGGCAATGAAGATTTTAAGCCTTTCGCTAGTAATGTTAAATCTAGTTTCTTCTCTGGGTCTGCTATGGCCACCATTCCTGCTTTTCCCTCTAAATTCGGTATCTGTAAATACCAGGATAGCATAAACATTAACAACTTCAACGAGAAAGTTTAAAGTTACCAAGATCGACGCAAAACTTTTTGTAACGCTCAGAGTAATCTGCGTTCGATTATGTGTTTAAATTTAAGACTTATTCTGAACGCATAATAAGACTTCGTAGAGCTGAATTTACAAAGAGATAAATTTTGTGAGTTTGTTTGTAGCAAGTAATCTCTTAAACCACTAAACCGATTTTGAAACTTCTTTCGCCAGTAGAAAGCTACATTATTCTTGAGTGACGTAAGGTATATTTGATTGTGATTAATAATATTTAATAATATTTTGAATGATGCCCAGCAAAATGGGCACGGAACAGCTAGTGTGTAAGGATTACTTAGGTTCAATCTTATCTTATTATCGATCTTTACTTACTTATTATTACTTGGAATAACATTTATTAAATAGAGGAAAATAATACTTTATTATTATAAAGAATCCGTATTCACGCGAGCCAAGCACATGAAAGTTTTAGTTGTATATATTTTTTATTTTTTAAATTTAAAAACAAAGTAATTACTAACACTAATATATTTTATAATTAAATAATAAAATATAAGAAAGAAAGAAAAATAATTAAATTTATTTTACTTACTTAGTGATTTTTTTGAATTTAATTATTTTAAACTACCAAGAGAACATAATACATTGGAAACTTACGGAAACTCCATAAACAACTGCATCCTTTAATCCGATTAAAGAACTGATTACACCTTCAACCTCAGTCGTAGATACATTTTCTCCTCGCCACCTGGAACACGAACAAATCCAAAACATTAAAAAACAAATAAATATAAAGCAAAACAAAACAATTAAACACATGTTGTTTGTTATATAATTGGAGATTACGTCATAAATTGGAATGTCAAACACCTTGGCCGAGTAATTATGTATCACGCGATTGCTAAATATTATCAATGTATGCTTGTCATCGTTATTTGTTTACTATTAGATGTACAATAAGCCAGGTGGTAGGGTATTGGCCCGTTTGGTTGGCTACCACCTTTGGTTTAGAATACGAGTATCTGACTTTGTAAAAGACACCTTGGCCAAATTGTAGGTCTTTCAGTCATCAAACGAGAGACTTCTTGTGAGAGATCAAAAAGGCACATTTCGCTCAGTTAAAATTTTAAAAAGATACATGTTATACTTTTTTTATTACAATGCATAGCAAAATAACCTTCAAGTTCCGATAAGATGTAAAAAAATCAAAGATGATCCATTAAGATTTTTTTGGGATTTTAGGGAAGACAAATACTAGATAGAATGCGTGTTGAAAATACATCAATGTGCATGGTCCAACGCGTATTTGGACGATCAAGTTCCTTAAGTTACTAAGGAAACATAAACATCCAGAGCTCATTTAAAATGTCACCAGGGGCCCAAATCTCCTATTACTAGCTCGTCAAAGTCGCCGAATACTATCGTCTCAATAGTAGGTTTTCCTGATTCGGTATTCTTTTAAGTCCAATGGTGTACCCGTGGCACGCCACTCTATCTTTACAAATATGTAATTGTATGAGAAACTCGCGAAAAATATTTAAAATCCTTGGTAACTTTTCAACATTCATTTTGGCTAACATTACGTAACCATTTCTGCAGATGGTACACCAATATTTTTCTACTATTATTCTGCCGCGACACTATCACATTATATTGTGCATTTAGTAGAATATGATTTTTTGATATTATCGCGATGGAATCGTACCTTGAATATCATCACAACGACAATTTATCTAAATAGCAGAATAAGGCTCCATCCAATACAATCCATAACGGTACTAACACCGCATGCTTATTAAGCATGCCACTAAAGGTCAATTGGTATTTAGTGGCATATGTATCGACGCTCATAGCATACTTAATCAGCATGTGTGTCAGTACTACAAAAGTAGAAATACCCAAAGTGGTCCTATGACGTCGTGTGACACGTACTTGGCCATCTTAGTAAAGTACCTTAGATTACTAGGAGTATATAAACATCAAGAGCTTAATCAAAAGTGTCACTGGTAAGATTATTGAAGTAAAAATACTCAAATTCCTATTGAACCAAAGTGTGGACCACCACTTTGGTCCAATAGGTATTTAGCCAATTTAAAGTTCCTTAAGTTATTAGATTATAAAGACCAAGAGTTCACCTAAAAGTGTCGCCGGTACGGTCCTTGAAGTAAAAGTACCCAAAGTGGTCCATCACCAATATATCGCCAGTGTTGAAATAACAATCACCATCTCTTTTGACATCACGAACCATTTTCTTCTCTGAAGCCGTTTTATCAGCATAGCCCGCGAATGTAAGTATCGCTTTCTTGGGATCTATTTTACCAAGTAATAAACCTGCAATAAAAAATAAATTTTGATTTTTTGATTCTTAACTTTTCAATTAATTTTTGTTACATGCTCTAATGGCGTTGTACTCCATATGGGCATTATAAACTAATGCTACAATTGCCCAATAAAAACGTTATTTTCCAAAGGGTAGATCCTTTGACCATAATGATAATAAGACCATAATGCATCACTTGCACTAATGATCTTTGTATATTTTTAGAAGTTCCTTAAAAGTCCATGTTTATTACGTTTAATGACCTGAAGTCCCGAAAACTAACTAAGGGCCTATATTTGTATTATCGTTTTATGGTTTATTCGATGTGTGCCGCTCCCGAATTGATACTGAGCGGTTAGGAAATGCTCTCAGAAATATGGCAAACTCGGTAAGTTTTGATTCTGCACCAGCAAATCAGAAATGTGCATTAGT
Source organism: Dendrolimus punctatus (assembly GCA_012273795.1). Taxonomy (NCBI): domain Eukaryota; kingdom Metazoa; phylum Arthropoda; class Insecta; order Lepidoptera; family Lasiocampidae; genus Dendrolimus; species Dendrolimus punctatus. The sequence goes on along the minus strand of CM022552.1, from coordinate 621,745 downwards.
ATTTTTCTTTCTTGACAAATAAAGATACCTGGTTCATGTGGTCCACAAGTAATGCACCGTCCGTTGACATCTCGTAAGATTTCTCCAGTAATTTCATCACATCTGAAACATACCAATTCGTTTCGGGTTTTTAGTATAACGGAACAATAACAAGTTGTATGCAAAATTTGTTTGCTGAATTGCGGCACAAAAATCATCACATCCCGCCATTCCATTCATCTATTCAATCCCTTCCATTGCAATTCTCCAGTCTAATCCATAGTTGGAATAGAGATTCCAACTTCTATATACCATCCCTTCTAATTCATCCTAAAGACTGGCAAACAATGCCTTGGCCTTTTTTTTTTGTTTTTTGGCCAGGGGAAATCCGTTTGAGGACTAAGCCGCGACAGGCACAGGAGCCTGGGGGATGCTCGCGACCCGGTGAGACAGTGTGGGATTCGCCAGATCAGGGGTGGCACTAGCGTGCCCGGTCAGAACCGGTGCCACGCTATTGCCACTCCCCACTTAGGGATACCCACTAAAACCCCTGGGTGTTCCGTCCTGCGCCTTATGCCAGGGCTACGTGTATGCGGTTTTCCCAACTCGCCCCCGCTCACTGGGCCTCTTCCAATGCCGGGGGAGAAACAATGCCTTGGCCTGACTGAACTGACATGAAAACATGTGCTCAGTGTATAACAACAAGACCTATTGTAAAACCATGTTTTTATACAATAAATTATTTTGATTTGATTTGACTCTTGGTGTTGCAAAAGTCTATATCAGACAGCAAACACTTTCCATTAAGTGGTCTCTCTCCCTGTTTTACGGCTTCGTAAGTAAAAAAAAATAAAACTTTCTTATTGCTGGAGTACAGCAGGTAAACTGAAAGGCCACCTGATGGAAAGATGTTACCGCCGCTTATGGATATTCGCAAAGGTGCTAACCAATGTGCTGTCGACTTCGAAAAAGGGACTGGAACCTGACCACAAATGCCAGAACACAACCCAAGGTCGTTATGGCGACATATTCTACAACAGGGATGGTAGCCATCCATGATGGACAGATATTCTACTGGACGTGGTATTTTATGTCTTGCCTTTTCTTTCTTACATACATACATACATACATACATACATAACTTCACGCCAGGTCCCTTGCGGGGTAGGCGCGAACAACAGAGCGCCATTTAGGCTTATTCTTACACACCCCACTTGCTTCTTTGAAATTTATAGCTCTTGTCATGCACGCTCGTCTGTTCTTGAGGCTCCTGACATCACCTTCTGCTAATACAAGATCAATTTGATCATAGAAGGTGTGTCGTGGCCTTCCGCGACTTCTGCATCCATTCACTTTTGCATTGTATATCTGTTTAGTAATTCTTTCATCATTCATTCTTTCCACATGCCCGAATCACCGGAGCATTCCTTTCCTTACCTTTTCTTTCTTCTTTCTGATTAAATCAAAGCTAGTAAGGAAAGGGTAGAAATTGCACTACGAGAGATATTTAATTAATTAATTTAATTTGCACTATTATATGTTGGAAGGAAGTTATTTTACGAGGCAAAACCAAAAAATCAAATGTTTGTTGGTGTTGTCAACACTTTCAACATTCTTTTCTTTCTTCTCTCTGATTTTTAACTGAAGTGTTGAGATATCAACTGACAAAGAAGTGATAGACTTTGATGCCCATTTTTTCATTATTTACCAATTGTATCATGTCTCTCCTCCATCTAGTCATGTCTTCAATAATAATTTTTAAAAGAACTAGCAATTAAAAACATTTAACTAAATTAATATAACTTACTTGACTAACGTGAGTGGATATATAGATGAAACTAGTCTGCTCAGAAAACCGATTGCACCGACTTTTGAATCCAAATTCACTGTAACAACATTTTTTAATTTTTCAAGATTCTTGTTCTTTTTTATACACTTTTCTTGACCGGTGTCCAACATTTGTAGATCTCATGAATTTATTGATATTTAAGTTTTCAAAAGCATTAGTATAGTGTAACTGTTATATTTATCAATTACAGTGTTTAAATAAAATATAGGGATTTTTTAAGAAAGTAAACAGACATTTAATCGTCGTATCATCGAGGTAAGCAACGCATCAGCTCCCTTAACCTCGTAATCGGCTCATTAGTCACTTCTCACCTGACCAGGACTTACTTGATCAAGCTCGCAAGCTCTCCACGTACGGATGTCGAGTGAACCACTCGGTGATAACCCGCTACACCAAGTGATCCACCTTTAAACCCATCATCAATCATTGGCAGTCAATAGACGAGATGGCATGCAACGTTCACTGGTTCACCACGTACAGTTCACTGGTTGTTTACGTCGCGTCCATAGGTGGAATTTGGTAAGTGTCGAGTAAATCCAATAAGCTATATAATAATAAGCTAAGCCATTAGTATTGCAGATGTCCATAGGCAACTATAGATACTTGAGGTCAGGGTTGATTTATCCGTTAAAATACAAGTAAACTTATTACCAAGATTACTATTGCCTTCGGTAGCACCGTAGAATTCCAACACCCTCTTAACACCGAACCGATCGACGAACTCCTGCCATATTTGCGGCCTTAGTCCATTCCCAAAAAGGACTTGCACATTGTGAGTGTTGTCATTTGGACCAGGAGGTACCGCGAGGAGGTATCTGCAGATTTCACCTATATATTGAGCTGCCTGGAACATTAAATAGAGTTTTTTGAATTTTTTTGGCAGTGAACATGGATAGGTTATGTTTTGCTGCACAGTTTCATTTCAACAGAAGACTTTTTAAATTGTAACTTACAATTCAATTTTAATTCGTATTCTATAGTAAGCCGCTTCACAACTTGTTATCGATGTACTTAAAAGAAGAGCCTACAAGACCTCTAGCAATACAATTAGTTAAGGAGCCACCTAAATGAAGTTGCACTATCTTTGAAAAAGAAAGAATTGTCTTCATCGGCTATCTCGCTCATTCAAATATTTTATATCTTCAAAAATGGTAATGCACGGGAGAGATAGCAAACTCCATGAGGCAGGGGCTTAAACTTTTTGAGTACATTTCGTTATCTCTGTTTCGGTCTTTCTTTTTAAGAATAAATGTATTTACAATTAACAGAACCCAAAAGAGGAATTCTAACGTCGATAATTGGGCCTCGATATACTTGACCAAAATAGTAGATTGTTATACGAAAGGTGAAAGTGACCTATTAAAGCACCCGAGGTTAGCACTTTGCTTTTCATTTCAAATAAGAGGGAAGTATATAAAAGCTGATTAATTAAACAAACGACTACTTCTCTAATGAAGCGTTAAATCCATATCTAAATCTGATGACCTCATTTAATACGTCATAAATTTACTCTTCTGTCTTGTAAAAGATTTAAGTTTGGGAAAATTAATTAAATAAATTAATTAAACCAAAACGCTGGTCTATATTTTGGGCAACGCATAAGCGTTGCTATACAACGCGGTAACGCGGCCAGCGTTTTGGGAACGTTCCCAGCTGACGGTGATTTGGGACCTATTTATTATTTGTAGTTTTTATCTTTTATAAATTAAGCGGTACATATATTTTTAGAATAGGTATGTATAGCGTGTAAAATTGTATAATTTTGTAAAAATAAAGTTGAATATCTGAAATAATCAGAAAAAAAAAGTTTGAGAATAACTTAACTAAATACTTAAAAATAAACTAAATTATAAAGAAATTAATATCAAATCGCTGCCAGAGGGAAGCGTTTTTCTGTGGCATTCTTCCAGCCAGTATGTTTTACATACATACATACATAACTTCACGCCAGGTCCCTTGCGGGGTAGGCACGAACCAATGTTTTGTATGTTTTGTCACTGATAATAGTAAATACTTGCTCAAATTTATGTAAGTTGAATAATAATTTATGTTTGATGATGATGTTACAAAATTGTTGAATTTTTTTTTATTACAATTTATGCCGCAATATAACAGTGGCTGTAAAAAAAGTTGGGACATGAGTCGCATGTATTATCTATGGTTCGCATAGTTTTAAATTTTTTTTGACAGCAGAGAAAATCGTTTCCCAGGGACAAAAAGTGTTTGCAACCCCGTGATCGTATACGTGATGCGTAATTTCTGAATATGAGACATGAAAAACAAACTTACAGTACACCCGTGCTTCTTCACATCACTCCAGTAGTTGGAAGCGGAGAACTTCTTCCTCAAGACGACGGTAGAGCCTAAGATGATAGCCTGGCCAGCTCCCAGTACTCCGCCAGCGGTGTGGTGGAGAGGCAGCGGGTCGTATATCACGTCGGAAGTTGTTAGACGGGCTGATGTATGTACCCCTAGTGGGATTAGGAGGAACCTGAAAGATGGCACAAACTCCGTATACACACGTCTTGCTTCGCTTGTGTTTATCGCTCAACTGGCTCACCCCCTCCGTTGAGGCATTGCTTTATACTGTACAAATACAATATGTCTACTAGACCGCGTGGACTGAATTTCCAAGAATCACACCTAGCTAATGACTGACAATAAAGATACCCAATAGGCTGTTTTTCTAATAACAAATTTTAAACACAAAATAAACAAAAGAAGTCCAAATGCGACAAAGGTAACTGCGTTTTACGACAGGCAGGTGTGCCTTCACCTTTGCCGGCATGTAGCAATATGATGTCTTTATTGCTGTAGAGTTACATGTGTAACGTTATTTTTTATTTAAAGAACATTATTTAAGGCCATCATCACAATAAATCTTTCCTCATAGGACCTAAACAAAGTAATTTCACGGCCAAATGATCCATTGAGAGTTAAAATAACACAAAGCAACATACAATGTACATAGAATATTAATTAATCTATTATAATAGATCCGATTAAATCCGCAGTTTTATCAACGTTCATATCTTTACTACTTTTTATCTTGGGGATTCTGCGGGAATTTGCCTGGAAATTATTTAAAATGGCGGAAAAGAACAGAATTCCAATGTGATTTTCTCACAGATCGATAGCAAATTTTGTATAGTAAAATTATAAAAAATAACTATTTTTATCCCGGGCAAACTACCTGAATTTCAAGTCAAGCAAAGATGAAATCATGGGCATATCCTAGTAAACGTATAATTATTATCTTAACTACATGTATATTATATTTGACTTTGTGTTATCTGTTATAAAATTTGCCATTGTCATTATATTATTTCAACGCATCAGTGACTTTCTTTCAAATATATTATTATGAAAATTTCAGAAAATTCTTGTTGTTGTTTTTTGAAGTGAAACTTCTATATATACGGGGTCTTACGGTTTTTCGCTCACGAAAAAGCGTCACGGCCGCGTGTTCTATAACTTAAATTTTTAAACTCGTGATATCTTTCGAATGGAACGTCCGAATTGAATAATTCAAAAAGTTATATAAAGGTATTGAAGCAGTGTTGAATAATAAGTATTTTTAAATTTTTTTTTGCTATCGAAACTAGTTCCAATGACAGACATATGACAATAAACAATAAGTAAACAGTGGAATGACATTGGATTGACTCAGTTGCGGTCGGAGACCGAACGTTGCGGACGTTGAGATCAAAGCAGCCATTGAATGCAATGTCAACTGTACAATCCACACATTGGTGCATTGGCATATGTTGGTGCAAATATGACCAACATATCGCCGCTATACAAAATGTAGATCAAATCGCTCTTCAACTTACCTCATATTAGTAATAACTGCTGCCTTCGGGAATCCAGTCGTTCCACTTGTATATATGTATAGCAGAGTATCTTTAGGACTGGAAGGTACTACTGGGAATGGTTCTGGAGTCATCTCGTCCAGTTCCGCTGCCAAGTGCGACGTGTCTTGTAGTACTGGCGCTTTGGACCTCTCTGGAGAGTTGAATTGGAATAATGGCATATCCCGTATATCCGCTTGTATGTCCTTTATTGCTGCAATATGAATGGAATACCATGTTTAGGCCTGCAATATATTTTTTTTATCGTCACCTGTAGATTGCAACACTATGGGCTCTCTCCTCCCTTAGCGTTGTGAGCTTTAAGGGGAGGATTGTGAATGAAATAGGGGAAGTAAGTGATCGGATTCGGAACTCTCACTCACCCCACGAAACATGATTAATATAAAGCTTATGCCGATGTTCTGTGCTAACGTGGTATCACACCGATCGAATTCAAGTGGTATGGTATGGATGACCAAGCTGCCTTGGTAAGTGGGTATACGGTCCGTTCCCATATTAAATTGGGAAACCCGAGTCCAGCAGTGGGACGATTATCACCGTTTAATATAATCAATTATTAAAATCTTTATATTAATACGTGAAGTAAAAACACAGCAAAAACTTTGTACTCTTTTTACGAAATTGCGCGAACGGAGGAGTATGAAATTTCGCACACATATAGTTTGTATAGAGGAGTGCAGAACGCTAATATTTTTTTAAATTGTGCATAAAAAATACATTACATCAATAAAAAAAAATACACACACTACCATGTGTTTGACACGCAAATTATATACTCTTTTGTTTATTGTTACCTTGGCAAAATCTGTGATTAAAGAAATGTAGTCTTTGGAAGCAAATTATTATGGTCGAATTTCGACCACGGGCGACCACTAGTATCTATAAAACCTTAAGCTGGTTAGACAGTTCATTTATGTCTTTCAATTTGGTTGAATCAATAAAAATTATATAAATGTTAACTTGAATCATTCAATATTGTTGAATATCGTCGCTTTCTTTCAGTTCTGTGCCTTTCAACGAAATCGATACTATTTGATTGATCAGTCTAATGTCAATCATTATACAGTGAGTGTTATATATTCCAAAAACTATTTTTTCATTTGTTACCAACAAAAATAATTTTATATTATTACTTACTAGGTGTTCAAAACACCCACCTATTATTCTTTTAAAACAGTGCCTAAAAAGTTATTTTAAAAATATGAATAAGACAAAACTCGCAAGTACTAGGAGCTAACAAACAGCAAGAAGCTTACCTTCAGCCATCTCATCACCGAATACAACCGCTTTGCAGCCAGCAATTCTCAAACAGTGAATCAATTGTGACCCCCTAAGATTCGTATTCACTAACGCTGTGATCACTCTCAACTTGGCAAGACCTAGCCACAGAAAAATATATTCTGGCTGGGTCTCCATAAAAAGAGCTATAACTTCACCACTTTTGAAGCCTTGACGCTTGAAGTACCATGCTATGCGGTTGCTGAATTCATCACCCTGAAAACAAAATTACAGTACAGTGTAGTAGATTAACAATACTCATAAAGTAAAAAAAAACTTGGTTTTTAAAAAGGTTTTTAAATACAAGTTTTTGAGATCCTGGTTATCATGTAGCAGCTGAGTGCTAGCCAAGACAAGTGAAACAAGACCAAACACGACGGATCTATCTTGTTTAGTACAGGAGTTCCTATAGCCACCTACCGACTCCATCATCAGTAAAAAAAATTATTACATTGTCATATGATATACATAAGCGTGCCTAATTTCAGCTGAATCGGAAACCGGGAAGTTGCACAAATGTAACTTGCAGGATTCCACCCGAACTTACATACATACATTGCAAGTTAAATTAAAGCTTGTAAAAAAGTTAGTACCTTTTTCAACACATTAGGGGTTGAACTTACAATAATGCCGATACGTGTGAAATTAATGTAATTTCTAACCAGAAACAGATGTAAAAAATTTCATGCTTCCGGGCCGATTCATCGAAAGCAAATCCTTAGACTTAAAATCTGCGCTATTTTATCCTGAGAATCTAGCGGGAATTTTTATGGCCAGGTAGAAAAAAGAATCGGCAGACAAACACACAAACTGTATATCCCCAAATTAAGCAAGTTACGCTTGTGCTATGGGTAATACAACGGACTACTCTGGGGGGTAAATAACGGAAATACGTTTCCAAAATTTACTATACCACGAATCGAACCCGGAGCCTCCGCGTTGCAGTGAGGTAGGCCGGTAAAGTCTTAGCCCACTCAACCACAGAGGCCGTCGAATCTGATTTTTCATTGATCGATAAACAAATTTTATGTAATAAACTGCGTGACTTTTTTATCCCGGTAATCCGGCGAGAATTTCCCGGGAGGGATTTGTAGTTAGTATAGTATGCTGTCATAAGAACCTTAAGTTGTGTTCTGGCATTAGTCATCAGGTTTCAGTCTGCATTAGAGAGCAGTAGCGCTTTTGGTGTTGCAATTGTCTATTGGCGATTTTAACCGCTTTCCATCAATTAGGTCGTCTATCAGTCTGCTAAACTCATGCGACAAGCAAAAAAATACAATTGTATTGCCAGTTCAAAAACGCAAAAATACGACTACGCATTTTTTTCCCCTGTGCCTTCAAATTTTAACATCAAGCCCATCGCTACATCTGTGTGAAGTGGTCAATAACTACAATATCATCCCAGATGAAGCAGTAGCACAAGACTAACGCAGGTGGAGCAGAGATCCTTTGAGATTTTCTCGGGAATTGGTAAGGTGACTTTAGCTATGTAGATTTATTTAAAAAAATATTTTTACGACCTAGAGGCCGGTAAAAGGCAAATTCACACCTGCATACCTGTAGAAACACATTTTATTAACTATCGGCATTGGACTTCTTTTGTTTACTTTGTGATTAAAAAAGCAGCCCATTGTGTATTGTATTTTTTACGGCCTATTGTGTAATTGTGATCTGCCAGGTGTTTCGGATTTAAAAGTACAAACCGATTCTAGGAAATTCGGTCCACGCGGCCGGGCAGCCATATTGCATCTGTGCAGTATAAAGCAATGCCCCAATTGAAAGATCAGGCAGTCGAGCGATAACCACGAGCGAAGCCAGACTTACATTCGGTAGTCTATTTAGTGACGGACGATGCGCGTGTTATTGAAATACGATCTTCTGCATTACGTTTGGACTTTTGCGTTTGGTTATATTTGTACCTGTGTTATTACGTGTTTGTGTAGTTCTAATAAACTCTATAATGATCCAACGGCATTTTAATTGGAGTCGTGCAACTCGTAACCATATATATTTCTTACCTCACGGAATGTCAGGCCTCTGTCTCCCATAACTAGTGCCTTCTTCTCCGGAGCCCATTTCGCCACTTCCTCCCACCTTGTGACGACCGTCGTCCCCTGTTTCACCCACCACCATATCTTGAACATTGTAACTAAAAGAACTCGAAGGCCTCTGAAATAGGTTAAAACTCAAAAAACTCAGTCATCCGGTACACTAATTTTTTTAAATTATTATTCTATTCTATCAAAGTGCATCAATGTGTCGTTTAGATTACTTATTTGCATACGTATTGGAGTACTTTCGCAATTAACAGTTTGGAAATACCTCTTTGCAATTTATGATGTCTTAGTACCGTTGGCACCTAATAAGCTTTCTCTTCACTTTGTGTTGTAGCAGCGAGAGGTAGGTTAATAAATAAATATATAAACTTCAGATGGCAGAGAGCGTAGGAATGATGAGAACTGAACTCTTTTATTTTGGAAACGGTAAATCATTTGCAACCGCCTTTGCAGCTCTACTGCATGATAAATGGTAGGTAGGACGGTAATTATTTATCTTAGCCTGCCCTAGGCTGGGTGCAAAATTCAGGCAAAATTCCTAAATCCCGTACAGCAAAATTCAAAACCTCAAAAAACATGTTTTTACTATGTCTGCACTATTAGAGGTCGAAATACTAGTTTTTTTCGAAGATTTTTTAGATTCCAAGGAACTCGTTTATACAAGAAGATAAATAAGTTATTGCCATATTTATGATTTATCCAAAAAAAGACAAAACAAAGACATTTAATTTGTAAATTCCTTAAGTCCCAAAACTACTCAGAAAGTAAGAAATTGAATAACAGTTGCTGAATTACAATCAGTTTTATACAGCAAACTCGACTCCTATAATAACTCCTATGTATATATGTATTTGTATATTTATTTCTTAAATTATCATGAGTATCTATGTTTCTATTGCCTTTTTCCTGCACTACCTAATATCACCTGATTCCAATTTCTTTAATTTAGGAAATTTCTGGCCTGAAAGAGATCGCTTTGAGCGATAAGGTCGCCTAATTGTATCGCGTAGAAAATATTGTAAATATGGTCTGTTTTTGTAATTGTAATTTTAAAACTCTCTCTCTTTCCTCAACAGACTTATTATATCATAGAGAAAAGAGACATACATAGATTCTGTGGTTCCCAAAATAGTATTCAGTACTTGTGTTTCGAATGGCATGCGATGAAAATACTTTGGCTACCAATATTGTCGTATAATGACCGGCTAATATTAGTCAAAACATTATCGATTTCATTTATGTTTTATAAACAAGCGTATAAGTAGAGACGATCATGTTTTGTACTCGGTTAAGCAATGAATGCACACTTTAGAAAATGGCGAAGGTATATATTATATCAGCCCAAAAATACCCCACTGCTGGGCTCAGGCTTCCCATATGGGGAACGGACAGTATACCCGCCACGCTTGTCTAAGGCGACTTGGCAGGTTTGACACATCGGTTATCTCGTTTTGCATGTTAACAATATGCACATTAGATCAGAATACTGTCTAGGTAGTGCACGCGTTCTGGCCAGTACCGAACCCAGGCCTTCTGTGTTTGGGATGTACACAACCACGACTAAGGTATGTGCGAAGGTATGTGGTAATTAATTCTCGTATAATTTATGTAATTTATTTCCCTTTCTGTAAACCTGCCCGCCAGTCCTTATTCTCGCCGCGTCAAAAGTGAAGATGTCACCATATATAATACTAATAATAAAAAAGCTACAACAAGAGCTGCATACCCCTGCCCGTCTCAGTTCCGCCATTTTAAAAAACCGCCTTTACAATCAAGACTGCGCACGACTCGCATTTGAATATTTGAGTAAGTAGGAATATATAATAAAATGGATACCAAAAAACAATAGTGGCTAATTTTGTTAAATTAAAAATTTATTTTCAAACAGTCCGACGATATACTTGCGGAATAACCGTGAGTACATTTTTCGAGATACCAGGCTGACAAAAACGGTCAAGGTTCATCTACAATTGACGGCGACACCTAGACTACAATAGTTCTAACTCGCACATCCGCTATGTCATTTTATTTCCTGAGAGCAAAGCAAACAATATCAAGTATCTTGTGTAGTGGGCGTATTTTTTCCTCTAGAGAATTTCCACGTCTAGGCTAATTTAATTTTAAATATAATTTTAATATCTACAATTAATAAACTCATTATATAAATTTGGCTGAGTGTTAAATTATTTATTATTCGTGCAGAACAGAGAAAGAATACAACATCCTGCGACCGGGCGGCCTGTCATAAGAGGCGAAGAAACAACCCACAGCCAGGTGGTAGGGTGTTTACCCCTCTGCATGTCTACCACCCCTGCTCTGGAGTATGCCACCATAATAACCACGTAGAGTGTGTTCCGGCAATAGTGGCCTGGCTCCAGTCTTTGGATAGAAGCAGCGCATTTGTAGCACCTTTGGTGTTGCAAATGCCTATAGACGATGGTAACACCATACACCTCATACCTAAATAGGACTCTTGGATCCCTCGTGTAACAATATTTCAGACTGCGATATTAATTTTATCAGAAATTAACCGCGCTGTACCGATTGGTACACGAGCAATAAAATGTAAAGAAAGAACTTAAAATTAGACAAATTCTAAGCATTATATTGTTACCACCAAATAACGACAAAGGAAAAAATTCACATCTGAGTCTGTAGAAACACGTTTTATTGCCTTCCTTTGTTTACTTTGTGTTTAAAATTAGTAATTAGAAAAACAGCCTATTGTGTATTGTAATCCTTTATGGTAGGCATTAACCAGGTATGATTCTAGGAAATTGTTATGCGGTCGAGTATTGTGTCGAGACATATAGTATTTATACACGATAAAAGGAATGCCGGAACGGAGGGGAGAAGCAGTCAAGCGAGGATACGATACGAGCAAGACGTACATTCGATAAGCGGTATAGTAACGGATTTTGCGCGTGTTATTGAATCGTGCAGTTTGTACTGGCTGCGTCCACTTATATTTGTACCGGTCTTGTACGTTAGTATAGTTCTAATAAATTCTATAGAAATTCCAACGGCATTTTAATTCGAGTCCCGTAACTCATAACAATATATATATATATATATATATATATATATATATATATATATATATATATATATATATATATATATATATATATATATATATATATATATATATATATATATATAAACCTATATAGGCAATAAATAGACGACTACTTAAAAATCAAGTGAAACTGAGGGGAGTAAGTAGTTAAATAGTCAATTGACAAGGACCGATTCCAAGGTGCACCGGATGTTCCCCCTTAATACCAGGAACGCAGCGATATGTAAGGTGTCAACTTCACTCTTTCAATTATTGAATGATTGACCCGATCCCGTTCCGTATAGCTCCGTAAGTGGCTTGCATAACCACTCTCAGTTTTTGCTTGCTTGGTACTTTTAGGTAATGCATATTCATGAGAATCAATTATTGGTCTCCTGGTGTTTAACAGCTGTTAAACAACAGCTATACCGACTGCACAGAGAATAAAAAAAACATCTTCGTTGATTTTATTGTGTTGTATATATATAAACATGGATCCGTGTATTAACTGAGTGAAAAACTTTTAACATGGCTAAAATTAATTGAATAATTACATAATTCCCCAGAATATCTTAAAGAATATTTCGAATTTATTTTTTGCTCTCAACCTCTTACAAACTACGCCCTTCTAGTTAAAATATTGTTACGATCTAGGCGCCCACAAAAACAAATTCACACCTGCATATCTGTAAAAACACATTTTATTACCTTTCGGCATTTGGACTTTTTTGGTTTATTTATTTATTGGCATGCGTTTACTAATTATTCTAGATAACAGTCCATTTTTGTATTGTAATCTTTTATGGCAGTAATTAACCAGGTGTGTCGGATTAAAGTCGGCTTAGACGCGGGGCATTGCATCTGTGTAGTATAAAGCAATGCCCCGATTGACGGAGGAGGCAATCAAGCGAGAACTACGATCAAGGCGAGACTTGTGTACGTTCGGTAATCTAAGTAGAGACGGACGGCGTTTTATTGAATTACGACCTTCTGCATTACGTTTGGATTTGATGTGTTCGGTTATATTCTCAAAATCTCTATTAACTTTCAAGATTATAATCAGAAAATATTATCTTCAATATGATGAATATGTAATTTATGTTATTATTGTATTGTATTGGATATATAGTTATAATGCTTGTTATGCTTAAGTAGGTAGTTGCATTGTATTTCTACATCTTGCATGTGTATATATGCACATATATAGTAAGTATAGATATATATTCAATACAATAATTGTATTATGTACATATATCGCTATCGAAACTACGAATTACAATATTCCTGCTACGTATTGTCTGCAAGAGATCGCTTGTTAAGACCGCCTTTTACGGACAATTTAGTTGTAGATTTTAAGTTTTCTTCAAACGATTTTATTCATATAATAATATTTGTAAGAACGTATCATCTAAATTATTTGAATTTTAATTTGTTATTAATAATTAATGTTTTATATTATCTTTTATTTTACATTGTATGTTAAATTTTAAGGTAGGTATTCATATATTTAATTATTAAAGACTGATCGTTAATGTCGCCTTTATTATTTATATATGTATACTTTATTAATATTCATATATAGATATGATATTATTGTTTCAGTATTTAATATAATATTATATACATATCAATATATATATATATATATATGTGTATGTATGCAATTGACATTGTTTGTAAATAAGGAAGAATGGCGAACTTCGACCGGTCCGCAAGTACCAGGACGTTATGAATGGAGTGGTGTATGTTGATGCTACTCGACACCTCCGCTGACCTTTACAGCCCTGATAACTCGCGTGTCATGTTAGTATGGCTAACGAAATTGCGGACACAAATTAAAGTAACAACAACATAAATAAATAACTTATTGTAGGAATTATCAATTTCACGTAGTATATATACAACGTATTTTTTATCTCGAAACTATTAATAAAGAATACCTAACACTCGATAGGTCAAAAGTTTTATTATACGTGTGACATTAATAAAAAGGCACGTCTTAACAATGTACTATCCAACTTTGTTTCAATCAAATAGGTTTAATGAATGTGTTTTAAGATATTGTTACGACTCAGATCCCAATAAAAACAAAACCCACCTGCATATCAAACAAAGCACATTTATTAACCGTCGGCATTGGAACTAATAACATTGGAATCCTTTTATGGTCGTCTTCTTTTGTTTACTTATTGGCATACGGCCTATTGTTGTGTTATGATCATTAACCAGGTGTTACGGATTTAAAGTACAAACTGACTTTAGGAAATTCGGTCCACGCGGCCGGGCGAACATACTTCATCTGTGCAGTATAAAGCAATGGCTCGATTGAGGAACGAGTCAGTCAAGCCAGAACCACGATCAAGGCGAGACTTGTGTACATTCGGAAATCTATTTAGTGACGGACTTTGCACGTGTTATTGAATTACGGCCTTGTGCATTACGTTTCAACTTGTTCTGTTCAGTTATATTTGTACCTGTGCTCGGTGTGTAGTTCTAATAAACTCTATAATAATTCACACGGCATTTTAATTCGAGTCACGCGACTCGTAACAATATATTATACATACATGGTTTAGGTATATACTGAGTTCCAACCTTATTTCTTGATTAAACTCAGTCTACGTGTACAAAAGAGTCCAATGAAATCTCTCCTTTCTTTAAACTACTTACAATACGTCCTCTGCCACACAACAAATCATCATAATATCATCCTTCACACAATCGAAACATCTCTGTTATTTTTTTCTCAAGTGACTTTCATCTCTACACTTCACATGTCCATATCAATTTAATCTTCTTCCTCTCAATGTTTTAGTCACGGTGCACCTTCAAAGTTCTTTATACTCATTTCTCATCTTATCCATTCGTGTACCACACATCCATCTCAACATTCACATCTCAGCTGAGGGGAGACGTTTGTAGACCCGTATGACGTGACTTGTTGTATGACAGATTTATGTCACACAGGTTACCTGTTTCTATATAATGAATGAAGTATATATTTAACACTCGTGTGCGCAAACTTTAAGATACGTGTGATATGAGTCTGTGTGGTTAATAAGTAATCATTATCATCACCCGTCCTAATTAGATTAATTAGGACGAGGATTATTCAATTTAACATTGAGTTCTCGAAACGCACTGCGTCGTGGTTGACATTCTTTAACTGGCTTCACTTGAGAAGCCGAGACTCCTGTTGTTCTCCTTCCTGTTCCTGATGTTTCCTGTGTCTTATTCTCAGGTAAAACCTGATCAAAAATTCTTTTCACTTTCTAACGGTAAAAAGTATACTATTGTTACACGCCGACAAAGTGAATGTATGTACACCTGGTTTATTGCCTTTCCCGCATTTGGTCTTCTTTTGTTTACTTTGTGTTAAAAATTTATAATTAAGAAAAACAGTCAATTGTGTATTATAATATTCTACGGCAGTCATTAAACAGGCGTGTCGAACTAATTAATGGAAAATATTGTTTTGCGTTGAGACATTGTATTTATATAGGATATAAAAGGAATGCCCGAACGGAAGGGTGAGGGCAGTCAAGCGAGGATTACGATACGAGCAAGACGTACATTCAATAAGCGATTTATTGATGGATTTTGCGCGTGTTATTGAATCGTGCAGTTTGTACTGGCTGCGTCCAGTTATATTTGTAGCTGTGTTATACGTGTTTGTATAGTTCTATTAAATTCTATAGTAATTCCAATGGCATTTTAATTCGAGTCCCACGCTCGTAACATTATGTTCATTTCTGTTACTAGCAAATTTCATACCAATTTGGTTATTTTCAAGATCTTTTAAAAAGAAACTGAACAAACATATACTAAGCTCCTATAATACAAAAATCTAAATCAAGGTTTTAATAGATAACTACTTACAAAAAATCTCGTTTATGTGTTTGCTTCCAAATATAAATCCACTGGTATCTATCCCCTGTCATTAGGTACGTGCCTACCAGGGCAACAACGCTCGTCAGGGGTATTGATCCGCGACACAGCCATCCTAAGGACGCGCAAGCAACAGCTATAGATGTGAGGATAACGCCTTTCTTCTTTTCTGCCTCTTCGAACCGAACTGTTGATTTTTCTGACATCCTGGTACTAGTTTCTCATATCTTAATGTAAGCTGGAAAGAGAAAAACATTAAATAATTTGAAGTTCAGCCGAAACAAATAAGGGTTGTAGTAGCAGCTCAGCTGTGCAATTTCAAAACCTAGCAAGTACATTTAAAAAAAATTCATTATCTTCAATTAATGAGGTGACATTTCAAAACTATTTAAGTTCCGGGACTGACACATGGATAGCGTTGCCAACAAAAGTTTCGTATGATTTTCATGAGTACCAACCTTGAGAAGATACCTATCAAAATTTCATGACATTCTGATGTTTGGTCCACGAGATCACTAGAGTGATGTAAGTGACGCTAGTCTTGATATTCTCAAATCAATGCATTCGGAACAATTTCTTGTGCTGATGCTTTTTGATGAAAAAAACACAGTACAAGCTCAGCAATGGCTTGAAAAGTGCAACGGGGACTCTGCTCCATTAAAAATAACAATTTGTAGGTGGTATGCACCGGAAACCACCAAAAAAGTCCGCCAAATCTTTTTTGAAAACCGTAAATTTAAATTGTGTGAGATAGCTGACACCTTTAAGATATCATACGGCAGTGTATACGCTATTTTCCACGAACGTTTCTCTTTAAGGAAGCTGTTGTCAAAGTGGGTGCCGCGTTTGCTCACGGCAGATCAAAAACGATAACGTGTCGTCGATTCCGAGCGCTGTTTGGAGCTAAGAATTAGGCTTGGTATTGCTTTCGCACCCACCATATTCACCGAATCTGGCTCCCAGCGACTACTACCTGTTTGCAGACCTCAAAAACATGCTCCAAGGAAAGAGATTCTATTCCAATGAGGAAGTCATCGTTGAAACGCATGCTTATTTCGAGGCCAAACATGAATCGTTCAACAAGAAAGGTATTGAAATGTTGAGAAGTGCTGGATTTTTTGTTTTTTTTTTATGTTTGCGTATAGGCAAACTGGCAGACGGGTCCACTTGATGGCAAGTGGCTACCGTCGCCCATGGACATCTGCAACACTAAGGGAGCCGATGCGTTGCCTACCTCGTTGAGACTTTAAAAATCTGTTTACGCCCTTTTTGAAGAGCCCCATATTGTAGCGCTCTGGGAAAACCGCAGGATTCCACAGCTTGCTCACATATGGCATAAAAGAGCGAGCGCCACGTACAGTGCATAACTTCCAGGTGTCAAGGAAGTGTGGATGAACTCCCAGTCGCCGGCGAGCAGTGCGGTGGTAAAATGGCGATGTAGGTACCAAACCAAACAGCTCCTCAGAACACTCCCCATTATACAGACGGTAGAACGCGCTGAGAGCGCCTACGTCTCTTCTGAGACTTAAAGGTTCTAAGCCGCCTGTAAGTTCGGGATCGTCGATTGGATTGATTGTGTTGCTCTTGAAGGAAACTATGTTGATGCATAAAGTCGAGTTTTTCTAAAAAAAATGTCCACTTAATAATTAAATTAACCGTATTGAGAGAGATAAGATACTTTATACAATTTTCGAATGTTCTGGCAAGCATAATATAAAACATAAGTATATACGTAGTAAGACAATAAATACACCTTTTTTTTTAACAGTAACGAAGGTGACTTCACACTAAAAACCAAAAAATAAATATTTAACGGACTTGTTTCTACAAAATCTAGAAGTCGGTGTCAAATAAAACATTAAAATTACTATATTTTGTAGAATTGTTGTTGTTCTTTTAGTTTTAGTGTGAAGCTGGTTTTGTTTTTGTTAAAAATATATAGTTTTTTTACTCTTTAGTTGCGCAACTACTTCAATAGCACCTGTAGAAATTATACAAAACACGGCACACGTGTAGAAATTTGCAATCGCACTCTTCTGCGTATATGCTCTTGCACAAGGGTTGCTCTCGATTTCGGAACACAACTCAAGGATCTTATGGCGGCATATTATAGGCCAGGAGTGGTAGCCATCCCGACGGACAAATACCCTACCACCCGACTGTGTACAAGATGCTTTCCAAGAATTTATGTGCATGGCGTTTTTTATGTGTTATACTCGATAGCCCTAGTATCGAATCCACTCATCAGATCTTGACTTGGTGACTATGGGAGTACCTCGGGAGTACACATTTAGAATGAAAGCCACAATTTGAGAATTGGTTCACAATTGACGACGATATCTTGTTATGAAGCAGAAGAAATCCACTCATTAGATTCTGATATGGATATGGTAAAGATGGGACCAATTCGGGAGTATAAACCTTCGATTAGAATTTAGAAGAAAATTTTGTTTTTTTTATTTTTTTTATTGCAGGAGTTCAGCAGACAGGCAGACGGCCCACTTGATGGATAGCGGTTACCATCGTCTATGGACATTTGTAACACCAAAGGTACTACTAATGCGCTGCTGCTCTCTTGAAGGAGACTGGAGCCTGGTCAGTAATGCCGGAACACAACTAAGGGTTGTTATGGCGACATACTTTAGATCAGGGGTGGTAGCCATCCAGTCGGGCAAATTCCCTACCACCTGGCGAAATCAGTCCACTATTGACAGAGAAATAGATTAATGAATATACAAACGAATTGGGAACCTTTTTTGAAGCTGTTTAAAAAACAACGTCAATTGCTAGGTCTTAAAATTACACAGCTAAGCTAACCTCACATATATTTTAAGTACTGCGACAAGAAAATGTACACATTTGATCTTCGACTCTAAAGACATTATAATAAGGACTCGATAATAAATTAATCATGTTTGTATTTGTTTCCTTTTTAACGCGCTTTTATTAGCTTCACCTTTATTGTATGTATGTATGTTTGTTTGTTTGTTTGTAACCGACCCCTTTGAGCTCGATTTTGTCCTACTTTGAACGACCAGATTAAATACAAACTTTGCACACCTGTCAAAGGTCGATGACAATGCAATAATATAGTACCATGGAGCTGATCTGATGATAGAGTCGGAAGGTGGCCATAGGAACTCCTGTACTAAACATGATAGACCCGTCGTGTTTGGGCTCGTTTTACTTGTCTTAGCTAGCACTCTGCTACATGACATGCAGGATCTCAAAAGCTTGTATTTAAAAAACATTTAAAAAAATCAACTAAAAATGAAAAATAATTAATAGTTTACAAAAAAACTAAAAAACACGCTTTCATAAAAAATCCAACTAAAAAAACAGAAAATAAAATGTAATAAATTTGGTTTCTGACGAATGGGGTCTTAAAAAAAAGCGTGGGGTGTATTTAAAGCGCTTTTTCTTCTTCTTTAATATCTTAAATTTTTTTATGAAAGCGTGTTTATTTAGTTTTTTTTTAGCTATTATTTATTTGCACTAACTTTCGTTACTTTCAGATGCAGATATCTTTATTTGTGTGTACAAGACACTGTGAATATCTATCTAACGTGAAGTGACGGACTTTGCGCGTTTATAGAATTACGACCTTCTGTATTACGTTTGGACTAGTTGTGTTCGGTTATATTACTCGTAACAATACCATAACGTCGGTTTCGTGGGAGTAGACAAAGGCGATCGATTTCACTTACGATCATCACCTCATCATCATCATCACTTACGATCATCTATTTCCATTAAACGCTTCATAAATGCATGTTTTGTTGATGTACGCTTTACCTGACCTTACTATAATAACACTTCTGCTATATGATCATAGTGCGTTCGTCGCGGTCTACAAACTCTACCACACACAATGTCATACACTTGTTTTGTAATTTACTTACATCCATTCTCTCTACATACATATAGCACCATAACTATCTATAGGTACTAATATTATAAAGAGGGATTTGTTTGTTTGCATTAGGCTAAGAAAATACTGAACCGATCTGAAAAATTCTTTCAGCTTTGGCAAGGTAGTTTATCCCCGGGTGACATGGTTATTATATTTTCAAAAAAATTAGGGATCCTTACTAAAACTCCAATAATGTAACTTAAGGTGTAAAAATTTACCTAAAATATTCTTCATGTCAAGTGCGCTGCAAATTTACAAAAAGTGTCGCGACAGACTATGTCTGTCTATTAGTTATGCCACAATTAATGTTTTTTTTTTTTTACAAATTTAATTGGAATGCCGGCGCTAGATAAGTTTCTTTATTTATATCTTGGTATTTATCCTTATCAAAATAAATTACTTAATGTTCAAGACTGCTTCAATGCCTTTATTTTTTTTTAATTATTCAATTCCGACAGTCAATTCGAAAGATATCACGAGCATAAAAATGTAAGTATTAGAAAACAAGTTGCGTGGTCGCCGCGCACCCTGTTCGGATATCTAGGCAGCACCTTATGCGATGTAGGCGTCTCTGGGATACGGGCCGTACGGGAAAGGAGCCAATGTCAATAAAAAAATAGAATTTTTAGTAATGGGAGTATGCTAATATACTCCCTAAGGAGGGGAAATAGTACTTACTCCTATAACCCCTATGTTTAGATATAAAATTAACTTTGAGCGGTTATAAAAATGACACTTTGTTATTAATAAACAATTGTCCTGAATTTTAATATGTCATAATTAATTTAAAGCATTTTTTCTATGCTTAAATACAGTTTTAGTTGTTATAAATAAGTCGTAAGTATATACATCCCTAAATATATCTATAAACGCAATCCAAAAATATACAAACAATTATATTGACGTAGTTTTATAATAAAACTACCCTCATAATAACTACATAAACGTTGGCATAATCAATCTATCCCGACAATTCAAACCATATCCTGTAGGGCTGTAACTTTAATAACTAAAAATAACAATAACAAATAATACTTACCACAAAATAACAGTTTTAAAAAACAATAACACAAAAACAAACCAAAAAACTTATTACGTTAGAGAATCGAATCAATTTTAAATATGGAACGTGCTGCTCGCTCCAAATGCAAACTCGTAATATGGTTGAGCTGAATAGTTGGTAATAATAACCAACGTGACCGAGAGACGTAGTGTTGTGCATTCACGGGCAGCTATGATCGAATTTTACATCGTTTTTATAGCCGTTATTGAAGGTTATTATCTTTTTTGTTATTTTTAATAAGATTATGACTATTTTAATGCAAAAGTCTTGGTCCTTTAATTATTTCAAATATTTAATCGACAGGGACGAAAGAACGTCTGGCTGGATTAAATTGTAACGCTTTAGAGATTTTTTTTATACATTTAAATGAAGAATTAATTATTAGTCCTTATAATGAATTTATTCAAGTTTTCATAACTTATCTTAAACTTTTTCTGTGATCATTGGTTCCTGAGATATTGATAATCGAAAGCGAAGTGGTCCTTTTCCATACAAAGACCAATATATCAGCGAGAAGTGATCGGATTGAGGTTTTTAGAAAAATAAATTAAATCTCAATAAACAAGCTATTTAATTTATACAGAGAGGAAGTCACGAAATAATTTTCCAAGTCCATAGACCAAAAATTTTCTAAATATTTGCTAGCAGCGATTTTCTTAACCTACTCGTTTTTAAATTTACACCCCAAAACTAGACACTTGTAGGTACATATGCTTTTTTTAAATTTGCCGTACGACTATTTGTCTTCATGTTGCGGCCTGTTGAAAATCAACCAAAAATGTAGATTTTTTTATTTTTGTTCGAAGTTTAAAATTGATGTATTGATTATTCAGTAATTACTTACATCGATTTATGGATTATCAAATAATTCGTCTGGCAGAATTAAGTACGGCGATTATAGCGCTGCGTCTATGTCCGCGACTTCTTTCGTCACTCAGGCTCTACTTGCTTATGTTATAAATGAAGTTAGTCATGATTAGCACGTGTGGTGCCACCTTTTTATTTAGCTACTTGTAAAGCATAGGAATTGCAAATACTTACGATTTAATACTTATTTTGTTGTGTGTATGTAATACTTCGGCAACTCTGAACTTTGTAATTTGGGCATAGGAACACAGCCCTGAATTTTCTGATTAATTTGAAAATAATATTTCTTTAATCCATAGCTTTACTTTTTTGACAATACGAATTTTCTAACGACATAATTATTTGAATTTGTCATTCAAAAGTCTATCTATATATTTTATCTTTTTAACTTCTGAAATGCAGGGCTTTTTTCGGTAAATGAGGTAAACAATAAAATGATTGCTTTTTTTTAAAGAATCACTTTTCTTTTTAATTCTTCGTTATATTTAAATCGAAGGTAACCAGTGGCAGAATTCTGAATTATATTATTACACAACAGTATTTCACGCTAAATGAGGGTAGCTATAAAGTTCATAATGTCGTGCTCATATGTTTGAAAAATTTGAAAAATAAAATACATGTGTTTCCCTGAAACCTTATAAGACGAACATTGCGTGATTGGTCAAGCTTTAAACTAGCAGCATTCGTGTAGAATAATTCTACTGGAAGCATATAACCTGATAACGGTTGTTAATGTAGCCTCTCGAAAAATCACATATCTACACTGCATCAATTATCATTATCAACATAAACGTTTTTCCCACAGCAATTGTTAATTTTAACTAGATTTATACATCTTTTAAAAGTAAAACTGTATAAGAAATAAGGAAGCTTCTAGATTTATGCTAGAACTCTTTATTTGTTAGTAGTTATTGTTGTTAATTGATTGTCAAAACTACTTTGAATGAAATATGCACATAAATTAGTTTCCGTCATAAATTAAGTTGTCGTTTTAAGATTCTTCACGCAATTGCTTCAGAAAAACGTTAAATTAATATACTCGTCATTATTCTATGCTGATTGTTGTCACGGGAACTTGAAAAGTTATTTTTTGTTATATAGTTTTGATTGTGGTTTTTTTTGTAAAATATCTCAACTTTTAAGAGCTAAGTTGTTTGTCATTTTTCAAAAACCTTCACTTTGCCTGAGGTTGAAAGGTTTTATTTATTTTTATTGCAAAAGTTCAGCAGACAGGCAGATGGCCCACTTGATGGAAAGCGGTTACCATCGCCTATGGACATTTGAAACAACAAAGGTGCTACAAATGCGCTGCTGGGACTGGAACCTTGTTACTAATGCCGGAACACTACATAAGGTTGTAATGGCGGCATACTCTGGACAAGGGGTGGAGCCATCTAGTCGAGCAAATACCCTACCCCCTGGCGTGGGTTGTTTTGCGCCTCTTATGACAGGCCGCCCCGCCACAGGAAATTTTATACTTTGTCGATTCCTGCACGGATAAAAGCCCGTTTTGGTTTTGTTTAAAAAAGTTTTTTGAAACAAATATTACGCTTCAATAACTGTTATAAATTCCCAACACTATAGATAATTGGTTTTATCACCACTTATCAGTCGCTTACGACTTTTATAGACCGTTCACCAATACTTTTAGTTTTATAATCAGAACAAAAACGGCATAACAGCCATCGGATTTAGCTTCCTTTCGTGTGGACAATAATCTCCACTCATTCATTTGATATGTGCCAAGTTATGATTTGCAGTTGAACGTGGCGCTAGTTTAGTTGTGAAATAAAGGAAAATGTTAAGATTCTAATCAGTTGCTAATTTTTTAACGCGCAATTTTAAGTTTGTCTTTATAATGTGTGATTTATTTAGTATATTTAGATCGAGGCAATTTTTTTACACTGTTTTGTGTTATACATTATTTTCATTTAAGCTTTGTTCTCTGTTTTATACTATAATTAAATTTTCTAAAAAGTATCTCTATATTAATACGTGAAGAAAAAACTTTGTACCCTTTATACGAAAATTGCGTGAAACGAAATTCCGCACACTTACAGTTCATATAAAGGAGTGCAAAATACCAATATTTTTTAAAAATTACTCATAAAAATACATTAAATCAATAAAAAAATATTACACACTACCATGTATTTGACACACACACGCATATGTCGGAGGGAAAATATAAATCGGATAATTCTTGATTGGATTTATAACGCACAATATTATTTGTTTACATTTTAGCTACTTTTGAAATTCTTAATTCAATTTTATATGATTTGTTAAATGTTTCTATAACTTAAAGATCGTTCTAACGTAATAAAAGTTATGAATATTGTAATTTAATAAACGACCAATCAGAGCAGAGCATATGGCTCGGAGCGGGGTCAGACGCCCTCTATTAGACTTTAGTAGTATCTACTTTGGTAGACTGAGGAGATTTTGTGACACATTTGGTTGATGGCAATAGGTCGAGTTGGACCATGGAGTATTTTAAAGAAAGTATTAAATTAAGAAGTATGAGCGGTGCCCTGAACCCGCTGCTCGGTCTAAACTATGATAAAAAGTCCTTTAAAACTAAATTAAAAGTGTATAAACCGTTGGCCTTGTGTTTTATGCTCGCATTTTATCCTGATGACGCCCACTAAACCTGCAATAACTAAAGGAGATGTCGTGAGAACGAGGCCGTCTAATATATAAAATTCTCGTGTCACAGTTTTCGTTGCCATACTCCTCCGAAACGGCTTGACCGAATCTCATGAAATTTTGTATGCATATCGGGTAGGTCTGAGAATCGGCCAACATCTATTTTTCATCCCCCTAAATGTTAAGGGTAGTCCACCCCTAAATTTTTATTTTTACCGGGCAGGACGACGTCTGCCGGGACAGCTAGTATACATATAATCTTTTGTTTATTTTTAAAGTCAAATCAACAATTTAGCCTAGTCAAAATCTGTAACTACAGAAGTATAGTTTTTGTCACCAGAACCTTCATGAAATTTAAACTTATAATTTAAATTAATTATGGTCGAATTTCGACCACTGGGCGACTAGTTCTTATTAAAAAAAGAATTTGAAATATAAATAGAATAGGAAATATAAAGAAGTTAAATTAAATTTTAACTTGAATGTGTGAAAACTCTGCAAAAAATGTTCTCAAGGGGAATTTATTTTTTACTAGCTGAGCCCCGCGGTCTCTCCCGCGTGGTGATTGAAAATTGTCATAATACCAAAATAAAACAATTTTTCTAAAAAGTAGCCAAGTTACTCCTTATTACATCATCTACCTTCCAATATAAGTCCCGTCAAAATCTGTCCAACCATTTAAGAGATTAGCCGGAACAAACAGACAGACAGACAAAATTTAAAAAAATGTTATTTTGGTGTATGTACCGTATATATATTCATATGCATGTAGTAAAAGCGGTTATTTCAATATTACAAACAGACACTCCAATTTTATTTATATGTATAGATAAAACTTTTCAATTTGAATTTATGTTACTATCTGCAAGAGTTAACTTGAAACCTGAGTAGAACGCGCGCTCCCCTCCCGACCCCCGCCTTCTTACCGCTCTCGCCATCAACACGCCAGTACCTCGCGTTTACGTCATCCGAGCGAAGTCTCAAGTTAACTCTTGCGAGTTGTATATCCCTATTCCTTCCTAAAAGCTGACAGCGCTTTGGCTGCGCCATTGGCGTTGCAGATGTCTATAGGTGAAGGTAACCAGTCCCCATGAGGTAGTCTGCTTATTTGCCAAGCTTCGCAATAAAATTAAACTTCTTGCGGCCTGTAATAAGTGCAAGTTTTGCTGACTTAGCGTTTTCCAAATTGTGCAATTTTATGTTTAATTCCAAGTCTCCAAAAGCGGATTATCATTATCTTTAAAAAGTCTGTGATAAAAAGTACATAGTAGCAGCACGCTTGTAAATTAATATATTATATAACCTAATATTTTAATCGCTGATAACATTGACAGAATTATATTTGCTAGAAGTCGCCCGTGCTCGAAATTCGACCATAATAGTTAATGTCAAAGACTATATTTCTATAATCACAGATTTCGCGAAGACAAAATAAAAAAGGAGCAAATATGCGCGTGTCTTTGACACATACATACATGGTAGTGTGTGTAATGTTTTTTTTAAATTAATTTAATGTATTTATGATGCATAATTTTTTATATAAAAAAAATATGCATAAAATTACCAACCAACCAATAACTTCACGCCAGGTCCTTTGCGGGGTAGGCATTAAAAATACATATCATATATTATGATACGTCGCTTCTTCTCTGTATAACCTATGTAGGTGTAACCAAATAGTGTGTGAAATTTCATAATTTCGTAAAACGGGGTACAAAGTTTTTGCTTCACATATTATTATAATAATATATAGATGATATACTAGATAGATTTTGCGAAACCCCAATGCATGCCTCTAGTTTAAATGTACACGTTACACTGTATTAAATATTTATGTCAGTGCTATTTGCCCCCAAAAGAATCATTTCATTTTATATCGCAAATAATCTCATCTCTGAGATGAAAAGTATCTATGCCCATTTTCAATGTTAAAAGTACATATGCACAGGATAGAAGAGTCGATCCAGTACTCTAGTAGTTTTCCGTGAAAGGCTAATAGCTAAATTATTGAAAATTTAGTAAGGGTTCCCTAAGTTTTCTGTAATAATAAATATAACTTATATTACTCAGGGATAACGTAGTAATCTAATGGTGAAAGAATTTTTGAAATCAATCTCGTAGTTTTTGAGAAAATCTTTTCTGTTTTATAATATTTGTATAGATAGGCAAATGTCTCTCCAGATTGGTATATTCGCGGTTTTGCATATCCGTTCACTGACATGCGCAATTTTGATTCGCCTTGAATCCAAACAAAAATTTCATAACATTTATACTTCAAATGATTTTGAACTTTATATTCACTACGTTACGGTGGCATTATTAAAAACATTTAAATACCTTTTGTGTCAATGTTATTTTAATTTGCACTTTATTACTTCATCGTAAACGTAGATATTTGTAAGTGCGTTGTTGTGTTTACATTTTTTTTATCATTACAGCTAATTCGCGTTTATAGGCTCCTAGTACATCTTTGATAAGTTTATCTATTTTGTAAGATGAAAATGAATAAAAAAATGGTGAAATTGCATGTCCGTCCAATCGGTCTCTCTATTATTTTATTTAAATCAAAATATGAGGTGGAAATAGAACCACCCATAAAGAGAAACTATGTTTCCCGTCAATTAAATTTATCAATTATTTACCAAAACCGCATATTGTATGGCAATAACAGTATTAAATAAAGTAAAGTACCTACTAATTAGCGAGCTACCACTTAAACGGTTCAAACCCTGTACGATAGATAACTTTTTTACTTGATAGGTTATCTATAGCGTATACGAGTATATTAATGATTATACAATAAAATAAGATAATAATCCATTGACCGAATATTGCATTTTTAGAGGACGCAATTTTATTTTTAGGACATGTATGGGGGGGGGGGTCAATAGAAGCTTAACCTCAAGTTTATGGGATCACCACCCTTGTCCCCGGGCCGTCATCTTGGAAAAAGTGGTGAAAACACTTTATTCGCGATATCTCGGAAACTACGCGTCTTACAAAATTGTAAAGTCATCATTTGTAGCAAATTGTTTTGCCTATAAATATGTTTAATAACTTTTGCCCTAAATTAAAGAAGTTATAACCAAAAAAGTGAGATTTTTTTATTCATTCCTAACTTTTTTCTTTAACATAGAACTTACCAAATTTAACTTATCGAATGTTAAGCAGGTAGAAAAGGTCCCCCGTTTTCCCCGCCACGAGTTATTTATTTAGCCTACCGCCAACTTGTTCGTTTTAAATATTTAGTTTTAATTTTGTTTATGGTTATTATGTACTCTATGGGAGCCTTATCTAATTTACCACCGCTTCGCAACATGTTACGGCTTGAAGAGAAGAAGCGGCGCAAGAAACTCTTCAGCAAACATGCCTAGCTTTAATAATTTTATATAATATTAAAATGGGTGGAAGGAAAAATAAAATAAATTATCACACAAGTTGGTTTGTGTTCTGTTGCATGCAAAACAACTAAATAGTTAAAATTAACAAGTGGTTTTGGCTTCTTGAACAGAATAACACGTTGCGAAGCGGTGAAAATAAAATAGGAAATACACTTATACACTTACGGGCAACTTAGTTTCAATAGAAACATTTCAATTTGATGATTGAAAATAACAAGCAACTAATATACTAAAAACAAATTTATTCAATTTTTTCTTCTACTCAACAACTCTTGGATCTGTTGGTTGTTCAATCCCTTTGTTTCTGGTACAATGAAGAAACTGACCACCATATTTAATAGACTAATGCAAGCAAATGCGTAGAACACTCCATGCATCCCCAGAATACCCTTCATGATGGGGAATATTGCGATTATGAGGAAGTTCAGGAACCACACCCATTCTACTATGATCATCGATGCTAGGTTTTGAACCTGCAGACAAAAGAAATATTTTTTTTCTCATTTTCGGAAAGTGCGCTTGGAGTAGCCTAATCATGGGGATGAAAACAGCACTTTTCGTGCCTAGGAAATGATTATCCTTAACTATCAAAAATTTAGAAAACTATACTAATCATACATGCGAGTCATGTACAAACTTTTTTACATCCACTGTTAAGTCGCGTATAAATTGTAATTAAAAAAATATCAAAATTTTGTACATTATTTTATACTCATAAATTACTTTTTTACTAAATTATTATTGAATTTACATAATTTGAGCTACAATATTCATATCATACTATCATCAGTGACAAAAAAATATATAACTGGTAGAATGCCACAGAAAAAGAAATTCACTTGACATGTTAAATGAGTTCATAAGTTTTACATATGGATTTAACACCTGATTTCATTAGAGAATTAGTTGTTTATTTAATTAATCAGTTTTTAATTACTTTCCTAATATTCGAAATGAAGAGCAGATTGTTAACCTCGGATGAAAGACCTATTTAGGCACTCGAATTATTACTACTACCACTATCACCATCCCGTGCCTAAATAGGTCGAATCGGATCTGTTCATAATAAATAAAAGTGCCATGTAACTATTCCCCCACCCTTAAATAAATTAAACTTACATCATTCTTATGTAAAGGTAACCGAATAATCACATTATCCAGCTAGAAGTGGGCAAGTATACATACTGCCCGGTCCAAGTGATAAATTTATGAAACTGACCGACGCTCTTGGTCATTATTCCGAATGATCGGTCCATATTAATACTGCCCGATTAATCAAAATGCCCGTAACATGCATATTAGGTCGAAAAACTGTCTAAAAGGTGCATGCATTCTGGCTAAGATTTGAACCGCACCCTTTAACCCGCTGCTTTAGATACTTAATTTCTACTAAACTCTATAGGCCCAGTTACTAAGACAGACGAACGGACAGATAAGATAGCTTCATAGGGTTTATTGCTAAAATAGCTATGAAATCCTAAAAAGACAAGAAACCCACCTCCGGTACGAAGACTTCGGCCAGCAACACATAAGGCACAGTGCCTGCCCCAAACATGAAGGAGAAGCAGTACAGCATCACGACCAGCACCGTAACCCACGGCGGAGCCACCTGGCTCTGCAGCAGGTAGCCCAGTGCCGCCAAGAAGCCGCAGACCAAAGCTGATGAAGCCAATATCAGAAACTGGAAACAAAATTAGGATTTGTCAAAAAATTATACAGTAATAATGCTTAATTCTTTCTTACATTTTTGCAAATTTAAACAATTCTTTTATAAAATTTAACGTATTTCTAAAAATATAATTACGTTTTAACTGTTTTAAGCGCGATATTTATAAAACTCAAATAACATACACGTATAAATCCGCTAAAACATAGTTTTGTTATCTGTACTGTTTCTAATGTTTTAAGCAGTCTGCGGAGTTTTGGCGGGAACTGAAAGGAGATGTCGTGCTGTGCAGTTTTATTTTCTAAAAATGTGTAAAATTACTCTAAAATGAACAACAGTTATAGGATATTAATAGTTTTTGAGTAGTAGTTATGTGTTTTGTGAAAAATGTGAACTGTATAGTCAAATGTGGCCTATAGAGTTATCACAAGAACTCCGTTGAATGGCACCAGCTGATAACCTACAGTTCAGCTGTAACTACACATAGGCTTAAGAAACTATATTGTAAACTAAGATCTGGCTTAAAGGCCTAGCTGCCAAGCCATAAACCTAAACAAATTAAGCAGTCTGCAAATTATGCGCCTACAATCTTTTTTATAGCAATGAGGACTAATATGTTTTTGCTAATACAACAATAGTTATATACAAACATTTTTGATTATAACTTGAAATAAATGTGAAAAAAAAATCAAAAACATTTTTAAAATAAGTATAAAAAGGCTTTTAATTTATTGTCTAATTTTATCACTACAATCAGCTTTTAAATTTCATATTTATATTTGTATGAAATTTCACATACAGTGTAAACTCCATGTTACGGTACGCGATTTAACGACTACTTCCAATCACTAGACTTTCGTTGGTTTAGCTCGTCTTCCATACAATGATACACTCTATATAGCATTACACGCACTCTCAATAACGACAACAATTAAGTAATAAAAAGCGCTTTTTAAGTTGCCAAAATTAGTAAAAGCTGTGCAGCAGTGTACGTTCTATTATCGCTTTATTATCCTATCCCATAATAAACTCGCCTGTCGGCATCATGTATACCCAAATTTCTAAGTACTTCGTTTATGGTCGGGGAAAGTTTACCTAGGGCGCGTTCCTATAGTATCTCACAATGCCCAAAACGCGACCATGGTCGTTATGGTCGTGGCGAAAACGTCAATAATGAAGTCGTGATTTTCGCTCGAGCAGCGCTTACAACGATCCATGTGAAGAGGTGGGTCCAATAACCGTTCCACTTGAGTTTGCGATTGTGACGCCGCAAAGCAAATTGATCGGGAAAGTCGCGGTCGAGAACATGGTCGTTGTGAGTCTCTTGTGGAACGTAGCCCTAGAAGGTATTTTATTCACATGGAACTAGGGTTGCCAGATAAAAGAATGTAAAAGGAGAGCTGATGCAATGAGGTATAAAGTGTGGACGTTCCCGACACCTCCGGAACTTCAGTTGGATATAAAGAAAAATCCAGAGCACATAGATAACTAATGCTTATTTATTTCCACAGCCAGAAGGTCAAAAAGCATATTAATCTAGGTAAAGAAAGACAGAAAAGAAAACTTTATTTGAACAAATAGCGACGTAATTACATTTCTTATACATTATTATACACAGATTTTGCTCACCACATTTTCAGCAAACAG
The DNA here is from genome assembly GCA_012273795.1 of Dendrolimus punctatus. Classification (NCBI taxonomy): domain Eukaryota; kingdom Metazoa; phylum Arthropoda; class Insecta; order Lepidoptera; family Lasiocampidae; genus Dendrolimus; species Dendrolimus punctatus. The sequence continues at coordinate 590,558 of CM022552.1, read as the reverse complement.
GGTTTGCACTCAAGATATTGCTGTGCTGGAATTATATCCGACACAACGCTGCTTTTCAGTGCAAACCTTCCTTTTGGGGTAAGACCAAAACGACCCAATTTTATTAATTAAATAATAATTACTAAAACGAAGTCTACTCATTTAATATATAATTATTAAAACAAATAAATTAATTTTAATAAAACCAACAATGATTAACGTTACCTCGAAATCAAAATAAATACTCATGTAACAACTTGTATCGAATAATTAAGGTACTACGTTGACAAAAGTTTTGCCGGAAAGAATGTTTTTATAAAGTCACAATATGAGACTATTCTCTTTTTTCGTGGTAGTAGTGCTGTACACAAAGTGTCGCCACAAATGTACTAGTTCGTGGTACAAATGAGCCGATTAGTAATATTATGTATAAAATAAATAACCTATTAAAAAATAAGACATAGTTAAATAAATGAAACTTCGAAATGTTTTTATGTTCTAATAATTTACATGCATATCTGAACTATCTGTTATAAACGAAATATAATCATTTCTACGTATATGATTATAAAAAACGTGTGCGTTTCGGGACGCCCAACAAAAGTAATAAATTGCATGAAAGAAAGGGAATCCAGACAGACTGGCGCCGTAATGCGTTACGTAACGTAGCGGTTTACCCTCCCATTAGAAGTTATCACTTCAAAAACACTGTCAACGCATATTGCATTGCAACTTGTAAAGACATATGCGTTAAGCGCGTGTGAGTGTGAGTTCAAAGTAGACACTGAAGACGTGGATGAGGGACGAGGACGGGAGTACAATCACCGAAAAAGAGGACATGTCCTCCATTTGTATACCATATGGCAAGTCTACATGGGACTTGAAAACACCCAGGTTGTAATATAAGAGAAAACAGTTAGACAAACGATTACACATCCAACTTCTTACGTATTTAACTTACCCGTCTCCCAGCCATGTCAGCTATGGTGGCAGTAGCAAGACTACCACAGACCATCACCAAGGCGAATATGACCGTGTAGAGATCTGATCTACTCGGGTCGGCCTGGGCGAAGACAGTCTTCGCATACACTTGCACTGGCACTAAGCCCATAAATACCTAGAAAATATAATAGTTTTATTGTAGAATGCCTAGAAGTAGAAGGCCCACTCGATGGAAGTGGTATGTTTAACATTTGGGCAGGTGTCAAAATAACGCCGATTTTTAATAAAAACGACATCCTTCACGTTCAAGTAAAAATAGAACAGATATTATAACATCGTCGTCTAAGAGTTGGTACTAACTTAAACTAGATGGCGCTGTTCAAAAACGATCAATTTCTACACGGTGTGGACGAGTTCCTACCAAATGTAAAGTAATATTAAGCTCTTATTAACAAATTATTTCGGTAGCGTAGACATAAGACAGAAGTGAAGCTTAGTAAAGTAAGTAAGAAATGTAGCTTAGTAGCTTGTGTTTAAAATTGCCTCTGTCAACGTTCCGATAGAGAGAAATAGATAATTAACGTTATATGGTTAACGCTCTCTTCGACCCACCTCTTGACATGGGTTGACGTGAGCGAAAATTATGACGGACTGGGCGTAACTACGTTCTTAGTCTCAGCCTTTCCTACACAAGCGGGGGCACATTGGATGAGGGTGGTTTTAGTAGGTATTGGTTGTTGCCCGTGCAACTTCTCGGAGTCTCCGCCCAAGCTCAAATATGTTTGGATTGCCTTTAATGGAATGCCTCCATATGTGATAACGATCTAATCCCTTGCAAAGGACCCAGTATTGTGCGTAAATAGCATTTCCCCCGCCTTAAAAAAAACGAAAATTATGACGTCGTTAGTAACGTATATATATCCACATAACGACCGTAGTCGCTATATAGAATGGCTGAAGGAGCATTTTGAGCATTGTGAGGTACAAGAGGAACGTGCCTATAGTCGTTGTAAATTAAAATTTTATAACGTATTCAAAAAGCTCTTTACCTGAATTGATATGAGTGTTATCACCACGAGGAATGCTTTTAAAGATGTCGGTGTACAGACTAAAAAAAACATAATTTATTTATTGCTATAATACTACAATCCAACATTGAATCACTTCACGTTGTAGAAAAATGGAAATTCTCAACTTGCTTTTTTATAGCCTGAAGCAGCTAAAAAGGCAAACAGTCCACCTGATGGAAAGTAGCCACCGTCGTTTATAGAGGTTTGCCACACCAGGGGTGTCGCCAAATGGCCATGGAAAAAAGTTAAACGGCAAAGTTGTAGGTAATAAAAAGATCTCCAACTTTGTATTACACTTTTTTCACATAGCCGCTAAATTTATGTGAAAAATTCAAATAAACTATTTTTTATTTTATTTTTATCTTTAACCGAAGAAAATCTCACGAAATTTGGTGAAATCTTACATTTTTATGTCCCAAACAAACTGTAATTTCTTTGATTTAAAATATTATTTTTACTTATCGTGACTTAATATCCCGTTTTTTTTAGATATTGTTACGAGTGTGAGAGAAAGACGTGTAACACAGGTACAAATATAACCGAACACAACAAGTCCAAACGTCCAAAATGCAGAAGGTTTCAATAAAATGCGCAAAGTCCGTCACTATTAGATTCCCCATTTGTAGCACACACGTTTCGCTTTGATCGTGATTCTTGCTCGACTGCCCCCTCCCTCAATCAAGCCATCGGTTTATGCTGCACAAATGCAATATGCCCGGCAACGTGGACCAAATTTCCTAAAATCAGCTTGTACTTCATCCGTACGTAAATCCGTAACACCTGGCTAATGATTCTAATACAACAATACGCCGTATGCCAAATAAGTAAACAAAAGAAGACGATCAAAAAAGAACTATAATAGTTTCAATGTTATTAGTTCAAATGTCGACGGCTAATAAATTTGCTTCTACAAATCTGTACGTAGAATATGTCTTTGTCGGCGCCTAGGTTGTAACAATATTTATTATTTGATTTTCGTATAATTTTAATCAAAAGAAACTTACATAGTAATCTAAACGGCGAAACCTTCTTAAGCGGTTCTCGTATATCGATGTCTATGTTCAATTTTTCTTTTTCTGCTTCTTCTTTAGTCTCAGACTCTGTTAAAATTACAAAATTTCTAAAATCAGTAAAACTCAGTTATACTAACAAAATTATTACACGCTAGAGCGATGGTGGACGAATCATCTTGATTATAGTTCTCAAAGCCGGCTCAATCGATGTGCTACCATGCCTTCACAGAATATCGATGTGAAACGGTTACCCTTGAGCCAAATTGAGTCACTGTTAAAATACCATCCCTCCTATCTTATCCCCTATATCTCAATCCTATTCCTCCTGCTTATCTTTTCTGGTGCAAACTCTCGAAGAATGGAATAATTTACAGGATTCTGTCCTTTCTGATAAATACCATATAGGAATCTTCAAGTTACGAGTGAATAGATATCTCCTAGGCAAGCCTTGGTGCGTAATGGTAGTCAACGCATCCTAAACTCAAAGGCCACAGGTTCGATCCTGGCCGCAAAGCATGCAACAGGCAGTTTTCTGACCTAATGTGCATATTGTTACAATTACCACGAGCTAACAACGGCGAAGGAAAACATCGTGATGCCACCACATGCCAAGCCGCCTTGGGCAAGCGTGGCGGGTACACTGTCCGTTCCCCTATAATGGGAGGCCTGAGCCCAGCACTGGGACATTTATGGGCTCTATCCTAAACCGGGTTATCAATTAACATCAGCTGGTACAGTAATGTAATGCGAAGCTATAGCCCGAGATACAAACTATCCTTTGGGACGCCCTTTGTACTGATCTCTGTATTTTAGCCATTTTACGTGTACCCTGTACTATTTACTTACATGCTAATAAATTTCATTTCATTTTACCTTTGTTAACTGATATTAATTCAGTAGCAGGCAACAGTTGTTGTTTCATACTTGAAAACTGATCTAAAACTGTCATGTTAGTCACTGAAACGCCTCTGTAGAAGGCTAATGCTGATTTTGCAGCCTGGAAACAGATTATTCAATTTTATTTTTGTTTAAATCTTTATTATATTAATACATAAGACATTACTTATATAAATAGAAATAAATAAAAACTAACACGTTAGACAATGACACTTCCACGAAATCTAGATCGTTGTTGCTTTTGGTTCGAAGGAACTTGTAACTTGGAAGTACAAAGAATAAATAGAAAGTACCTGCAATTTTAGTATTTCTTGCTTTCTATCTCGTTACAAATAATAACATATGTTTCAATAACTTATAAATATTCTCTCTCTCTCTCTCTCTCTCTCTCTCTCTCTCTCTCTCTCTCTCTCTCTCTTACAGTTTAAGTGAATTGTAAAAAATATTTTACGAGAAATAAATTTTTTGCCCGAATCAGTAAGAATTAGTATTAAAGGTGCGTTTTCACTGAACCGGAGATAAAAGTGTGAAGAGATTACCGGAGCTGTGAATCCGGACCTGTCCGTTACGGTTCAGGGGGTGGCGATTAGAGTAGGGCCCAAGATGAAATATCTTGGGCTAGTCTTAGACGGGAAATGGCTGTTCAAAGCGCACTTTGAGCAGCTAGTTCCCAAACTGGTGAGGTCCGCGGGCGCACTCTCAAGGCTTCTTCCCAACGTGGGGGGGCCGGGGGGTGCGACGCGGAAACTTTATTCTGGCATCCTGAGGAGTATGGCCCTTTACGGTGCCCCCATCTGGTTCGATGCGCTTCACCGCCACAACCGAACCCTGCTGCACCGGGCGCAGCGGGTCCTGGCCGTGAGAACCATACGGGGGTATCGTACAGTGTCTTGGACGGCGGCGACACTCTTGGCAGGCGAGCTGCCCTGGCCTCTCCAGGCAGACGTCCTGTCCAGGGTTCGTCGCACCCAGCAGGATGCCCTAGCTAGAGGACTGACCTTCTGTCAAGTCGAGATAGAGACGGTCAGGAAGCGGGAAACCGCTTGCTGCCTCGTCAACTGGTCTCGTGACCTCGAACACCCTGCGGCCGGCGGCTTTACGGTGGATGCAATCAGGCCACAACTGGAGGAATGGGTCAACCGCACTAGCGGTACCCTCACCTTCAGGACGACACCGATACTGACCGGACACGGTTGTTTCGATCAGTATCTGTTTCGCATTGTGGGCTGCTTGCCTTCTCCGGATTGCCGACAGTGTGGCGCACCCGATACGGCGTTTCATACGCTTGTCGAGTGCGCTACCTGGGCGCCGCAGCGTTTCAAGCTCGAGACAAAAGTAGGAGCCGTCGGATCGCTCGGCGACTTGGTAACGGCCATGTTGCAGAGCGACGACCGCTGGGATGCTGCGGTTTCTTTTTGTGAGGCAGTAATGTCTCTGAAAGAGGCCGCAGAAAGGGATAGGGAGCGAAGTCCTTCGGCGCGTGCTACGGTCTCTTCTCGAGGTCGCCGGCCTTCAGCCGGCACCCGGAGAGGCAGGTACGCGCATTACTTCCCTCCCTGAGTTAGGATCCGGAACGATGGGGGCCCTTAGCTACTAGGTAAAGCAAGGGATTTAACAACTACCCCCGTTCCGTAGTGGAGTGTGTTCTCCCAGGGCACACTTCAAGCACTTTAATGCGCTGGATCGACTGTTGCGTAACTATGTTCTATATCTCAGTCCTTCCAACACACAAAAGCGCAGGGCCGCGAAGGGAGGAGGGGGTTTTTAGTGGGTATTGAGGTTGCTCGCCCGTGCGGCATCACTCGGAGTCTCCACACTCCTCTGTGTAGTCCATAGCGGACGGAATGCACAATAAAGCATACAATTGCTAGCGTTACCGCCCCGTGGATTCGTGCCGTTTCCTAGTGACGGCCCAGAAAGTGCGTGAATCGGGTAGTCATTTTCCCTCGCCTCAAAAAAAAAAACCTAATGTTTTATGCACTGTGTAACTGTGGGACATGTTGTCCTGAAAGAAAAATATAAACTTACTTTTTTAAATTATATCGCATGTCAGACTAAGACATTATAAACTAATAGGTAGATCAAAACAAAACAACTTATTGGTATTGTTTTTCACTCATAATCCTTCAAGACTACAAGTAGAATACTGAGGCTAGGTTGCAGTTTTTCATAGGCAGGAACAGAGAAAGAATACAATTTCCTGCGTTAGGGCGGCCTGTCGTAAAAGGCGGCAAAACAACCCACAGCCAGGTGGTAGGGCATTTGCCCGACTATCGGCGGCTTTCAATATTCGATCTCAATCCAAAAATGGTTATCTATCCAGATTCTAAACAATCCATCGATCGATCCAAAATCCTCGTTTCAATATAACATCTGATTTTAAAATCTCGCAAAAAAAAAGGGATTGGTCATAAATTTGTGTCCTCCCGAACGTTTTGTTTCACGCAGCTTTAGTTAAGAGTACTTTAGATTTTAATGATAATCTTTACATTCAAAGTAGTATATTTTATTAATAAACATAACATTTCTTTTATATTTATTAAATGTATATTGTGTAAATAACCTTAGGGCATTTATTAAACATTTTAGTACACGTTCTGTTCTTCTGTAACTTAAACCTTTGAATAGGAACGGAACGCCATCTTAAGATAAAGAAACGTCACGTCATTATTAAAATATTGTATACATTTGGATATTTTTCTATGCAAGTATTAGGTAGTTTTAAATTCGTTTTGTAGCCAAAAAACTATAAAATGGAGAATTTAATGGTAAGTAAACATTATGTAACTAAATATCTATTGAATTACCCATCATATGTATGACTAAATAACAATTTTCTATTATAAAATTGAATCATGTGTAGACGCGTTACCACGCAGTTACGCACCATTACTTACTTACTAAAATTCTTTGTAGAATAAACAAAAACCTTTAACAAAGGAAGAAACGAGTTGGTTGGTCTCTTTAACTGAGTGGAGCAAGATAATCAACAACGAAATCACCAACGCCACAGTAACAAAATGAAAGGAGTGGAGCAACCATGTAACATCTGTGACGCCTTCAAAGCCAATATGGGTATCTGTCGCCGTAAACCTAAACTACATCTATCTATTTATCATCTAATCTAAACTAAACTACACCTTAAATGGGGGAATTTGAAGCAGTACTTCAATAAGAATGGACCGACTTAAGGTAAAAAGTTGATTAATCTTGTAATATAGTAACTGGTCCAAATATTAATAGATGTAGCTTTACTTCTGGTCTTCTAATCATTAATAAATTTGTAAAAAGGCTTAAGTATATTATTGGTGGTTATTTTTGTATTATTATAATACTAGAGTTTACCTTGCGGCTGCACCACGGTTCAACCCCTAGTACCTATCTCTGGTTTAAAGAGAAAGTGGTACAGGTTACATTGTATTAAATTTATATGTATTTACTCCTGGAAGATTCACTTTTATATATCACAATCTATACAATCCCCTGTCTATCTGTAAATTACATTAAGTCAAAAATTATAACATAATAATATAAATGTTGTTTATATACATGGTTAATGTTAAAATGTTAAAAAATCTTAGTGCTGTAATACTATCACATATAACCACAAGGACAAGTGTGTTTTATTACTTTTTAAAACAACACATGTTAAAAATTATAGATATGATAGACATTGTTACTTATGTTGTAAGTTTATCCTAGGCGGTTATTAAAGTTCTACTAATAACCCTGTTTAGTAAGAATGTAAGTATATGGTGGACAAGTTTTATTACATTTGAGTTGCAACTCAGATGTCCTAGTTCGTTCGTATTCGTTAGTCCTAGTTGTCCAATAAATTAAGGGGAAACCCAAACCAAAAGTATTACATATACATATGTAGTAGCCTCAATGGTTCAATTTTACAACTATTGCAGATGTCAATGACATTAAGATTCTGTAAACTACATATGAAATATAATTCTAGAAGGAATTTAAGTATAATATTTATTTAATTAATGCAGATTATTATATCACATTTTGTTTTCACAGGTGCCAAGTGGAGGATAATAAAAAGTAATGTGGTCATCAAGCCAGAAATATAGCTATAGGAGGATATTATATAGTTAAGAAAAAATATTAGAGAGTAAGATTGAAAATATTAAGTTGAGAATGAGAAGATGAAATTAGAGATAACAAATTTGAAGGGAGAAAATATATAAAATTGTTTGTTTTAGTCATATTAATTCATATAGTTTTTAATTTATAAAAAAATAAGTTCTAAACAAAACATTCTAGTTTTACATTTGTATATTTGAATTTTAAGTTTTTGTGTATAATTTGAATGTAAATATTAATTTTTAATAACCTAAATGTAGATATGAGAATTACCTACATTGTAAAACGTTATAATAATATGTAATGTACTTTTTATGTTGAAATTAAACAAGTTTATAGTATGATCTGTATATTTTATTTCTTGGACATTGTTCCATTTATATCTAGCATAATTTAAGTAAAATATAGCTATCATCACAATACATATATTGACATAAACTTTAAGCAATTTACAAATCCCATAAATATATATTAAATAAATGTAAAAGTTTGTTTGTGTGAGTGGTTATTTGTCAATCACACAAAATGTTTGAATGAATTTTCAATGAAATGTAGTAGTAAAAACAGCATATAATCTAAATTTACACAGGCAATTTTTAATTTCAATATAATTACATAGATAAAATATATAAGTAGAGGCAGGTATAATATTTATGTGCATTATTAAAAATAATTTTAAATTATTTCTTGTTTATGAGTAATATTATTTTCCAAATTTTCTGATGTCACAGTAACTACACTTTCTCTTGGCAACTCTACTTCAGGGGCCATTTCCTCAATACTATAGTTTCTAAAAATATTATGAAGAGCTGCTGTAGCCATTATAACCTTTGTTATATCTTCTAAAGACAATTTCATTGTCCGTGATATAATTGGGAAGCGATGTTTCCAAACTGCAAATGTCCTGTACAAAGAAATATATATTTAAAATTAAAAATAAAATACAATTTTCCACTAGTAAACAGGTGGGTACTTTCTTTATTTTAACCATTTGACATATGCTTTCTTTGCATGTAAGAATTTTTACATTTTAAATATGTTTCTGTGGTAAGCAATATGAGTACCTAATAATCTTAAGTGTTAGTTTTACAATTCAATTGTATTTCTAGTTTTTATGTGGGCCTCATTGTATCTGATTTCTTGCATAGTTGATGGGTTTAACAAAGGTGCAAGCAAGTAAGACCGACTTAGGTAGGCACTATCTCCAAGTAACCAATGATTTCCTAGTAAACTCTCTTCATACCTAGCTACAATAATTATTGCATTAGAAACTCATAACAGTAAAAATTATATATTACTAATAGAAGTGACAATCTCAGCATAATATTAACAACCTCTTAATATTGAGTTGTTAAAAATAGAAGAATCATGAATAGAACCAGGCCAGCGAGCAACAACATTTAATAATTTAAGGTCTGCATCACAGACTGGTTGGACATTGATAGAAAAATATCCTTTCCTATTTCTATATTCCTCACCTATTCTCCAAAATAGGTGAGGAATATAGAAATAGGTTCCAACCTGAAATAGAAAACAATTGATTAATTTATCATTAATAATCTACATGTAGTAACAGTAGCTCTCTGATAACATAATTCATTATACAAAATAGTAAGTGTATACTTACATGGAGACTGACTGTGTATGTATGTACAATCAATGGCACCATATACTCTAGGAAACTGAGTGATATTATAAAATTAGTTTGTGGTCCTAGAGCCCAGAACAATATTTTTCCGTACAATCTAGCAATAGCAGCAATATATGCCACTATCCTACATGCCGTTGATAGGGATACACCAGCAAAGTCAGCCACGGAATTTAGCATTGTTCCCAAATGCATAAAATCGTAGTTAGTAAAAGTTGGTGCAATTGCTGGACAGCCGTTGTTTCTAAAAATAGAATTGAATATTATTTTAGGTTATCTAATTTATTAAGCAATGTAAATAGTATTATAAAAAACACTTTACCGTCTTGATTTCACTCTAACAAATGGCATTATTTCGCTCAAAACCATTTCAACTTCAACGTGTTTTATTTATTCTAAATATAAACTCTGCTTGAGTAAAATTGTGCAACAAGTTTATTCGCCGATACATTTTTCTATCCAAATCCGATAATTGAAGTAACATTTCAAAATCACTATCACTATCACTTGAAATAACTCCATTATTACACAAGAATCTCTCAATATTGGGGGATCGCAAATAAAGATAGATTGAGTTCAAAAAAGGATTTGTCAAAATTAGAGATCGTATATTGAAAGCGTGTAACTGTCACTTTCATACAAGTGGCAATCCAAAAACGCCGGATCGCCCTCCCAACGATGGATTGGTAAAACGGATCGACGAAACGATCTGTGGATCGAATATTGAAATCATAAAAGTCAGAAATGGATTGAAAATAAGGATTTTAGATTCGAGATTAAAGATTGAGATTGCATATTGAAAGCCGCCGTATATGGCGACCACCCCTGGTCTAGAGTATGCCGCCATAACAACCTTGTGTTGTGTTCCGGCATTGGTGACCAAGTTCCAGTCTCCTTCAAGAGAACAGCAGCGCATTTGTAGCACCTTTGGTGTTGCAGGTGTCCATAGGCGATGATAACCGCTTTCCATCAAGTGGGCCGTCTGCCTGTCTGCTGAACTCCTGCAATAAAAAAAGGCAAGTCACCAAAAGTCTGCCTACGTTTCCTCACCCAATAAAAAATAAATAATATAAACTAAACAATCGCATTTAACCTATATAATCGAGTTGACAATTAACTGACTCCTCGATTCAGCAATCGAAATAGTTTCTAATATCCATTCATTTTAAATTTGATCCGAATTTTTGGTTTAAATATTTTCAATAGCAGTAATCACAAAAAATTGTGATAATAAAGTGAAAAGAAACTGAAATAAAAATCAGGTGAAATAAAGCAACAAGTCATTTTTATTATTTGGGAAAAAAAGTTGAGTTGTTTTAATGAGGAACTTGTTGCCGCTTCTTAAAACAGCGATTACTTACATCAAAAAATGTTAACAGATGAAAGCGTTGATTTTTTGTCTCACACACTTTTAAAACGTTCTTCATTATGACTTTAATTACATAAATGTAATCATTTTTAATAATACGCGAATTTAAAGCCGTCATTTAATTAAAAATACACGACATCTTATCTTCATTAATTAGATTAGCTTTAGTTGAGGAAAAGGGATTTAAATTTTTTTATTATTGAATGCATCGTTGAACTAAGCAGAGTGATCCATCTCTATTCACAGCCACCCTCTCGGAGAGGAGAGGTCGTGTCCGCTTAGTTAAACCGTACCTTAAGGCCGTGTCCCCAATAGATGCATAGTGAGTGGCTAACTGTTTTCTTTCAGTTTGCTTCCCTATAGTAGTTATTAGAGGGCCTTGTGGTGGCAAAGTCACTGCTCTTTGCCCCGGATTGAAGTTCTCGGGGGGCAACTACCCCCCCGGTGACGGGGTACGAGACCCGCCTGTTACATAACGCGTATGTCGCATGGTTGGCCAGTCTGCGGCGTCTGATAGCCATCTGTGGCGTCTGGTGGCCTGTCAGTTGCATAGAGGAGATTTTTGCGACCTCTCAAAAATCGCCCTGATCCCGGTGGATGAGGTCACGGGGCGTCGGTACTCGGTGGTAACGTTCCCTCCTAAGAGTTTGCAAGCGTTTCGCGGCCGATACGCTACAATTCGCTCGCGCTCGCTCGCTGACTCTGAACGACCGATACGCCGTTCAGAGTGAGCGAACAGCAGCCGCTCACTATTTATCTAATGGGGACACGGCCTAAATCCTGTCCATATTATCAAAATTTAATCTTGAGCAGTCTACAAACCTAGCTAATTCTTTCAGCGTACTTTACTTAGTCACTTCATATGTTAATGTTATCGGCACTTAAGATTAGATTGATAGCTTCTTCTGTAATAGAAATCTGTCATTTTTTGCAAATATAAGATTATATTGTCGTTTACTCTTCCCTGTGTTATGTTATCCTAACTTTAATCAATTAAACTTTTGTGTTTCGGTTGAAATATTTTTGTCACTTTCGTCAATACGATATTTTACAGTATGTCTCATACATCTAAGGTAAAGTTAGGCTTAATGATTTTTTTTGTTTAGTTGTACGGCTTGGCAGCTAGGCCTTTAAGCCAGATCTAAGTTTACAATATAGTTTCTTCATTTTCTTAAGCCTATGTGTAGCACAGCTGAACTGTAGGTTATCAGCTGGTGCCATTCAACGGAGTTCTTGTGACAACTCAAAAAGCCACATTCGACTATACAGTTCACATTTCTCACAAAACACATAATTACTTCTCAAAAACCATCAATATCCTACAACTATTGTTCATTTAAGAGTTTTTTTACACATTTTCAGAAAATAAAACTGCACAGCACAACATCTCCTTTCAGTTCCCGCCAAAAACTCCAGGCTTAATGACCATTTCACGCAGATGTAGTGATGGGCTTAATGCGTTATTCGTCATGCAACATTTTTATTAATTATTAATAACGTTAAACATTAAGAGGTAATAAATATACACTCATGTAACCAATTTTTAACATTATAAACACAATGCATTAGGCCACAGTCACTAATGTTAATAAACATTATCCCAGATGGAGCAGGAAAATTACCCAGTTTTTTATGTTTGCTTTTAGTTTAACTGGCTAACGGGTCTGCGGGGTGCTGGAGCTCAGGATTAGTTTTTCTGGTTGGATTATTATGGACCTATCCGCGGAAGGGAGAGGTCGTTCCATAGTTTGCTCAGGTATGGCATAAAGGAGCGAGCGTATCCAGTGGATGACTTCCAGGTGTCAAGAAATTGAGAATAAACTACCAATCGCTGCCGGGTAGTGTGGTCGTAAAATGGCGACGTATGCACCAAATGAAATAGCTTCTCTTTTTTCTTTCTACCTTCACTCACCAGTTTCGTAAATTAACTACTTACTTAACTAATAATGTAAATCAAGCTTAAAATAAAGTTATTTGTTTAATAGTTATTATACTCACAGACATAAACTTACATTAAGTTAATGCTTTCATGTACTAGGATAACAAAAGAACAAAGAGTAAAATTTTACCTCATCTCTATGTTGCCTTAGTAAGGATGTGGGGCTTTCCCCAACAAACACGTGGAGCAGCATACACGTGACACTAAACAGCAACATTAGCCATATGATGACTTTATATGTTAGAAACCAGCCGAAGATATATGACAGCAGTGCACCAGTGCAATATAGGAGAAGGGAGCCTGAAATGTTATTTATTTATATATGTATTACTTAGGTTAAAAAATCCGTCCAGTATTGGATTTATATGACGTTCAAACCGGTTACAAGCATTTAAATAGTTTACATAAGTTAAGAACAACTTTCAAAGAAAAATCGTGTAATTTTTTTTAGATTTTCAGAGGTGGTATACCTGCCTATAAATTAAAAAGTATCTTGCAATAAAAGGGATAGTACGCTATTGAAGAATACTAAAATAACCAAACTTTATTCACATAGCAGCTCGCTCCAACCTCTTAACTATTTTGTATAACGTTTTTATCATGCCGAGCATCTAAGGAATTAATGGACATATATTGCAGTTTAAAATTTTAGTACGTCATGTCATTATTATAAATGTAATAATAAATAATATTCTTATTTTCTTTTATTGTGTTATTGTCTTACTGAGTATGTATTTTTGCTACAAGTCCATTAATTCGTCGAAAAATAATTGTGTAACACATTTCTGTATAAAATTAATAAAAAATGAGATAAATAAGAAGAAAAACTATTTTTAGCTAGACTTGTTGCTGGGGAGTTTCTTGCCGCTTCTTCTCCTTAACAGCAATAACACGGAAGGTAGAAAGTATAATTAAATTTTAGCTTAAATATACAACCTTCAAATAGAGTTCTCCAGTGTAACTTATTTTGAATAAACTTGTCAATCACCAACAAGGTTCACTGCCAAGTTATAGCTGGAAGGTTATATGATATTTTTCACATGGCACTTATGTTTCGTCTGATGGCTGTATTTGATACTTATTTAATAAAATATAGAAACTCACTTGAAGCCAATGCGCCTCTAATGGAGCTCTCAGCGACCTCTGATACAAATACTGGATTGTATACTAGGAAAGCGCCCCCCGCTGTTCCTGCTAGGAACCTCGCTATGAGAACCAGGATAGGTGATGTTGTGACGCTGACGATGGCCCATGACAACTGAAAATGAAAGTACCACATGTTTTCTATACTAAGATTACAAAGAGGAAAGATTTGGTTTGTAACGAATAAACACAAAAACTACTGGACCGATTTTAAAAAATACTCCACCATTCGAATGCCTTACTATCCTTGATTAATATAGGCTATACAAAAATTAGGAATCTACTGAAACTTCATTGATTTATAAACAAAATACTTGGCGCTGGAATCGGGTACTAAGATTTTGATGAAATTTTTTATGTTTTAATAGTTCCCAGGATGGTTGAGACTCACAATTAGACCCGGTAGGTGGCGCTGGAATCGGGTTCTAGATTTTTTCTGGCCAGCACAACGTTGGCCGGGACCGCTAGTCTATGCTAATATTATTAACAGTAAAGATTCATTTATTTCCATTAAACAGGCTCCGCAAATACAGAACCGATTTTATACGTTATTTTTCTTTAAATATGTTAAATTAATTAATTCTACAAATGTATGTATAATAATCTAATACTTACAATAAAAGGCAAGGACAATACTATCCCTCCATTCCGTCGACCTAATTTATCGATGAGTGTTCCAACTAGTGCGGTACCTGCTATCGCACCCAAGGACGGCAGGCTACCAAGCAACGACTCCTCTGTGGGTGACAGAGGATAGGAGAGGGGTGTGTCTTCAGATGTGTATAACGCTGTTGTGTACGAAGGCCATACGTTTAGCATGCCCATGACGAGATTCCCGAAACCACCTAAAAATGGAACCAAAATCTCAATTGAATTTATCAACACCACTGTCTTTATCAAATACAACGAACGACATAGCTGATACTAACATAGTGAAATTTAACACTAAGGCCTGCTTGCATAACGATTGTCTTTAAATCAAATTTAGTCAATCATATTAAACTGCCTAAATATGTTTTAAACAAACACAGACTGACTATAACTAAGTCTAAAGGGTTAAGGTCTGGGCTAGATGAGGGCCAGTCTTCAGCTCTTATAAAATCCGTAATATTGATTTCAAGCCAGACAAGTGTAGTTCGGGCCTTGTGACCAGGTGCTGGAAAGTCCCTGGTAAATTTTTAAAAAGTGTTTTGCTGAGAGGTTTCACTACATGATCCAAACTATATCTTGATACATCTTGGCCGAAGTTTTCACTCATTTTGAAAAAAATGTAGGTTTGTGACTCCTTGGTAAGACCAAACCATCACTGACGCAGGATGATGACCACGTTGTACCTTTCCGACCACTTGAGCAGCATCTTTAGAACTGTGAGCGTACACAAAATTATTGTAGTGTTCTTCAATCGTGGAGATTTTTTCATCGGTAAAGAGGATATTTCTGTGCTTTTCACCTGTGTATCGCGATAGAAGGCGTTTGATCGATCCACTCTCTTTAATTGTAAAGATTGGTTTAGGGCATGTCCTTTATATTGACGATAAGCACCGATCTTTTCAGGTCTTGTTTTATAATCGCGACAGTCATAGCGAGAATCTTCGTTTCTCGCGATAAGATTTCTTGCTTCCTAATGGGGTTTCGACGAATTCTGGCTTTAACAGCACCTTTGTAGTTCTAACAGCACGGGACCGCTCCTATCTTTTCTGGTCTTCGACAGACAAAGTGTTGTTGTATCTGTTGATAGTACGATATACGAACATACAGCTGATACTAAGGTTTTGGAGTGTCTGGAATATGGCGACGGCTCCATACCCACTTTGTGCAAGGCGATCACTGCATTCTTTTTTCTTTAAAACCCTATTCCATAAGTATATGGGCATAATTTAGCTTCATTTCGTCAACGGAAGGGAAATATAACTCATGCCATACAAAATTGCGTTAATTTGAACGTAGTCGAGTTGTAAAAAATCTTGCACTAAGCGTTCTGATAATGGTTGGGTTTATCCAACATATGCTTACAAATTCACTTGTCTGTTGTAAACATAAATTTTATACAATTATAAATTGTTTCATTATATTATGCTTCTCACGTATTTTATTAGGATAATCTGAGTGTCTTTATGACGTGGAATTATGTACAAACAGACGACCAAAATGTTTCCTTAATATTGTATAAACATGTAGGTAACGTTTTGTTCAAGTTTAAAATTAATTCTAATAAATTTTTGTCGAAATTTAAATTTATACTAATATTATAAAGAGGTAAACACAGGAATTTCTTTAATAAAAGGCAAGGACAAACAGGAGTTTCTACAATAAAAGGAAAGGCCACAAAGGAATTACGCTAGGGAAATAAAAGACCATACAGGAATTTCTTTAGTAAAAGGAAAGGCCACAAAGGATTTTCTACAATAAAACGAAAGGCCACAAAGGAATTACGTCAGGGAAATAAAAGACCATACAGGAATTTCTTTAACAAAAGGCAAGGACAAACAGGAAGTTCTACAATAAAAGGAAAGGCCACAAAGGAATTACGCCAGGGAAATAAAAGACCATACAGGAATTTCTTTAGTAAAAGGAAAGGCCACAAAGGATTTTCTACAATAAAACGAAAGGCCACAAAGGAATTACGTCAGGGAAATAAAAGACCATACAGGAATTTCTTTAACAAAAGGCAAGGACAAACAGGAAGTTCTACAATAAAAGGAAAGGCCACAAAGGAATTACGCCAGGGAAATAAAAGACCATACAGGAATTTCTTTAGTAAAAGGAAAGGCCACAAAGGATTTTCTACAATAAAACGAAAGGCCACAAAGGAATTACGTCAGGGAAATAAAAGACCATACAGGAATTTCTTTAACAAAAGGCAAGGACAAACAGGAAGTTCTACAATAAAAGGAAAGGCCACAAAGGAATTACGCCAGGGAAATAAAAGACCATACAGGAATTTCTTTAGTAAAAGGAAAGGCCACAAAGGATTTTCTACAATAAAACGAAAGGCCACAAAGGAATTACGTCAGGGAAATAAAAGACCATACAGGAATTTCTTTAACAAAAGGCAAGGACAAACAGGAAGTTCTACAATAAAAGGAAAGGCCACAAAGGAATTACGCTAGGGAAATAAAAGACCATACAGGAATTTCTTTAGTAAAAGGAAAGGCCACAAAGGATTTTCTACAATAAAACGAAAGGCCACAAAGGAATTACGTCAGGGAAATAAAAGACCATACAGGAATTTCTTTAACAAAAGGCAAGGACAAACAGGAAGTTCTACAATAAAAGGAAAGGCCACAAAGGAATTACGCCAGGGAAATAAAAGACCATACAGGAATTTCTTTAGTAAAAGGAAAGGCCACAAAGGATTTTCTACAATAAAACGAAAGGCCACAAAGGAATTACGTCAGGGAAATAAAAGACCATACAGGAATTTCTTTAACAAAAGGCAAGGACAAACAGGAAGTTCTACAATAAAAGGAAAGGCCACAAAGGAATTACGCCAGGGAAATAAAAGACCATACAGGAATTTCTTTAGTAAAATGAAAGGCCACAAAATAATTTGTCAGTAGGATGAAAGGCGATGCTACATTATCCCTGATTAATATAGGCTATATAAACATTGGAGCCCCTACTAAAACTTCAATAACATAACCATATACTACATTCTCGAATAATGTATTCAATCCCGGCTCTACTTTTTGATTTATTTTGATGAAATTCGATATGCTTTTCAGTAGGTCCCAGGGTGGTTTTGATGCACAATTAGCCCCGGTAGGTAGCGCTGGAATCTAGATGCTAGATTGTAATTTTTTCAAGACAGGAGAATGTCTGCAGAGACTGGTAGTAAATTATAAAAACATACTTGCAAAAGCGGTGTAAAATTGCCTCAATTTTCCCTTCATGTTGTCACAAAAACACAATCTTAATTAAATTATCCACAGTCACATTTCAGAATCAAATATATAAAACGTTTTGACGTATAATATATTCTATCTGTGTATTTAATAATTAAGACAAAAACACACACTACTATTGTATGCTGAAAACAAATATTATATGAGAGATTACAGAATCCAGTTGTCTAACGTAAGGTGTGTAATGAATTATGAGTCACGGTTCTGTATAGGTGAGTTTTTCAATTGGATTTTCACAATGGTTACGCGAATATTTTTTTACTTTTTTTAACAACTCTACGGACTCAGTTCCGTACCCTTTGTTACAACTTAATTTCTAGATTATTTTTTAGAATTTAACACGCTTATTAGTTACTTTGATTCTTGTGTGTGACATTAATTTAGTGATTTTTGTGTTGAGGTGAACCTTACTTATTATATTAATTTATTCTAATTTTAATACTAAACTTATATTAATGTAGAGTGTATCTGTTACATGCTGGTGTTGTGAGGAACTGCAATGTGTGGTGTGGGCCTTATGTCTATACTTATATTATTATTGTCCTATCGGTTACGCGAATTGATAAATTGTTTTCTTACTTTTCCCTTTGATGTAAAATCACATTGATGGAACATAAAGCTGCACTAGCCGTACCCGGCAGACGTTGTGCTGCCTTTAAAAAAATGAAAATCTTGAACCCGACTATTATTAACCCCGATTAACCCCGACGGAATGTTAATCGAAACTCCAGTCAACTTGAATAAACAGAGTAGAAAATTATTATATGTATGAATGTATTATATGTATGTATATATGTGTGAACATTTAATTTGTTATATAAATTAAGTCACTGGAGGCAACTAACACCTAAGGACACAGGCTTAGCCTAATCTAGGTGTTAGTATCCAGTCCCAATTAATAATTTTTATTTATTTGTTAGAGTTTACCCCGCGGCTAAGCCGCGGGTTAACCTCTAGTGCGTGTCTCTTGTTTACAGAGCAAGCGCTACAGGTTATATTATATTACATTTTTATGTATTTGTCCCCAGAAGATTCACTTCATTTTATATCGCTAACTATACCATCCCCGTCTATCTGTAAACAACATAAATTACAAAACTTGTCAAAATTACAAAATAAATAACATGGACCTAGTGGTCCAAGTGAACTAAGTGGACCCAGTGGACCTAGTGAACCAAGTAGAGCCAGTTCACCAAGTGGACCCAGTGGACCCAGTGGTCCAAGTGTACCCAGTTGCCCAAGTGGACCCAGTTGTCCAAGGGGAACCAGTTGTCCAAGTTGACCCAGTTGTTCAATTGGATCTACTGACCCAAGTGGACACCACTGGACCCAGTTGTCCAAGTGGACACAATGGTCCAAGTGGACCCAGTGGTCCAAGTGGACCTAATGGACCCAGTAGACTAAGTGGACGAAATGGACAAAATCATAAACCTATCTTAGTTTCCGGGATAACCTTTACATAAATCTATCCCATTGTCCGGGATAAAAGGTATCTCTAGTCTACCCTCAGTATTGAAATTACATGTATACCAAATTTCAACTAAATCGCTCCGATCGTTTATCCGTAAAAGCATAATAAACAGAAAGACAAACATATTTGTATCCCGGAAACTATCCCGTTTTTTGGGATAAAAAGTATCCTATGTTCATTCTCGGCATCGAATATATATATATACAGAGTTTCAGCCAAATCGGTAAAGTAGTTTTTACGTGAAAACGGAACAGACAGACAGACAGACAGAGTTACTTTCGCATTTATAATATTAATAGGGATTTATTATTTGTCTATGCAGATAAATAAAATTGAAGTTTCTGTATGTAATGTTAAAATTAAAACGTGAAAAAAATACAAAGCGCAAATTTGGACCAGGAAATTCCAAAAATTTTAGGGTTCTGCGAGAAAAATTCAACCGTTTGTTCGAGTTAAACTCTATAATGGCTGGACCGATGTTGAAGTCATTTTCACTGGCAGATAGCTGATGTCATTACAAGTAACTTAGGCTACTTTTAAAATTAGGGTTTTGCGAGAATTCGTCTATTTTAAGGAAACAACTTCATGTGCCGGGATAAAATATATCCTAAGTTACGCCCCGGTATAGAAGCTAGCTCAATGTCGATTTTCAATTGAATCTGTTCATTAGTTTTCACGTGATGTTCTAATAGACAGACAGACAGACTAAAATTCTAAACATACAGTGTTTCGGAATCGCCTGGTCTGATTTTCTTCATATTTCTAAACGCATTGTACAATCTCGAACCATTTACAGATTTAGTATAGTATAGTATTATAGATCATAGGTAGTATAGTATTATATCTATACTATTATAGATAAGTAATCAGCGAGGTTAAGTCTTAGAGTAGTCTATGAACGTGATAAATTCTGCCAATTTAGAAAACAGAAAAAACATTGTGGTAATTTTTTTATTTAATAAAGGCGGGCATTGAAAATCAGCGCTGCGTCAGCCCCTTTTTTGTAAACGCAAGAGGAATGTCTTTTCTTAATACTCAGGCCATGGATCTTCTTCATCAGCAAGTAGCCATCCACTGCTGGACGTAGGCCTCCCCAAGTCGGCGTCACTCATCACGGTCCTCTGCCTTCCAAATCCAGCGCCTAATTACCTTGCACAGTTTGTCAGTCCATCGAGCTAGAGGGCGTCCGACACTGCGTTTACCGAGACGTGGTCTCTACTCCATGACTCGTCTGCTCCATCGTCCGTCGGTCCTGCGACAAGTGTGACCGGCCCACTGCCATTTCAACTTGATAATTTTGCGAGCAATGTTGGTCACCTTGGTTCTCTTAGTGACATCCTCATTTCTAACTCTGTCCATAAGTGAAACACCTAATATAACCCGCTCCATAACCCGTTGAGCGACTTGAAGGCCCAGTAGGGCAGGACGAGGTCGATGAAAATACTTGACGAACCTTACCGAAGCCTAGTGCTGCTTACACGAATGTCTGTGGAAATATCGTATGGTATCGGTACCTCTCCCAATGAAGAAAGAGGTTGACGACTACTTACTAAACCTTACCTGCGCCCTTAACTACACTTGATGGGACGCCACTGGATCTAGAACAGTGACACTGCACTGTAACGCTCTCGTGTGCAGACTTGGTACAACTGGTGGCAGAGCGTATCACTTCGTCAGCAGAGCGAGGCTGCTACCCCCGTATGGAGCGGCCACTTGTGACTGCGCCAGCAGTCTGTCACAGCATAAAGTCGACTTCTAGCCTGACTGGTGTGAATGTGATTATACATTTACTGAGTCTTGTTATAAATATTGTAACAAAGTAAAAAGAAAAGTTTTCTATTGCAAATAATATTTTAAGTTTTAGTTTTAGTGGGTTAGTTTAATACATATATATAAAACAATTTAAAATATAAAAAGCTTATTCGAAGTGGTCTCCATTGGCTGCAATACAGTCCTTTAAACTTTAAGGCCAGTCATCAATAGAAGCACGCACTCTGTCCATGGAAAATTATTCACAGCTAATCATATGGATTGTTTTAGGGACTCCAATTTGTCATGGCGTTTAAAGCAAGCCGTACTCTCTAAAACTGACCATAAATCATAATCCAGCGGCTTAAGATCGGGACTAGACGACGGCCAGTCTTCAGCTCTGATGAAGCCCGAAAAGTTCATTTCCAACCAAGACTGCGTGGACCGAGCTTTATGACCCGGCGCCGAGTCTTCCTGGAAGGACCATTCTTGGTTATTGTACATGGTGTTGTTAAGAGGCTTAACCACATTCCCAAGAATGATATCTTGATACACTTGTACCGATGTTTTGATACCTTTTCACAAAAATATGGCTCAGTCACTCCTTCATCGCTAACACCCCACCAAACCATCACTGAAGACGGATAATGCCCACCTTGCACTTTAACTAATTTCTATATTTTTGTTTGTTTCTCTAGGTCAGTCGTTCCCAAACTTATTTTATATACCGCCCCCTTTGAGAATAAATTATTTTTTGCGCCCCCATTTTTTCACCTACTAAAAACACTATAAAGTCAAATTAAATGAATTGATTATTGAGAGCTACATTAGCGGAGATTAAACATTCATTCTAAACGAGACTTTTCCTGTAGCCCGCCAGAGTTAACTTGAGACCTAGCGCAGTAGGTAGCACAACGGCGCTGAGGTCTCAAGTTAACTCTTATGGACTACACCTGCCAGTGTACATCGTTTTTCTGGGTCTCTTACCGCCTTTTAGGCCTGCAGCGCCCACAAGGGGGCGTTATCGCCCACTTTGGGAACCACTGCTCTAGATGCATCTACAAACAAGTTCAGGTTATAAGCTTTAAATTCTATCACGTCGCAGTTGATATTGTTATAATTTTAATGGTAATTTACTAAAGCAAATAAATGCATCGAGAGTACTACACTTATGACTTATTTAGTACTCCCCTCTCGGCGAAGGTGTAAATCGGCTTTCTCCAATGGTGCATCAGCCCATCCAACTTGCTAGCTATCATGGAGGCACCACAAAACTTATTTCACCCATATAATAATGCCGTTGGAATTATTATAGAGTATTTTAGATGTTTGCAAACACGTACAACATAGGTACAAATATAACCGAACACAACAAGTCCAAACGTAATGCAGAAGGTCGTAATTCAATAAAACGCGCAAAGTCCGTCACTTATTGGATTCCAATAATACATAGTCTTTGCTGGACTTACCTTATTGTGGGATTTGAATTTAAAATGCCGTTCTAATTATCACAAATTTTATTAGAAATAAACACATGTAACCAGGTATCGAGGATGCAGTCCGTGGCAGCGTAATGGTTAGAGAACGCCCCCTTAATCGAAGAGCGCGGGTTCGGTCCTGACCGGAACGCATGCACCTCTTAGTCAGTTTTCTGATCTAATGTGCATATTGTTACAATTACCATGTGCTAAAAACGGTGAAGGAAAACATCCTGATGCAACCTGCACATCGAGATAACCGATGTGACAAACCTGCCAAGCCGCCTTGGACAAGCGTGGCGGGTATACTGTCCGTTCCCCTATAATGGGAGGCCCAAGCCCAGCGAGGGACATTTATGGGCTGACATTATATATTATATAAAAAGCACGTAACAACACGTACATACAATCGTAAAACTGGTTACAGATAATTGCAAAACTCCAAGGGGTAATAAGCCACGTGTTCGCAACGGCACATTATAGATTCGAAGAATTGTTTTAATGTTTAATTCATTATATATTATCGCTTTATTAACTACTCGTAACTAATAGTTAATAATACTTGCTTACATTATACACTATATTAATGATGGTTCTATATGATATGTCGGAGACGCATCGTTCTCGGTGACATCTTTACTGGCTACAGGTTTAATGGGCATCATCAGTGGTAACATGCGGGCACAAAACACAATGGCTACGGTTTATACACGTTTAATTTAGATTCGATCAACATTTTGACATAGTTTAGACCGAGCAGCGGGTTCAGGGCACCCGCTCATACTTCTTAACTTAACACTTTCTTTAAAATACTCTATGGTCCAACTCGACCTATTGCCATCAACCAAATGTGCCACAAAAAGTCCTCCGTCTACCGAAGTAGATACTACTGAAGTATAGAGGGCGTCTGACCCCGCTCCGAGTCATATGCTCTACTCTGATTGGTCGTTTATTAAATTACAATATTCATAACTTTTATTAGGTTAGAACGATCTTTAAGTTATAGAAACATTTAACAACTGAAATAAAATTGAATTAAGAATTTTAAAAGTAGTTAAAATGTAAACAAATAATATTGTGCGTTATAAATCCAAATAACAATCATCCGATTCATAGCTTCCCTCTGACTAATACATATATATATATATGACGTTACATCAAATTTAGATATATTTGTTTAACGCCTAATTTTATAAGACAAGTAGTTGGTTGTTTAACTTTCCTCATATTCGAAATGAAATGCAGTGTTAAACTTCGTTAGGCCTATTTAGGCACTCGAATTATTAGCGACAAACGATCTCGTGACAAAATTGGCCAATTTCACATCTCATGTGACAATCAACTATTTCTTTCTTTCTGTTGGAATCTCCAACATTTAAGGAGCTACCTAAATTGGATTTAGTATTTGCTCGCAGATTTCTACATTTTTGAAGATGATAAATTGACAGAATTTAATTAAGACTAATGGCAGCCCGTGCTCGGAATTCGACCATAATAATTAATATCATAGACTATACTTGTATAATCACAGATTTCGCCAAGGCCACACTGTTAATTTGACTTGAACCTTAAACAAAAGAGTATATACAGCGTGTTTCAGACCTTACGACAATAAATCAGACCACGTTTTCGTCATGACGTACTCTACCCAAATACAAAAACGAATCAAGGTAGCTTCTTTGGTTTAGCCACAGGACCTCTTTTTGCATTTCAGAATTTTACAACAACATGTATCTGTTATTGTGGCTAAATCGATAGGTTAGTGACCAAATGTATCATGTTGCCAGCTCGTCTCTTCATCATTAAACGCGGAAGATGTTCATTCTTACCAAGGTCAGTGAATCAATATTTACAAGATGTTCTGTTTTATTGACTTTTATCGTAATTAATTTGTTCGGAAATTGCTTTTTTTAATTTTGACAATACGGTTGATTGATAGTACCAAAACTTTGTATGAAGTAAGACTGCTAAATTATGATTTATTGTCATTTGAAATGAAACACGTTGTATATGACCGCCGTTTGTACCCAATTAGATTAATACTAACGTAGTACCTAAGTTTTTTCTGAAATGGTGTACAATAAAGTGTTATCTATCTATCTATATATCTATACGCGTGTGTGTGTCCAATATATGGTAGTGTGTGTAATGTTTTTTATTGATTTAATGTAATTTTATACATAACTAGCTTCTACCCGCGACTTCGTTCCGTAGAATAGTTTAAAAAAAGTAAGTTAAAAAAAACCCGCGATATTGAAACATTCTTCATTGGTGTTCAGCTCCTAATGCTCTTAGCGTGATGGTATATAGCCTATAACCTTCCTCGATAAATGGGCTACCTAAGACTGTTTTTTTTTCAAATCAGACCTTTAGTTCCTGTGATTAGCGCGTTCAGCAAACAAACCAAAAAACAAACATATCAGTAAAACTCTCTCACTGACACCACACCCTGTCAAATCTCTGCTTTTATTATGTAATTTTGCAGAGAAATTACTTTGTCTTTTATAAGCTGTTTAAATAATTAAACCTTTTTTATATATCCCACAGGAACTCTTTAATTTTTCGGGATCAAAAGTATCCTATATGTTCACCAGGAATATGAGCTACCATCATACAAAATCTAATGTAAGTCGGTCCAGCTGTTTCGGAGATTAGCCGATACAAACAGACAGAGAAACAAAAAAAAATTAAACTAGTTATATTTCACTTCTTACATCTCCCTGACTCGGTTTTTAGCATTTATTTTTCATTGTACAGAATTTGACGTCTACAATTTTATTATATGTATATATTTCTAAAACATTAGCATTCTGTATGAACTATAAATGTGCGAAATTTCATACTCCTCTGTCTGCGCAATTTTCAGAAATATATAATAAAAGTCCATCTTTGACGCACTTGTATTTATATTATTAAAATATTTATATATTATCAGTTAATTAATGCAATTAAGAGTTTTAACGAATTGTTTTGCATTTGCCGTAAGTTTAAATTAGGTACTTAGTATATCTTTCAATTTGAACGAATCAAACTGATCCAACTTTTTTATATTGTTATTTTTTTATTTAGGTTTATGGCTTGGCAGCTAGGCCTTTAAGCCAGATCTAAGTTTACAATATAGCTTCTTCATTTTCTTAAGCCTATGTGTAGCACAGCTGAACTGTAGGTAATCAGTTGGTGGATTCAACGGAGTTCTTGTGACGACTCAAAAGGCCACATTTGACTATACAGTTCACATTTCTCACAATACACATAACTACTACTCAAAACTAACATAACTACTACTTAAAAACTATCAATATCCTACAACTATTGTTCATTTTAGAGTAATTTTACATATTTTTAGAAAATAAAACTCACACACACAGCACAACGTCTCCTTTCAGTTCCCGCCAAAAACTTAATATTGTTAAAAAGTAGCTTTCCGCGTCTGTTTGTACCACACAACGCTAGGTACGCTTGCACTAAATATTTATATCCATATATAAGCTTAATTTTAAAAGTAGCCTAAGTTATTACTCCTCATAACATCAGCTATATGCTAGTGAAAATTCTGTGAAAAGCGGTTCAGCAGTTTCAGAGATAAGCTGGAATAAATGGTTTTAATGTTTATTCGCGAAACCCTTGAAGATCAGGGTAAAAAAGGAAAAGAAAGAGAATACAACAAAAATGAAAGGAAAAAACGGGCAAATGAAAGGGGGTGAGTTTTAAGGGTGAAGAAAGGCTTATCTCGATTTCTGGCAAAACTACAAGTCTTATGGCAAAAAGTTAAATGGCAAAGTTGTAGGTAATAAACAGATCTACAACTTTGTCACTTAAACTTTTTTCACATAACCTCAAAATTTATGTGAAAAATTCAAATAACCAAGTTTTTGATTATTTATTTTTACCTTTTACAAATAATTTTGTTTTACAAAATTTGGTAAAAATTTATATAACCCTTATATAACCCAAATAAACTGTAATTTTTTTGATTTAAATTATTTATTTTTTCACCTTATTTTGCCTTAATGTCGAAAAACCAGCCTAATTTTCAATCGAAAATTCTCGCGTCAAAGTATCAGTTTTTTTAAAAAGTCGGTCTCAAAAGTCTCTACTTTCTGATAATGTACAAAACAATATACATCACTACAGTAAATATTCTTATAAAATGCAAAGAAATAACAGGTAGTAAGGCCCAAACCTCTAGCCTCTTCCCCACTTCTATGAAATACCTTTTCATGGGCAAAAAATTTCGTAGGTCACTCAGATTAGTCAAGTTATATCTTAAAATAGCAATAAATAGGCTATCTACCATACACAGAACAAAAATAGGGCTAAAACGGCTTTTTTCCGTGCAGGAACGGAGAAAAAATACAACTTCCTGCGGCTGAACCGCCAGTCGTAAGAGGCGACAAAAGTAACCATAGCCAGGTGGCAAGGTTGATAAATAGTAGACCTTACCACCTGACTGTGGTTACTGAAGAATAGATACTCGTCTGAATGGCTACCACCCTTGGTCTAGAGTATTTAGCCATAACAACCTTGATTTGTGTTCCGGCATCAGTGACCAGGTTCCAGTCTCCCTTAAGAGAGCAGCAGCGCATTTGTAGCACCTTTGGTGTTGCAAATGTCCATAGGCGATGGTTACAGTTTTCCATCAATTGGCCTTCGGCCTATTTGCTGAACTAATGCATTAAAAAAGTGTGTGCTACACCATGCAAAAAATACTGATTTTGACTGTGAGATTGCAAAGGAGATGGATAAACTTTCATACATTCTTGGACCCAGAGTATAAAATGATGAGAGTCATTTTAAGATTTATTTTTATTAAGTTGATACTTTTTTTATAAATTTAGTGAGTTTATTATTATCTGAGGCTTCCATCCTAAAGTCCATCTGTATTGTTAATCTCTAAGTCTATAAGCCAGTGTGACCACTTTCCATGAGCTGGACCATATGCCTATTTGCGTTTCGGACGCTCATTTTCTTGCGCTCTCCTTCAATTACGCAACGGTTCTCTAGAACATATTTTATATATCTGTAGGGGACGTCGCGTCGCGTATTACCTCCGCGATCACATGGGATACTTAACCCAGGTGTGTTAACTGAAATCAAATTGAACATTCCAGCGAATTTTATAATGAGCTGCCAACAGCTACTAATTTCGTAGTATCATAGGCCAGGACCACCTTGCTTAACAAGGAGCCGATAACACCGGCCTTGCGTACATTGAAGAACAAATTTGCATTTTTATCTGTACCGTGAGACTGTGACTGAATTCACAATAACTGCATATCTACCTATCTATACATATAATAAAACTAGCTGTCCCGGCAGACGTCGTCCTGCCCGGTAAAAATAGGGTTATCGTAGAAGGGTGAAATGAGGATTGTATGTATTTTGATGTGTATCATAAAAAAATAAAATTAAAATTTGTCTAAAAATAAATAAAAATTTAGGGGTGACTACCCCTAACATTTAGGGGATGAAAAATAGATGTTGGCGATTTCAGACTACCAATATGCATACAAATTTCATGAGAATCGTCAAGCCGTTTCGAGGAGTATGAACGAAACTGTGACACGAGAATTTTATATATAAAAATTATAGAGGTCAATTTCTGTACAAAAAAAAAATGCTAAATTCCGAGTCGAGAGGTACGTAAGAAGTGATATGGAACTAATTTAATTCTTTTTTCATTTTTTTTTATTCTCTGGTTGTCTGTTTGTACGGGCTAATCTCCAAAACGACAGGACCGATTTAAATGAAATTTTGTATGGTGGTAGCTCATATCCCTGGTCAACAATATAGAATACTTCGATCACGAAAAGATTAAGAGTTCCCGTGGGATAGTTAACAAAACTTTCCACGCTGACGAAGTCGCAGGCAGAAGCTAGTAATATTATATGTTATGACAATTGAATATATATATATATATATGTATAATGTATTATGTGTACCACGCTATCGTATTGGTGACAACTGTAATGATAGCGATGTTTATAAGTTAATAGATATATAAGAAGAGCTCTGTAATTTTCTTAGAGGTCAAGCAAGGCATTAGCGAGGCCTGCTCTTGAAAAAGTCTATACGCAACGATGACCGCTTTCCATCAGGTGGGCCATTTGCCTGTTTACCTGCTGAAGCAATAAACAAATACACACCTTACGTATCCTATCCCCCCTTTTCATTCCTAATCTAATCGTCTTTATGGTTTCTTTATATCCCATCGCAACTCAAAAATTTACACCACTTATCAACAGGCTGTCACTTCATTGTGGGAAGGAATCAGCCACTAACAATAGAATTAAAATGATGCAATATTTCCTAAATTATAATAATATACACATAAGATTAAATCATTATAAAAAAATGTAAAAATAAACTCGAATCGAATAGCAAATAATTTATTTGTGGAAAGTAATTAAATAAATTAACATAGTACGTATCTTATCATAATTATCTATTAATTATGAGAACAAAACAACGTTATTTACACAAAGCATGTGCAAGATCTTAGTTGAGAAATGAGTTAATAATACAAATGCGAAAGCAACTCTGTCTGTCTGTTCCGTTTTCTCAGAAAAACTCACATTTTCGATGCCGAGGATGATCATTGATCGTGGTCGTTAAAAATTAAATTTCTTGCGACGCCCCCTAAAAAGCTTCCTTTTAATGAAAAAACACTGGGATTTTTTTATAATTTTTTCAAGTCAAGACAACACGTGCCTCAAGACGATTCAAGTTAATTTTTGGGTAATATCATGTTTTTTCAGGAAACTTCTTCATACTTAGAAGTAATAATTATTTTAAGATTGGAAAAGTTTTAACAATGAAATACCTTCCGTATTATCATTCTCAGTGATGAATTTCAAATTATAGTTTCAGAAAAAGTTTAAAATTCTTCGTGATTCAAGCTTATCTTTCAATTTTTCTTATATTTTTAGTTTTAACTTGTATCGTCTTGAGGCACGTGATCTCTTGACTTGAAAAAATTATTTAAAAAATCCCAGTGTTTTTTCATTAAAAGGAAGCTTTTTAGGGGGCGTCACAAGAAATTTAATTTTTAAGACCACCCTAATGATCATAGGATACTTTTTATCCCGAAAAATGGCATAGTTTCCGGGATAAAATATACTTGTCTCTCTTTTTGTTATGGTTTAACGGAAAAACTATTAGACCGGTTTGGCTGAAATTAAGTATATTATGTAACTTTAATACCGAAGACGGATAAGCGATACTTTTCATCCCTGCTAATAGGTTATATTTCTGTATAGGTTTTGCCAGAAAGTAGAATAGCTATTTTGTGATTTGCCATTTTCGTCATTTTAGTAGTAACAGGGGGTGAAATTTTGTATATAAAAACAGCCCATAACTGTCCCCCCACTGCAGGGCTCGGGCCTCCCACGGTAGGTAACGGTATACCCGCCACGCTGGTCCAAGGCGGCTTGGCAGGTTTGACACATCGGTTATCTCGATGTGCAGGTTGCATCACGATGTTTTCCTTCACCGTTGTTAGCATGTGGTAATTATAACAATTCAAAAGCACATTAGGTCAGAAAACACCCGTAAGTGGTGCATATGTTCCGGCCAGGATCGAACCCGCGACCTTTGAGTTTAGGACGCGTGCGCTAGCCATTACGCTTCCACGACTTGAAATTTTGTATGAGATCAATAATTTCTCAAGTTTTTGAATATAAATATTCAACAATGCGATAGTAACTCGATATATCTTTCTGTTAAGGTTTCACAGAAAACTACAAGGAATACTGAATCGGTTTTGCTGTAATTTTGTTTAAATGTAGTTTTAATACCAAAAATGGATAAAAATCCTTTTCATAGCGGGAGATGGGATTTGCGATAAATTAAATTAATCTTTCAGGTGCAAATACCACTAACAAAAATTTAGTGCGATGTAACCTATATTATAATGCCTTGTCTTTAAACAAGAAGCAAACAACAGAGGTTGAACTGTGGCTCAGCCGCGGGGTAAACTCTAGTTTTTTTATAATATTTTACACGTGATGGGTTGGTTGCGTTGCTATTTTCGCCTTCGCTATTTGCTTTGTATGTAAGTCATTTTTTGAAGAAGCTACTAGGATTACATAAATGAAAGTAGTTACTGTCGCCTGTAGACATTTGCAATGTCAAAGGTTGCTTGCTAATGTGTTGCCAGGCCGAACTTGCATTAGCGCCTTTTTTTAAGTTTAGGGAAAATGCTACCGATTTACGCACAATACTGGGTTCTGGCTAGGGATCAGGATCGCATCGGTCGGGGGCGGCATTACTGCATGCAAAAGTAATCCACCCGCAATCGACTCCAGCCTGTGTAGTGGCTCAGAGTAGGTAACTGTGTACGTACAGTTACCCCACTACCCATTAAAAACCCTCTCCTCCCGAGTGCCCCGCGCTTTTGTGTAGGAAAAGCTGAGAGTTAGAACAGAATTACGCTCAGTCCGATTCAGCGCAAAAAGTGCCTGAATGTGTCCCGGGAAGCAGGACACATCCACTTCGTCATACCGGGGTCGTGAATTCTTTGCTCCCTAGCAAGCTAAAGGCCCCCCGCAGCGGTATTCAGGGAGGGAAGTAATGCGCGTACCTGCGTCTCCGGGTGCCAGCTGAAGGCCGGCGACCTCGTGTAGACGCATACGCACACACAGTAGGACTTCTCTCCCTATCTCGTTCAGCGGCCTCTTTGAGAGCCATTACTGTCTCACAAAAAGTAACCGCAACCCCCCAGGTGTCGCTGCTATGCAACATAGCTTTTACCAAGTTGCAGAGCGGCTGCTTTTTAAACAATAGTCACTAGGGTAAACTCTAGTGACTCTATACATTATACCGCAGGCACTATTCGATTTTCTAGTATATTTATTCTAACAAAAAACAAAACCGTGATAAGCTTTTTTAAAAAGGTTTTTAATTTTAAATACAAGCTTTTGAGATCCTAGATATTATGTAGCAGCAGAGTGCTAGCCAATACAAGTAAAACGAACACAAACAGGACGGGTCTATCTTGTTTAGTACAGGAGTTTTTATAGCCACCTTCCGACTCCATCATCAGATCAGCTCCATGGTATCATATTATTGCATTATCACGCGATATATATATATATATATATATATATATATATATATATATATATATATATATATATATATATATATATATATGCTTGCAAAATTTCGCTCAATCGAAAATCGGGGAGTTGGTCAAATTTAACTTGCAACATTCCACCCGAACTTACATACATAGGTGCATTTATAGCAAGTTAAATAAAAGCTTGCATAAAACACATAAAAATATAACAACAGTTTTGAAAATTTTGTAATCATGTTATACTTGTCATCAACTTAAAAAAAGTAATTCTTTTTACTTATTTTTGAAGCCAGTTTTGTTTTTTTTAATTTCTAAGTTTTAGGTACGCAATATTTATTTGTTTAAGTAGCTTAAAAAAGACATGAAACACGTTGTATGTGCTTATGATATAAGAGGGCTGCTCGCAATTTCCTTGGGGACCGCTAATCAAGTTCTGACTTGGTGACAATGGTACCATCTTCAGGTGTATAGGACAGGACAGTGCTACAAATGCGCTGCTGCTCTCTAAAGGGAGAGTGGAACTTGGCCTCTAATGTCGGAACGCAATTCGAGGTTGTTATGGCGACATATTCTAGACCAAAACTGAAGGAAATTGTATTCTTTCTCCGTTCCAGCACGGAAAGGAGAGGGTAACCACTGTCTATGAGGTGGGTCGTGTGCCTGCCTGCTGAACTCATGCAATAAATAATAATTAATTATTTACTTTTCAAATGTGTGTGTGTGTGCAATTCACACGCAGTTAGAGTGAGACTTCAGAGAATATATTCACAGATATTTCTTCTCTAACTTTTATTTATATCTTATACTAATATATAAAGCTGAAGAGTTTGTTTGTTTGATTAAACGCGCTAATCTCAGGAACTGCTGGTCTGATTTGAAAAATTATTTCAGTGTTAGATAGCCTATTTACAGTGTATTTGGGATATAAAAAGGCAAGTTTTCACCAAATTTCGTTAACTTGGTTATTCTTTCGCATACATTTTAAGGTTATGTAAGTGCCAAAGTTGTAGATTTTTTTATTACCTACAACTTTGCTATTAATTTTTTTTCTATAGAACTTGTAGTTTTGCCGTAAATCGAGAGAAACCCTTATCACCCTTAAAACGGGTTCAGATCGCCCGTAAATTATTTTTTCTTTAATTTTAGTTATATTTTCCTCCTTTTCCAATGGGTTTCATCCTACTATTATTTTTTGCTTTTTTTAACATTTTCACAGGGATTAGTACTGGTCTAAACATATTATGATTCAAAATAAACTTCTTAAGTATCATTTAAAAATTTTCACTCTCTAAGCTAAAAATATTATTGTCAGATTTATTCTGGTCCAATTGGACCTATGTTTAATCATCGCTCTTGGCGACTCTCTAATCTGCGTTGCACAATGTGGAACTCGTATCTCATTCTCTCGCAGGCTTCGTGCTATATATTTATGTGTTTATCCATTTTTAGTGTCGCTTTTTCGTTTCATCGAAATTTAAATCACAAGAATTCTAAAAAAGTTTCACTTCAATTATTTTTTGTAGAAAGTGACAGCAATATTTTAAAATTACATGTACAACTTAAGTAATGTATATGTCTAAAAATATAATGATAAGTAATGTATATATAATATTAACAACGTCATTACATTGACACCCAAACTAGGTTTGCCCCTGTGCATTGAGTTCAAACTAAAACACCAGTAGAATTCGCCACAAAGGCAGGCAATTTTGATGTATACATAAGTCTTCGAATAGTAGCGTAGTTGTATTGTACGCTACAACCAACGCCATTCAACGGAGTTCTTGTGACAACTCAAAAGGCCACATTTGACTATACAGTTCACATTTCTCACAAAACACATAATGACTACTCCAAAACTATCAATATTCTACGACGATTGTTCATTTTAGAGTATTTTTAGAAAATGCAACTGCACAGCACAACGTCCCCTTTCAGTTCCCGCCAAGAACTCCTCAAAACACCATTGAACATTGACACATAACAAGAAGACTTTATGTCTTGGTTTCCTTCCTTTTGAGAAACAGGGGTTGTATGGCATCAGCCGGAAGCCCTTTGGTCTCCGGTAAGTAGTAATAGCAGTAGATGGCACCGAGAAAGCTGACAGCAGAGAAGCCGTAGAAAACCACCCCAAGGCCAGTGTATTCGACGAGAATGGAGAAAATGCTCAACGTGGTAAAGTTCATACTCCAAGCGCAAGCGTTCACCATACTGTTGCAGAGGCCACGGACCTTAAAAAAACAAATAATTAGTGGCTGATTCCTCTATCTTACTTATTATTCACTTTTCCTACTATCGGTTGAGATTTATTTTTTATTTATTACTACCAGCTTCTGCCCGCGACTTCGTTTGCGTGAATTAGTTAAAAAAACCCCGATTTTGAACTTCAATCTTCTTCATTGGTGCTCCGCTCCTATTGCTCTTAGCATGTATGTATATGTATAGGGTATACAGCCTATAACTTTCCTCGATTAATGGGCTATCTAACACTGAAAAAAAATCAAATCAGACCAGTAGTTCTTGAGATTAGCGCGTTCAAGCAAACAAACAAACTTATCAGATTTATATATTACATATATAAGATAAAACTCTCTCACCGACACCACACCCTGTCAACATCTCCGCTACTATTATGTTCCGTTGCAGAGAAATTACTTTCAGTCTGTTACAAGCTGTTTAATTATTTAAACCTTTTTAGCTATCCCACGGGAGCTCTTTAATTTTTCGGGATCAAAAGTATCTTATACGTTGACCAGGGATATAAGCTACCACCATAGAAAATTTCTTGTAAATCGGTCCAGTCGTTTCGGAGATTAGCCAGTACAAACAGACTGACAAACAGAGAAACAAAAAAATTGAAAAAATCTAAATTAGTTCTATTTGACTTCTTACATCGCCTGACTCGGTTCATAAGTACTTATTAAAAAGTTTTATTTAGCCTAACAACTACTAACAAATTTAAAACTAAATTGAAGGTAGGCTAAATAAAACTTTAACATTGACACTTGACCTTTGATTATTCATTGATCACGGCTACTGAAAAGTGACCGAAACGTCGGAATAATAAAAATCAAATAAATTAGCGCACTTAAAACCGTTAAAAAGTAGTTTTTTTTATGTATACTAGTCGCGAAAACTTAGAAAATATTAATACCTATACTAGGGCCAAAGAGACGAGATACAAAAGGTCATTCACCTAAAAACTACTGTGGAGATGACAATCTATTATCTATCTCTTTCCATCTCGTGTATTTGTCGTAATTTGTCTGTCTTTGTCGTAAGATCAAGACGGGTTCGCCAACATTCGGGCGCCATTTTATAGTAAGAGTTACTGTTTTTAGTTCATTCCGTTTCGGAACGCGCTCGTGGTGATTCTAGTTATTTGTAGAAGTTTTGTTATTTTTCGTTGTTTATTTAATTATTGTTAGATTGTTGTTGTTGAATATTGTTTGTTGTTATTAAGAGTGGTTAATGATGGAGCCACAACCAAGTACTTCGAGAGATAAATCAACAGATTTTAGTTCTCCAGAAAAGAAACGCCCAAAGGTATGTACAGGAAATATTTTACCATTGCATTGATATTTGGATTTTAGCTGATAGATATTAAATACAGTATACTTTAAAGTTATTTAAAAAACAACAACTGTAATAATAAAACTTTTTTAATTTATCAAAAATGCACGTGAATAAAGTATATCATTTTAATTTAATTTTCAATTTCAGGTGACTAGTTTTACGGTAAATGAAAAAAATATGGTTATTAACACCTATGAATATGTTAAAGAAACTGGGCCTAGGGATAAATACCCCTACAAAAAAGAGATGGCGCAGAAAACAGCTAGTATTTTAGGTATCGGCGTTGCATCAGTATATAGAATCCTCAAGGACTATAAAGAACACGGCGAAATTTCTGCTCCTGTCACCACCAAACTTAGACCAACGTTTAGTGACAAAATCGATGATTTTACTAAATCAGCCATACGCAAAAAAGTACATGCTTTCTTTATTAAAGGCGAACTACCTACAGTGGAAAAAGTACTTTCAGATATTAATGAAGACAATACACTACCAAATTATAAACCAAAAAAATAATGCACTGATTGATAGAGATGATATTGTATTGTGGCGACGAAAATATTTACATAAAATAAAGAAGTACAGAGAGGAGAATCGGCGTATTTTTATATGGATGAAACATGGGTGAACGCAGGTTAGTAATTTTAAGTTTAAAAAAAAAATACACTTGAGCGCACAGAGTTTCTATCTTCAGTAGGGGAG
This sequence comes from Dendrolimus punctatus, assembly GCA_012273795.1. Classification (NCBI taxonomy): domain Eukaryota; kingdom Metazoa; phylum Arthropoda; class Insecta; order Lepidoptera; family Lasiocampidae; genus Dendrolimus; species Dendrolimus punctatus. The sequence goes on along the minus strand of CM022552.1, from coordinate 554,503 downwards.
GGGGGGGGGGGGTTTATTATCCTTTAAAGCATAATCAAAACTAAGTATTTCTGCCTGAAAGATTGTGTAAGATTATTATTTGTAGTATTGCCTATGTTTTATTGTATCCTGTATGTTATTTTCAGGTCACACTGTTAATAAAACCTGGGTTGACACCGAAATAAAATCAAAACGGAGAGCGTTTTTAGAAGGTCTTAGTACAGGTGCGAAGAATCCTACCTCAAAGGGCCGGCGACTAATCGTAGTGCACATTGGAAACGAGGATGGTTTTGTGGAAGACGGTAGCTAGGTGTTTGAATCCAAAGGCACCGGTGATAATCACGAATCAATGGATGCTGCACATTTTGAAAACTGGTTTGAGAAGATATTGCCCAAGTTAGGCGAGAATGCAGTTGTCGTCATGGATAACGCGCCTTACCACTCTAGGCGACAGGAAAAAACACCCAGCTCAACATGGTTGAAGGCTAACATTCAGCAGTGGCTTCGTAACAAAAATATCAGTTTCGATGAAAAGGAACTAAAAATACAATTATTAAATAGAGTAAAAATGGTGAAGAACCAATATCAATGATATGTCGTAGACGAATTGGCAAAGAAATATGGCGTCGAAGTACTAAGACTCCCTCCCTATCATTGTGAATGAAACCCAATTGAGTTGATTTGGGCTGATGTAAAGGGGCACGTAGCTAGAAACAATACTACGTTTCAATTTGCAAAAGTAAAGGCACTATTAAGTGAGGGTATGGCGAAAGTCACGCCTGATCGGTGGAACAAATGCGTGGAGCACGTTCATAAAGAAGAAGAGAAGTTTTTCAAACTTGATTTTATTGTAGATGACGTGATGGATAAATTTATTATACATGTTACAGATTCTGATTCTACAGACTCAGAACAATCGGCGTCAGACTGAATAAACAATGATTTCTTTAAAAAAATGTTTCACTTTTATCCTCATTTCCATAAACATTATTATTATTCTCATTTCAACTCAATTTCTTTATATTAATTGTTACCTTTTTAGAATAACATATTAATAAATAAATTGTCTACTAAAATATATAGATAGATAGATAGATAACACTTTATTGTTCACCAAATACACAATTTCAAAATATACAATTACAATATTGTCATGGTAGAAACAAAAGGCGGCCTTATCGCTGAAAGCAATCTCTTCCAGGCAACCTAACTTAAGGAATAATTTAATCTAATCTGGCGTTGTAGGTGGTGCAGATCATTAAATATCAAATAACATAAATAAACATATTTAAACTAAATAATTTATAAAAAAAAAAAAAAAAAAATACACATACTTAAACTAGTTTATAAAGTAAATACATACATACATATATATTAAATAGTCTATAATATAAGAATTAGGCATAATTATTTAAGGAAAAGTAGTGTTTTCTGAGTGCGTTCTTGAATATAGGCGATGTTTTGGCCTCTCTGACAGTAAGAGGCAGCGCATTCCAAAGTTTGACATATATAATACAACTTTTAAAAAGTTACGCACCCCTGTATTTTCTAATGACCTTGCATTGGTTTTGTTTACATTTGGTATCGCTTCTCGTTGGCCCTAATATACTTGGTTTCGGTTTCACTTCATATCTGTCAAATTAGTCACAAACATTTCTTCGCGTGTCGTTTCTGTGTTAAATTTTCGACCTTTTTTTATGGCAGGAGTTCAGCAGACAGGCAGACAGCCCACTTGATGGTAAGCGGTTACCATCGCCTATGGACATTTGCAACACCAAAAGTGCTGCTACAAATGCGCTGCTGCTCTTTTACGGGAGACTGGAAACTGGTCACTAATGCCGGAACACAGCACAAGGTTGTTATGGCTACATACTTTAGAGCAGGGGTGGTAGCCGTCCAGTCGGGCAAATGCCCTACCACCTGGCTGTGGGTTGTTTTGTCACCTCTTACGGCATGCCGCCCGGCCGCAGGAAACTATTCTTTCTCCGTTCCTGCACGGATAAAAACCGTGACCAGTTGAAGATATTTCGAATTGGCCGCTATTTAGTTTTGTTTAATCGTTGTGTATTGTATCTAATGCCGTGTCTAAACAATAAAGCTGTTTAAAGAAAACCTCTGAAATAGACTATATAAACGATGGAGACTACGATTCATTTTTTGTTTATTTCTTGTCTGTTTGTCGGTTTATCTGTTTGTTCGGGATTCACGTAAAAACTACGGGGCCTTTCGATGCGGTTTTCGCTGACAGTTCTTTTTAGACCAGAAATATGTGCTATTTTTTATCCTGGGAATTATGCAGGATTTTTTCTGGGAATTATTTAAAATGGCCACATTAATGATGTGTTTTTTTTAACTAATCAATAAATTTTATTTCCTTATCCCGAGAATGGGAGTGGTTTATAGTTGTTCAGGTGCGTAACACTTTTTCATCATAATTATTTATAAATATTATCTCACGCTCTTTTTTTAAATACATATTGTTACAACTTAGTTTCCGAAAAAAACAAATTCCACACCTAATCTGTAAAAACACATTTTATTATCTGTCGGCATTTGAACTAGTTGTAATTCTTTTATGATCGTCTTATTTTGTTTACTTATTTATTGGCATACGTTTCTAGAGAATAGCCTATTGTTCTATTGTATTCGTTTACGGCCGCTTGCAGCTGAACATTTAGCCAGGTGTTGCGGATTACGTCTACTACGATACGGGCACATTTTTGTTTGTGAGCTATAAAACTGTCTACTTTCGGGAATCTAATATTGAGGGACTTTGCGCGTTTTATTGAATTAAGACCTTCTGCATTACGTTTGGATTTATTGTGTTCGGTTTTATTTGTGTATCTGTGTGTTACATATTTGTATAGTTCTAATAAACTCTATAGTAATTCTAATGGCATTTTAATTCGAGTCCCGCAACTCGCGAAGGTGTACTCGTATTACAACAAATATCGTATAAGCTAAATGTTTAAAGTATTAAATAAATAATGTATTCTATCTCATTCTGTCGCAGGCTTAGTACTATAGATTATTATAAAGCGACACTAAAAAGATAAATATCTTTTTTAGTGTCGCTTTTCCGTTTCATCGAGTTTCCAATCATGATTATTAAGCAGTTTCACTTCAAAATTAAATTACCGTACGTCATCATATTTATTTAAATTACTAGGAGATCATAAAATGCAAGAGTAAATAGTACATATATATATACCTCTGGTAAGAAGAACTCAGCGGCGATCACATATGGTATTGGCGCTGGTCCAAGGTTGTATAAAAAGCAGTAGACGTATATAAGAACAGCAGTTAACCAATGTGGTGCCCAATGCAGCTGGAGTTGTGTTCCTAGTAGCAACAAACATATCCCTGATGCCAAGGTTGTTACTATCAGGAGGTACTGGAAGCAAAGTAAAACACATATAACAAAGAATTATAAGTACATATAATTAAAAAGTATTTGAGAAAACTAAAATATTTTTTAAACTTTCTATTGAATCTATCTTCTCACTAACTCATGAGAGGAAACACAAATAAAAATTAGGTGCTGATAAACATTTGGAGTTATATAATTGTTCCAAGAGTCAACTATATATATATATATATATATATAAATCAATTGCTGTTCGTTAGTCTCGCTAAAACTCGAGAACGCCTGGACTGAGTTGGCTAATTTTGGGTTTGAATTTTTTGTGAAAGTCCAAGGAAGGTTGAGGAGGTGAGTAATGAAAAATACTATATAGTAAAAACAACAATTTTGCTTTCCCTTACAAACTATTCCAACTTGTCAAACATTTGATGTTTAGAAATTAATTAAATTTTAAAGTCGTTCAGAAATCAAATTAAATTTAAAAGTGAGTTTTTTTTTCATTTTTTTGGTATTCAATGTCAAAAGTTTGATGTTCGTCCCCTCGTTTAGAAATCAACGTTTTTTTATTTATTGATTCTGAGGCGATACGAAGTTTGCCGGGTCAGATAGTTAATAATAATGATCTTGAAGCTGTCAATGTGTGTTAACAGTGCGAACGTTGGTGTGAAGTCGTTGGAGCAGATGAGTCCTGGAGTGGAGACTTCATCTTGGTAAATGTGGGAAGTCTTTCAGCCCAATGGATCGACGATCTGCGCAAGGTAGCCAATAGGTGCTGGATGAAGACAGCGAAGGCCCAGGGTACGTGGCGCAAACTTGGGGAAGGCCTACGTCCAGTAGTGGACAAAAGTTGGCTGACAACTATGTAATTGTGTGCATATTTCTGTTATTCTAAATATATGTATGGGGAACAGAGTAGTAACTCTTTCTTTACCGCGTTCTCGTTTCTTACTTTTTTCAAATACAAGTTTTAAGATTTAAGAAAAATCTGCGCTGAACTTAATTAACTATCAAGTAGGTTTGGTGCAAACTGTTAAATATTTACCCTTCTTCCGAGTCGATCAACCAGGGCACCACACAAGAAAGAAGCTACCAGGAAATCAACTGCCAAGAATATTGTACATTGGTTAGCTTCCATTGAAGGAGTTGCTTCTTTGAATAGCGGTTCGGCGTATACTTGCAACACTATAATCCCCATCAATACCGTGTATGCCATCACAAGTAAAGCAACTATTACAGCACGGACTGATGATTTCGATTTTCCTACAATTACAGAAATAAATCATCTTTTAAATGAAATCAATGCCACCTCCCACATTTTTTTGCGATCTTAGTAATCCTAGTATCATACATAGTCGCCGTGTGCGAGAAACTCGCGTTTTAAAATACAATAAAAATATGGTTAGTTGGTTATTCAGAGGGATAATTGTTAATTCAGACAGACGGAGAAAGAGAGAGAGAGAGAGAGAGAGAGAGAGAGAGAGATCTTTTATAAGTTTTCTCATGTGGAAACTGGTATTTGTATCAGCAGTAATCTACCATCATGTAACGGTTCCATCTACTGATCATCATCACTATTAGGTCCTAGTGGAAGCACTCTCCTCATTCCACGCTAAAACTCCCAAGACTATCAGGAAATCTTAGCTAGCTAAATGTAGAGAAAGTGGAACTTTGTGCTCATATTAAATCTAAATTATGAAAAACCAGTGCTAATTTAGTATCTCCATGAATGTATTCACAAACTGTGTACTCAAAATTATGTAAGGTGCAGACAGAAGTATACAGGGCAGCAAAAAAATATTTTTTCGAGTTCAGTCGTCAAGAAATTTTATGAGGAGTAAAATTATACAAGTATCATTAAAAATAACATTATGGTTTTTTTAACCATGTCCATGTTTGTTTATTCAAGTAATTTAAGTGTTGATCCGCATGTTAATGCTCTTCTATACTAGCATGCATACCAAGAGGAGTTTTTGGCGAAAGTACACAAATATTTTTTATAATGCACGCTGTTATTACTAATGTTATAGTCGTTAATTGATAGAGGAGAATTTTGTGTTTATATCTGTATTTTTTGCTGACTAAATAGTTATCTGTCTGTCTGTATGTCTTTCTTGCAACCGTCCTTATTCGGCCGCTGTCGAGTAAACTCCAGTCGTGCGTCGGAGCTTACACGTACAAGAATTTTCTTGAGCTATGTAATAGAAGGTAGGATAATTATCATATGATTAGTTAAGATTTTATAACGTACTTAAGAATTGCCATTCCGACTCTGCTTTCATGTTTTGGATTTCTGGTTTCAATTTGAGAAGTTCCATCGCAGCTGCCGGATCTGTAAGTATGATATAATATACACAGTCGTGGAATAACCGCGTTCCGCGAGCACATGTTACTTGTCAAAGAAGATTGTTAAGACTGAGTTTAAACTCAAAATGACGAACTTGGATACTTGCCAGAATACATACACCTCTTAGACAGTTTACTGACCTAATGTGCTTATGGTCACAATTTACTGGTCCTAACGGTGACCGAAAATATCATGATTAAACCTGCACATCGGGATAACCGATGTGTCAAACCCGCCAAGCCACCATGGACAAGCGTGAAGCGTGGCAGGTATACTGTCCATTCCACCAAACAACTGGGAGGCTCGAGCCCAATGGTGGGCCGTGTATCGGCTGTTATCTTCTTTTATTTATAAAATGAATGTTTGTCTGTATGTCTTTATAGAATCGTAAACTATACATTTGATCATGTGATGATTTTTAGCAAAGTTGTTCTGCATGAGCTAAAGAAGGTTCCTGAGTGGGTTCACAATTGGACCCGGTAGGTTTCGCTGCTGTCGGCATATCGCTTAAAGATTTTACAGGCAGGACGACGTCTGCCGAGACAGCTAATTACTATTTATAAAGTAATTAAGGACGTTGGAAGTACGATTCTTTATCAGGTCATTAACATCTATCACAGTTGAAAGTTTGCATTAAGATAATAATTATGGCAATAAATGACAAGGATCATTCCTATTAAAGGTACAAAATATAGCGTCTGCTGATAACGTTTTACGCGAATAGTACTGATATTAAACAACACAATTATTTTGAGGCTGCGCGTATTGCATCTTAATGAGTAATCCAGAAGACCGTGGGCTGCGGTCTTTGAATATATTTAACGTGGTAGAGAAATTCTAGAATCATTACCGTGGTTTCAACTCTTAAGGCAAGCTCGATCGATGTATAGGGGCCTGAGAGGTATCAAATGGAAGGAGTGATTGGTCTCTGGTCTCTGGGGGCCATAGCCTTTAGCCTTACCCTCTTTAACGAGTCTTTTTTGGCTCAGAAGAAGCGGATAGAGAAAAGGAGGAGAGCGCATCAGCGGACCCCATCCGTAGAAAGCGAATGCGCAGTTGGAGGCGTCGTTACGCGCAACTCTTCCGTAATTCCATCACAAGGGGCCATGTGAAACTGGGAGAGAACGCGGAATTGCCTCCTCTGTTGGTAAAGGGTGTCTTTCCCCGCTCGCTCTTTGTGGAAAGCCAAGCGTGGGATCACCAAAGATGTAGTGTCTCAGAACTAGTTCCTGTGGAGATCTGTGAGAGCGTAAGTTAAGCGTGGGTAGTCTGATACTGGACAACTGCGGAGCCTCCATTGGAGGTCACTTTAGGAATACGGTCGTTCAGGAGTCCCACACATCCCTCAGTATAAGCCCTCCCGAGGATGGTGTCCAATGACATTCCTCCTGGGTTAAAAAAAGGCTCAATCGATGTGATACGCACACACGGAATGATGGTATGAAACGGTTAGCCATGACATAATTTGGTTAATTTTGTCATTTTGGTCATTTTGGTCATGGTCTATTTAGTTATTTTGGTCAATTTGGTGAATTTGGTCATTTTGGTCAATTTGGTCATTTTTTTTTTATTGCGGGAGAACAGCAGACAGGCAGACGGCCCACGTAATGGAAAGTGGTTACCATCGCCTATGGACACTTGCAACACCAAAGGTGCTACAAATGCGCTTCTGCTCTCTTAAGGGAGACTGGAACCTGGTCGCTAATGCCGGAACACAACCCAAGGTTGTTATGGCGACATACTCTAGACCAGGGTTGGTAGCCATCCAGTCGGGCAAATGCCCTACCACCTGGCCACCACCATTTTAGACAAAATAAGAAAATAATGACTTCAGCGCCGTCTCTTATTTATGTAAGTATCTTTTACTGAGTAATGCAATTGGTTCTTATAAGACATGACCACTCCGCGTCCTAGATTTACATTTTTTTTTTCTAATACACGCTTACCGTTTACTTCTTCTAAGATCCTCTCTATTCTTGGGTCTAGTTGCAGTTTTATTCTTGATATCTCAGCCTCTACTTCTTTTGAGGTCACGTCCACTCTTCTGTAAAACGCTACTGATTTTGCAGCTTCCTTAAAAATATACCATAAGGTTTCAAAAGTCACAAAAGAAATCTTACTAATTGCCTAATTTTGATATCTTCAGCCTAAAGATAGTTCGTTTCTCTGTTTCTACATCTTATTATGGTTTTTTTGTTATTAAGTATGCATTAATTGCTACAACTCCATTAATTCTAAGGAAAGTAAATTGTATATAACATACTTCTTAAAAAAAATAGCTTTCGATAGATAACTATGAAGAGAAAATAGCTATTTTTACGTTTGGAAGTGTTTAAAAAATGTTCTCCAATGGAACTTAATTGAATATAAACTATTGAATTTGATTATAAATTAATACCTCCTCTTTTCCCTGTTGCATCAAAAATACAGGCGATTCCTTCAATGAAGCCAACAGTACTATATATAGGATAGACAGAGATAGATGAACGTAGACTACTGTTTCGTAACTCAAGTATCCTCCCCACGAATAGGACATCAAAGACCGAGGAAGTAAGAAGTGACTATACTAGAAGTAAGAGCTCCACGTATAGCATCTTGGGATATTTCTGATATGTATATTGCAGATGCCACTTGACCCGCTGCTCCGATTCCGAGTATCGCCATTGCGAATATTACCAGGGGCACATAGTTTGTAAGAGTTAATATTGTCCATGATATCTGAAAAGTGTCGGATTTATATATAGAAAATCTTTTTCCATTGCCAAGCAAGCAAAAGAATGGTTACAACACTGGATACGAAGCGATGTTACCAGCCTTTAAGATGGGACATAGGGATCAAACAGAAGCAATGAAAGAGAGGAGAAGGGAAAGTTGGCCATCGATTAGTTTAAGGGTAATCGTTTCACGGCGATATTCTGTAACAGCGTGGCATCACACGAATCAAGTTCTAAGAGCGGTAACCAAGATAAAGATTTCAGTAGGGCTCTACCATGTTGAAAAAAATTGCTTGATAAATCATACATTACGATAAAAAATTACATAAAAAATGACTTTCTAGTGACTTCGAGTTTGCTTATCACTTCAAAAAATATAGACAATTTATTTCTTTACTTAAAGTTAATCAGTTATTATCTTGTGACTATGAGTAAGACACAACTAGATTTACGAAAAAAATATAAATCAATAAATATTAACATTTTTCAAAAATAATGTTTTGATAATGGTTATAAATTTAAGAAAATAATAATCTAAGTTACCAGGAATGCATAAATCTTATAAAATGTGTGCTTACCACAAAGGGCAATCCGAAAGACATAGCCGTGTATTTTCTCCCGTATGTATTTAATGCATAAGTGCATAAGGGTGTAGCGACCAACGCCCCAACATTGGCCAAACTTCCTAAGAGTGAAATTTCCAAAGCACCCATTGGTGAAGACAATACCGTGGCATTGGAACCAAAGTTGGCCACGTTATATGATGGCCAGGCGTAGGCAAATCCAGTTAGAGCCACTAAGTATGAAACTGGAAAGTAATATAAAAATTATTTATATAGGGTAAAATATGCATTATTGACACTCCCTTAATTTATGGCACCTTAATAATTTATTAAAAACACTAAGAAAACTTAATATAGTTTAAAGAAGCAAAAAAGTACTTTTTTGTGAAATGAAAAAAAAAATTAACTAAGTAAGTAATTAACTCTTGTTTTTTACATATTATTATAATGTAATTATAACAAAAACTAAGTCCATATAGACTACAACAAATAGAGGCGAGTCGAAGTCAACACGATTTGAAGTAATACAATGAATGACATGTTGTTTATGTACACGAAGGTATCTTTAGTGAATTTAAAAAACGTGATTGCAGCGCCATCAATTTTGCTAATTCATCTATTCTAAGGAAACGTCTTCATTTATTGGCAGAAAATATATCCTAAGTGTTAGCTCGGGTTATAAGCCAGCATTATGTCAAGTTGAGTAGTTTCGAAAAAAGATGCGATTGCAGCGGCATCTTTTTCGCTATTTTCAAAAAGTTATCTATTGGGATAAAAAGTATCCTAAGTTAAACCCGGGATATAAGCTAGCTCTGTTTCGAGTTTCATTTAAATCCGCTTAATAGTTTTCACGTGATGCTTTAGCAGATCGACAGACACAATTCTATAAATTATGTTTTACGAATATACTAATCGCCATTTTACCACCGCACTGCTCGCCGGCGACTGGGAGTTCATCCACACTTCCTTGACACCTGGAAGTTATCCACTGTACGTGGCGCTCGCTCTTTTATGCCATATGTGAGCAAGCTTTGGAATGAGCTCCCTCCTGCGGTTTTCCCAGAGCGCTACAATTTGGGGCTCTTCAAAAAGGGCGTAAACAGATTTTTAAAGTCTCAACGAGGTAGGCAACGCATCGGCTCCCTTAGTGTTGCAGATGTCCATGGGCGACGGTAGCCACTTGCCATCAAGTGGACTCGTCTGCCAGTTTGCCTATACGCAAACATAAAAAAAAAAAAAAAATATACTGGTCCGAATTAGCCCTTCCGATTATTTTCACATTTTCAAATGCATTGTACAAACAGAGAGAACGAAGATATGTTTGGTAAGAAGGTGTGCTACACATACATAATCTTATACTAATATATAAAACTGAAGAGTTTGTTTGTTTGCTTGAACGCGCTAATCTCAGGAACTACGGGTCTGATTCGGAGTGACGTCACAGACGGTATTGCACAAGTACATGCTTGCGTTATTTTGTGTTCGTAAAATATAAAATCTTTTGTTAATCAACGTTTAAATGTTATTAATTTATTGAGCAACGTCTAAACTTATTGTGACAGTGTTTGTGAAGTTAAAAACGAGTGAGATCCGAAGTTATTATAATTAACTTGTAACTTATCTTTGTGCTAATAAGAGTCGTGAACATTAAAAGTGGGTAGTTAAAAATCATACAGCGCCCACTAGCGGTCAGTGGATCAGTCGTCGATATATATATACTACTCTAACGCCACCCTTTGTTGAATATAAAAACTAATAATAGTGTCTAATTGATATGGCAAAGTGTTCGGCTTGCGGAAAGTTCCTCTCACCGGTAGGTGCCGCCACCTGTAATAATTGCCCTTTAATGTTTCATAAGGGCTGTGTGGCGTTACCGGACACAGCCACGGTATCTAAAACCTGGAATTGTCCAGAATGTAAGAAAAAGATTCGTAAGGGTGACAATAGTGCAACACCAATAAAAAGCATCTGTGGGAACAATTCCCCTCCTGGCAATATTTCTACTGTGCCAGGAATTAGCTTTTCCGCTACACTAGTTACTCCTTCTGGCGATGATGATGATGAAAGTGAGTTGCGGATGATGAGGCGTGAGATCGCTGAATACATGAGCGAGCTCCGCAGAGAGATGGCGGATCTTCGTCTAACTATCGGGGGAATTGGACAGCGATTAGACGGGATCGAAAATAGATTGGATGTGTTAGAACAGAGAGAGCTGACGACCCAATCGAAGGACGCAGTGGAACTCGACAACTCTATATCCCAGCTTAAACAAGAGCTTAATGAGCGCGATCAGGAGTCACTCTTATCGGATGTGGATATTGGGTGCTTGCCCGAGGTAGCAGGTGAGAACGTGTATCACACCGTGACTATTTTAGCTGCAAAACTGGGCATGAAAATCGAAGAGCAAGATATCGTCTTTGCTGAACGCGTAGGTTCCGGTGGCGTCGTTAGAGGTGAACCAGGAGAACGCTGTCGCCGTATTGTCGTGCGACTAGTGCGTCGGAACATGCGCGATGATCTACTGCGGGCGGCACGTGTACGCCGTAACCTGAACACCTCAGATATGGGACTAGGTGGACTTCCGCGTCGTATTTATGTTAATGAACGACTTACACGTAGCAACCGACAACTATTTTACAGAGTTCGGGAGGAGTGTCGTAAAAAGAATTGGCGATACTCTTGGACCAAGAGAGGACGTATTTTCGCCCGTCAAAGCGATGGAAAGCAAGCATATCTTATCCGCTCTGATGCCGACTTATTTCGTGTTTTTGAGCTCGACAAAGTTTAAACAAAATAGCGATGATCACTTTTTGTCTACGATCTCATTATTCTATTTAATGTTCACGTTGCCTTTTTTACGTGTTGTAACTAAGTTATCCTACTATAGTTATTTATGTTTTGATTCAAACTATAACACTAAATTATATTATAATATCGCAATTAAATTAAGTACTAGATACATAATTGAAATACACGGCACAGTCACAGAATATTTATTTTGTTTAACAAGAATAGACAACCAAATTAGACGACAACCTAGAAAACATATAATCATGATTTGCTATGAAATACTAAATACATTTTCGATTATTCTCTATTTTGTCTTAACGAAATCAAACTTTACATTACAAATTAAAAATGATTACTAAAAAGTTAAAGGTAGGTTTGTATAATTCTGGCTCTCTAGGCACAAACCATGATAATTTTATTTCCTCTGCAATGCACCATGATTTAGATATTTTAGCCATAAATGAAACATGGCTTAGAGCCGGTGAAGAGGGTCGCGCACCGACTTTGCCAGGATACCGACTACGACACATACCTCGTCCACGCGATGTGCGATCTCGTGGATGTGGAGTAGGATTTTATGTGAGGCAGGGTTTAAACATTCGAACTAGTTGTCATCCAGTTGACCCGCTACATAAATCCGTGGAGCAAATGTGGTTGAATATGTCGCTAAGTGGAAAAAAGTTAGTAATCGGCACAGCATATCGTCCCCCTTGGATGGATGTTGACCTGTTTTTTGATGCTATTTCTGACACTATCAATTCTTTATCCGACTATAGCTACCTAATACTATTAGGAGATTTTAACATAAATTTATTGAATAAAATTGATATGAAAACAATGAAATTTACAACTTTTTTAACTTGTTTCGATCTTAACCAAATTGTATCTACACCAACACATTTTACAGACACCTCACAGACTCTTATCGATGTGGTCTGCACCAATTTGCGGTCTAAAAATATTTGCTTAGATCATTTAGGTTGTCTTCACGGCCATTGTTTGGTAGCATGCGAATTTAACATAAAACAAGAAAAACCAACACCTCGTATAGTAGTGTATCGTCCGCTGAAACGTATATGTATGGACAACTTCATAGCTGATTTGCAATCTATAAATTGGGACCTATTTAAAATGTCAAGTGACATCAATGAAGTAGTTGAAACTTTCAATCAATTTATTTTGTCATTATTTGATTGTCATGCGCCTGTAAGATCCACTGTTATTAAACAACGCTCTTATCCTTGGATTACTGATACTATAAAATTGATGATGAGGTTGCGTGATAAGGCACTAATGGAATATCATAAGACTAAGTTACAGACCAAAAAAGATTACTATAGCTGCTTAAAAACCACAACAAATCAGGCACTGTATTACGAGAAAATTGCTTATTTTAAACAAAATATTAATAGTAAAATACAAAACCCAAAATTATTATGGAAGAATTTAAAGAATATTATTTTGCCCAATGTTGAAATTGAACTTCCATTGCACCTTAATGATCCTAATATTATTAACAATCATTTTTTAAACATACCTGGCACTTCAAATGTATGCCCTTCTCTACTGACATACTACAATAATAACAAATTTAGTGATACCATTTTCAGTATAATAATGGTCACTACAGATACGTTACAAAAAGTCATAAGTAGTTTAAAGTCCAGTGCAAAGGGATGTGACTTGATTACTCTAGATATGCTTCTAATGACATTACCTTACAGTTTGGAAACTTTAAAGTACATCGTAAATACTTCCATTAGTACCTCCACGTTTCCTGACCTTTGGAAGCTTGCAATTGTTCGTCCTATCCCCAAAACATCTAATCCAGCAAACTTAAAAGATCTTAGGCCGATAAGTATCTTACCCTGCCTGTCTAAAGTATTGGAAAAAGTGGTATGTCAGCAATTAATAAATTATCTGGAAACCAACCTTATTCTACCTGAGTTGCAGTCAGGATTTAGAAAAGGTCGTGGCACAGTGACCACTCTACTCGATGTCACTGACAATATCCTGTGCGCTCAAGATGAAGGTATGTGTACCTTACTTGTATTGCTTGATTTTTCCCGGGCTTTCGACTCAATTAACACTAATTTGTTACTGTCGAAATTACGGTATTATGGGTTTGATAGCAAATCAGTACTATGGTTCCAGAGTTATCTTGATAATCGTCAACAATTTGTAAGCCTTAATAATGGTAACGGTTCTAACTCACTATCTGACAGGTTATTGGTCGATAGAGGGGTTCCGCAGGGATCTATACTTGGTCCTATTCTGTTTATCCTATATTCGGCTGACATTATACACCACATAAAGTACTGCAAGTTTCACATCTATGCTGACGATACTCAAGTCTACATTTCTTGCAAACCGTCAGAGATAGACACGGCCATTAGAAAATTAAACGAAGACCTTACAAGAATAGCCACGTGGTCCAAGCAAAACTGTTTATTACTTAACCCGACTAAGACCAAATACCTGATTCTTGGAAGTAAATATCAGCTTAATGGTTTAAATCCTTCAGTAAACGTAGAGCTCATGGGTGATTTGGTTGAAAGAGTTTTTGAAGCTCGTAGCTTGGGACTATATATTGACAGTGACCTTAGGTTTGAGAAACATGTAGCAAAGTCTGTTAAAACATGTTTTTACAAGCTTAAAGTGCTATACCAAATCCGGCCATATCTAAATCAGAGTCTCAGAATTCAGTTGGTCGAGTCGTTAATCTTATCCCAGCTCAATTACTCTGATATAGTTATCGGTCCTCGTCTTTTAGTAAGAACACAGAAACTCATCCAACGAGTTCAAAATGCATGTGCCCGATTCTGCTTTGAAATACCATTTAGAGGACATGTGACCCCGTTCTTAAACGATTTTTCAATACTTAAAATGAAACACCGTCGCAAGCTTCATCTCGCGTGTCTACTTTTCGGTGTAATTAAAAACAAAGCACCTAAGTATTTATTTGAAAAACTTATATGGGCCGGCTCACACAGAACTACTAATATACGACAATGTGCGGTACAGCTTATTACTTTGCGACACCATTCAGCGGCTTTTAAAGGCAGCTTCCGGTATTCGGCTTCCAGGTGCTGGAATAATATTCCGCCACCAATAAGAACCGTTCGAAGTGCGTATATTTTTAAAAGTAGACTGAAAGCGTTCCTGTACGAACACCAGAGGCAGCAAGCAGATCTCGCATTAGATACAAGCGCCTTTTAGTAGCGTTGTTGAGACTTTTTTAATATTTAGTTTTTTTTTCCTCTTTTGTTTGCAATTTATCTATTATTATTTTTTCCAAATCATTATTTTCAAATTTCAATAATTATTTCATAACATATTATGTACGTATTTTAATTTATTCGAAATATGTCTATTCTTTGTTTTCATGGTGGTCTAATTATAAATAATATTAAAATATTAATTAGTTATTTTGTTATATTTTTCTTCTGTGAAGGTGACGTTGCTGCTAGGCACTAACGGAAGACCAGCGTTGGTTGTTATCAACCAGCATCTGCTGAGTTAGGGCCTGTTTAGAGTTAGTTAAGTTTTTGGTTTTATTAAACTGTTTGTGCATTTTGTAATCACTTTGAATAACTCTAAATAAACATTATTTTCTTTCTTCTTTTCTTTCTTGATTTGAAAAAATCTTTCAGTGTTAGGCTATAGGCTATATATATATATATATATATATATCGATACTTCCTACGTAAGTTGTTGTATCCCCAAAACTGCAATTTTACAGTAGAGCGTTTTAAAGATTCCAATTGGACTAAACACTGCATTTATTATCGTATTACTGTAAAATTTGGTACATTAATGTAATTTTGAATACTATTTACTATGTTGAAAGGTAAATAATAAATTATGTATATTTTCTGAGATATTGTTCATCCAACATTTTACTACGGAGTACAGGCTGCGACAGTTGTCGTATCTCATACTTACAACATTATACCGCGGAGTTTAGGTTTCGTCAGTTGTTGTTTATATAAGTTACAACTGTATACATTGAAAAATATAAGTTTCATTCCAATGTAAGTGGCAATATCAATTACATCGGTGAAAAAATTTGGTTCGCATTATCCTAAAGAAACAAATGCTAGGTTAGAAAATAAAAAGACATACTATCAAGAATAGATTTCTTTAATTTTCGATAGGAACAACAAATATTTAGTATAATATTTTTAGGAACATTGTAATACTAGTATCTAATATAATAAATAAGCATTATAATTTTAAAAACATCTTTAAAAAATATGATTTAAACTGTAAAAAAAGCTGATAATAATTATTATCAAATAAAAAGTTATTTAGAAACAAAATAAAAGGACATAAATTATTCTACCATATGTTAATAACATAACAAAGCCTTCTTAAGATTGTTAAAATAGAATCATAAAAAATCAACATTATGGAACATTAAATAACGAAAATAATGATTTACTTAGTCATTTTTACGAGATCAAGTTCAAATCAAGATAACTAAAAATCAGGTAATTTTATAGTTATTAATATGGTTTTATAGGAATGAAAAGATTTACAATTTGCGAAATGATACATATTTAAAAACGGTTGAGTTACTTTCAATTATATAAACCTAGTTTTTAGTTTCATTGGAGCCTTAAATCAATGAAAACTATCATTATTTTTGAACCACAATAATGAAAACAACAAAGATGAAACTGAAAGAAATTTAAATGATTTAAAAAAGAAAATACTTTTTTACGTACTATTCTGAATCAGAAAATTCCACATTATGAGAGACAGCAACAAAATATAGACTCTTGAAAAATTCATGATATGTGGCTGGAATAATTCCATTGTGACAAAGACTCATCAAGTCATCATATTTTGCCTTTGTTAAAGGGAGATGGTTGGAATAGAGAGGGAATAGCTCAGCCATATTATTTCATTGACTTCTTCGGGTATTGGTATTAATGGCAATCGTCATAGCATTACTGTTTGCCAAATCTGCAACCTGCACATATCCGCACTTCTTTTATTTAGGTCCATTTTACTACGTCTCCACTTATATTTTTTGAACAGTTACGCCCGTCCAAAAGATGTTTCAAGTTATCAAAATCGGTATGCTGTATTTCTATGACTTTATATGGTTTTCCATCTTGTTTAGCCCACCTAACCAAGCGAAACCATTCCAGAGGTGTATATATGAGTTTATTTTTAGATGCACGTTCTATTAAAGCGTGAACGCTTTCACTGTAACACTATCATCATATATAACACTATCTTTGCTTAGGTATAACCTTTTTCGAGAAAGATATGTTTTATAGTAATGTTAAGTTTATGAGCAATATACACATAAAACGCAAAACGTTCTGGCCGGCACAATTGTCAGACCAGAATCTGAATTATTTATCACTCTTTATCAATGTTTATGCATTTCTTTGTATAAAATAAGTAAGACAGCTTGATACCTCATCAGAACCACGCTCTTTATTTGCTAGATCAAACAAAGTAAAATAAAAAACCGACAACTTCCGCTTGTAATAAATATAAAATACACATTTGGCCATGAGTTGCATTAAGAATCTTTTGGAAATCAAAAGAAGTTGCGACAATTTTACCTTGTGAAGATTTACTGTCATTTTTGGCAGACTGCTTGATTTGTCGGGTCAACTTCTTGTTTGTGACATGAATTTCATGATCTGTTATTTGTTGTTAAGTAGGACTGTCAATATTTCTAAAAGTGTGACATTGATCGCATTGATCTTTCTTAGGCACGTAAAAACTGAGCTTAACATTTTCATTGTATCGCTTTCCTAGCAAATAAATTATTTCTTTCTTTCTTCTTCATTTACAATATCGGTTTCAGCTTTCTCTTCATATGGGTTAGCCTAAAGCCACTCATGTTACATTTCAAATAATTCAAGAAAATTTAAATCTCCATCCAAATATAATTTGTTTGACCTTTACCTCGTACAATGTGACTCAACCGGCTGAAAGCTCTTAATATGAGTACACACACTGGTTATAACAGAAACTGATTTTTTTACAGGATGGTTTGAATGTCTTTCTCTTTAATCTGGGACTAGTACTCCCGTTGTCGTATCCATCTTTTCTAGAGCCTTATAAATCACCTCATCACTGACAGACAAAGTGCTGAAAAAGTATTTTTTGCACACATCCATATAATTAATATGATCTTTGCTATGCCCTACTGGTATTGAGTACTTACGTCTTTAAACTGTATCTGTATAAACTCAACGTTTATTTTGCTTTTTTACTAAGTTAGCCACATACAAGCATTGCTTTTCTTAATCACCTAAGCTCAAAAAACTCTGAAAAATACGAGCTCCTCGTAGTGAGAACAGCATAGCTGGACCAGCTGTTTAGGCTCTGCAACCTGCTTTGGTAGATCATTAAGGCCCGTATTACAAAACATCACTCAATACTCAAGCATTACTTAGAAATAGACTCATGCCGTTTGATTGCTTGAAACTAGTTTTAAGTTATACTTGAGTATTGAGTGACGTTCTGTAATACGGGACTAAGTCAGTCAGCCAGGGCAAAGCATTTCATATGTAGCAAGATCCAATTTTAGAATAGACCTTTGACATACATCAACGAATTTAAGTATAAACAAACGGAGTAGCAAAGTAAAATATAGCATGTCACCATACAACAAAGTTTTTTATAACTAATCCCGAAGTAGATTGTTGTATCTATTACGTAAAATAATATTTTTATTTTAATGTAAACGTAAAATGTTTTATGTATTACATACAACATTTTTAATGAACGCTCAACGACGAATACTGTTGTAAGTAATCTATAAAACATTTTAAGTTAGTATCAACACAAAAGAGTAACAATAACCGTATTAATGCTAATAAAATATTACATGCTGCATACTGCATGCTGTTCTTACATGCGTGCGGCCGGTTGAAAGTCCGGCGTAGTCTGTTGTATGTGACCAATACGAGACGCAGGCGCGTAATTCTTCCCTACCCTCACCCCGCGTAAACTATTGCAAAGGTCCATACAATGCTGTAGTCCGTTCTCCTTCAAAAGTTACAACATTATACGACTGGCAAATCCTTGAAAAAATCGTATTTTGGTTATTTTTTCACGTTGAATGCAAAGAATAATGCAAATTAGGATAGTTTTTAGTAAAAACGCCAAACGTCATTTTTGTGGCATACAACAACTTACGTGGGAGGTATCGATATATATATATATATATATATATCATCACGCTAACACCAATAGGAGTGGAGCGCCAATGAAAAATGTTCAAAATATTTTTATATTCTACGCAGACGAAGTCGCAGGCAGAAGCTATAATTATTATTCCGCTACAGTATCAGATTACATAAGAGTATAGACGGAGTCTTCGTGAGCAAAAGCGTCAAATAAGGAAGCATTTTTTACATACTTGTTTGCCTAAACACATGTAATATACAAGAGGTACACGCCTGTGTAGTTAATAGTAATGTTCATGTAAAATTGTAAATACCGTTAGATTATAATCTATCTCGCTAGATTGTAAATTGACAACTTTTTTGAACCGTAGAATACTAATCATAATTTAACGCATTATTCTTCAATATATTATAATTTATCGACGTGACATCATTAAATTGTTAAATGGCATACGATGAAACGCACCTCGCGCGCTTTATTTGGTTGACACCTGTGTTTAATTTCTATCTCTATGAACGCCCTACGACCTACTATAAGACCAACCAATCAGCGCGCGAGGTATTATCCATCGCATATCATTTTACAATTTGACGATTTCACGTCGGAAGAATATCTATGATGCGATAAATTATAAGCAGTTACAGTTCAAATTATTTCAATAATTTACAATTCCGCTAGATATATTATAATATAACGATGTCTACAATTTGACGGTGACATTATACTGGAAACTATTTAACTTTACACGCGATTACTGGCGCGATCGGCTACCTTTATCCTGCTTTTCTGAGAGCTAGGGCTCGGTCTATCTAGCCATATTTTTTTGAAGTGAAACTTCTATATAGACTGGGTCTTACGATTTTTCACTCACGAAAAAGCGTCACGGTTTTCAAATTGGACAAGTATATTAACAATCTGCCCGTAAAACTTAAAGTTAAAATTTTGTTGCGATTCATTTTGTCAGTTGAAGTTTTTCCACTTGTACGTTGCAATGCGTTTTTTCACTTGTCCGTTTTTCGTCTGAGATTTTAGATAGATTTATAAATAGATAGTCAAGAACGATACTTACTAACAACAGCTGCAAATGCTTGTATCAGAAAGGCACTCACTTTGATCCGTTCCTCGGTCATTGTACAAGCCTTAAAATGTTGATTTCCTCCTTAAAATTCTTAGCAATTTATTAAATAAAAAACAACTTGTAATGTCCAAAGACGGATGTTGAATGATAACTGTGACGTAATTAGATTTGATGCTTAACAAATCTGCAAGTTATCTACGATGGATGATATTTGCTCAGTTATTAATATTATCGCAAAGAATTAAGTATTATATTGTTAGGGTACTGAATCGTGTTGATGATAATATTTTTGTAATATAAGTAATCTCATTACTCTAGGGCTTGTTATGTTTATGTATTAAAAAGTAACCAACTGTAGGAGCGAGATGCAGATGTTAAATAATGCTTGATGGCAGAGAGTAGTTAGTATTCAGTGTTGAGTGCTGATGTGAACTGAATTTATTTTGGAAACGATAACCTTAAGTAGTACAGAATATTAACAGGACGTACAGCTAGTACAATACATATCACAATGTGTGAGCAGGACAGATATGTGCGAGCGAGATAGAGCAACTATTAATATGTGTGTTCCCGAGTTGCGCTAGCCAGTAGTTCGTTGTCCACTGTGATGACTAGACGTATGCACCTCCCGTAACATAAATATTGAAAAGCATCGGTGAGTTAGCCCTCTTGTCTCACCCCGCATTCCTAACTATATGATTCAGACATTGCACCCGCCCACTTAACACTATTAACCTGATGTATGTACCGATACCTAAGGATCAGAACAAGTATAATACAGTACAATAGCAGTAGCGGACACGTCACAAACAATATTTCAAAATGATCTATATACAGATACTAGTCACTTACCGCATCCAATTGTGAACATTTATCATTTATCACACACTCAAACACTTTTTTGTGAAAATCAGTCCATTGGTTTAGGAGTTCAATAACTCAGTTATGTACAGAACAATTTATACACTTATTCCACTTTTCACAGTGGACTGATTGTGTGGAAATGATTGTTTTGTGACATAAGATCGTTGTTCCAGTCACTTAGTTTTATCTACATTAATTAATAAATACGATAATGCCTGTTTATTATTATTCTAGAAATATACAAGTGTATAACCAGACTTCAATAGTCTCCGTTGCCTATGGTATTTTCAAACAATACTACCTTCTGTAGTCGAGTCGAATTAACATTGTCGTATAGGCTACATAGAGTTGACAACAGTGTATTGTTACGGCCGACAAAGACCAATTCACACCGGCAGTTTATTACCTTCCCACAATTGGATTTTTTGTTAGACCCGGCTGAACGAGATTGTCTGGGAATGTGTACAATTTTATTTATCACTTACATTTGTATAATTACAAAAAACTTACTAATACAAGTTAATACTACTGTGTATGTGTGTTGCAAGTATTGTTTTGGATTGATTTGGAATTTTTATATTTAAAATAAATGTTGTACTATTATAATGTAATTCTATATTGAATACCTTGACTTTGTTATATACTCATACGCATGCCCCATCCCACTCCACGAGGCTAAACATCACTCGTTCAACTTGGCCTAAAAGTTGAAGGAGAGGATGTCAACCCAGTGCCGATGGACGACCACATGCGCGCAAAGTATATATTTACATGGTGAGTATATATCTTAATATAATTTCATTGATTATAATATTATTTGTTATTTAAACTTATTAACATGACTCGACCTTATGTTTGTACTTATCCGTCTATTACATATTCATATTTATGGTGTTTATATCACCGTGCCCCCCCCCCCCCCCGGTTCACATCCCCTGACCGGCGCCAGGGATGGTAGACCAGGGGGGATGGGTATTCTACATACATGTAATAGCTTCAGACTTGGTTTCAAATTTAATTACTATGCATGTATGTCTTTCAAGACCACGGGCCATAAAAATGGCCCGGACTTTTGGAGGGCTTGCGCGGGGGGGGGCCATGGAAAGGCCAACACGTAGAGGTCTTTTGACAAATTTAACGTAAATGTGGCGTGACAATGACCGGCGACTATCCCTGTCTACATCATATAATAATGCACCCAAGGGCAAGCCCCGGCCAGTGTAGGACTATTGTGGAAAATGAGGACAAAAAGTACCGGGCTATTGGGGTGAACTGCTAGTGGTACTAGGGTTCTGGGACTATGGGGACTATGGCGTCTGCCCGTCGCAATGTTCGGGAACATGGAAAAATGGGCAGACGGTGACTCGCCACTCCCTGCATGGGCCCAAAAAATGCCATAAAAGGCAGGGGCAACATGGGTATGAGTGGCTAAGGGGTGTAGAGAGGTGGGCTGCAGGTTTACCGAAGCTACTTCTGACGTGAGGACATTTATCACTTCCACCCCTGGAGCTCGAGTCTTAGCTCTAGCGATCTCCACTCCTTGCCGGCTGGCTAAGGCAAGCACGGAGGCGGAGGCCTTGCCTTGGCTCCCGGAGTCAGGTACGAGGTGTCGCTACTCACCTAAGGCTTCGCCACAAAGCCCCATAATAATAATAATTACTATTATTATTATCTAACGGTTTATTTCAAGTTATTATATATTGCAATTATACTATTTCATTATTTCATCTTCCAAATTTGTTTGCTATTAGCAGATCATGTTTTATAATATTATTATAATGAAAAACTCTTAACAAATAACCAAAAATAACCAAATACTTATTTGGAGGACAAAATCAGTGTTAGTTATTCATTACTAACATACCTTATATTTATATATATATATATATATATATTAGGGTGGTCGTTAAAAATTAAATTTTTGCGACGCCCCCTAAAAAGCTTCCTTTTAATGAAAAAACACTGGGATTTTTTTATAATTTTTTCATGTCAAGACATCACGTACCTCAAGACGATTCAAGTTAAAACTAAAAATATAAGAAAAATTGAAAGATAAGCTTGAATCACGAAGAATTTTAAACTTTTTCTGAAACTATAATTTGAAATTCATCACTGAGAATGATAATACGGAAGGTATTTCATTGTTAAAACTTTTCCAATCTTAAAATAATTATTACTTCTAAATATGGTATCTATAAGGTATAAAATACCACTAATATTAAAATATTTTAAATGTTTCTTGGTGCCAATGTATTGGAGTGTGTTGTCATTGAATAAATAAATAATGTATATATTAATACGTGAAGCAAAAACTTTGTACCCCTTTTTACAAGAATTACGCTGACGGAAGAGTATGAAATTTATTAAAAAAAATAATTAAAAGAAAAAATTATGCCTAAAAAATACATTAAATCAATAAAAAAATAATTGCACACACTACAATGTATTTGACACACACACGCATATATATACATACATACATACATACATAACTTCACGCCAGGTCCCTTGCGGGGTAGGCACGAACAACAGAGTGCCATACAGGCTTATTCTTACACACCTCACTTGCTTCTTTGACATTCATAGCTCTTGTCATGCACGCTCGTCTATTCTTAAGGCTCCTCACATCACCTTCTGCTAATACACGATCAATTTGATCATGGAATGTGTGTCGTGGCCTTCCGCGACTTATATATACTCTTTTGTTATTTGATAAAGTCAAGTTAACGGTGTCAGCCTTGCCTAAATCTGTGATTATAGAAGTATAATCTTTGACAACAGAACCTTAATGTTAAAACTTAAATTAATTACAGCCACTAGTTATCATTATTAGTTTCTAGAATCCAGCCCACCCTTCGAGGCTGGTAGGGTATTGGTAGCAACCTTCGGGTGTTGCAATCGACAATAGGCAACGGTAACCACATCAGATAGGCCATAAACCTGTCTGCTGTAATCCAGCAAAAAAGGACAGTGGCGCTACCTGTGTCGCTATTTCGTATCTCTTTATGACAACTGTCAATTATTACACGCCGTACCCCACAAAGCATTAGATACATTAAAGCACATAATGAAATGGATTATTAACTGTGCTGAAGCAAATACTTTCTGCAAATAAGATAGCACCTGAATAATAATTATATGAAAAATAACAATGTAAGAACTAAAACTGGCAAGTACGTGCCGGTCAACGAACTATTATATATTCAAGAGTAACTAAGAATAAATGAAGATACATTTTATACAAATCCTTGAAGTCGGTGTGGAAAAACATAAAAATAATTGTCGACTTCAAGATATTCTAGAATATTGTTACAACTCTGGTCCGAGAAAAAAAGTTCGATATTCAATAAAACGTACAATTATTTGTTATCAAAGTTAATGTATTGCCATTATTTTTACTACGTTTAAGTTGTATCAAAATATGACAAATGTAAAAAATTTGGATATTTTTTTAACACGGAAGTTTCCATTCAGGCACGTTCGCAAACGGAGCACTTATTCTGTTGTAGGAGCCTGGTGGATCTGCCCACCAACATTCGCCGTCATCGAATGAAATGTAGTCGGGCTTCGCCTTCAACGTGCGTATCATCCAATACCAGCGGCAATTGCACATTAAGCCATACCTGTTGAGCAAGATCTTCGCGTTGCTGTTACCCTGGTAACAATGGGGAAAAATATGAAATTTTTATTGGAAATCTTTGTGCAGATCCTGGAATTAATAAATGCAATTGAAAATAGAGTTAGAAATTTTCCTATCAAGCTCTCTTACCAAAAAATTAGATAATTTTTACAATGGTTCTAGCTGTTTTATTGTATTATTACTGTGGCTAATGAACCTATCTCTTAACGCGTTATTTTTAACACTATAAATAAGACGCGTTTGGACACATCGATTAACACTAACGTAAGGGCATAACATAATTTGTTAGAAAAACAATACCTGAGTCTGTAAAGCAGCATTATAATCACTTTCTGTAAACTCGACTATATCCATGAGAGTCGATCGTGTCGATGATGCTGCTACATCAATTTCCCAGCCACTGTTTCGTATTAACTCCACATCTCTAAACTGAAGTCAAATAAATGGTCCAAAATACTTATAGCGTCGAAAGTACACATTGGCATATAGATTACTTAAATCCTTACAGGAAGAAGAAAGAACTTATTCCTGCGGTCGGGTGGAGGTTACAAAACAACCCACAGCTAATTTGTATGTCTGCATGTCTACCAATCCTTGTCAGGAGTATGCAGCCATAACAACCTTGAATTATATTCCGGCATTAGTGGCCAGGTTCTAGTGCTACGAATGTACTGCCGGCCTCGAGGGGTTAGCAAGCAATCGTTGACGTTGCAAATGTCTACAGGCGACAGTAATTACTTTCATTTATGTAACCCTAGTAGCTTCTTGAAAAAATTGACTGACATACAAAGCAAATGGCGAAAGCGAAAATAAATAGCAACGCAACCCAACATGGTGGTAAAATATTATTAAAAGAATAATTATATCCCTATTAATATTATAAATAAGTAACTCTGTCTGTCTGTCTGTCTGTCTGTCTGTCTGTCTGTCTGTCTGTCTGTCTGTCTGTCTGTCTGTCTGTCTGTCTGTCTGTCTGTCTGTCCGTCTGTCCGTCCGTCCGTCCGTCCGTCCGTCCGTCCGTCCGTCCGTCCGTCCGTCCGTCCGTCCGTCCGTCCGTCCGTCCGTCCGTCCGTCCGTCCGTCCGTCCGTCCGTCCGTCCGTCCGTCCGTCCGTCCGTCCGTCGTCTGTCTGTCTGTCTGTCTGTCTGTCTGTCTGTCTGTCTGTCTGTCTGTCTGTCTGTCTGTCTGTCTGTCTGTGTCTGTCTGTCTGTCTGTCTGTCTGTCTGTCTGTCTGTCTGTCTGTCTGTCTGTCTGTCTGTCTGTCTGTCTGTCTGTCTGTCTGTCTGTCTGTCTGTCTGTCTGTCTGTCTGTCTGTCTGTCTGTCTGTCTGTCTGTCTGTCTGTCTGTCTGTCTGTCTGTCTGTCTGTCTGTCTGTCTGTCTGTCTGTCTGTCTGTCTTCAGTCCGTCCGTCCGTCCGTCCGTCCGTCCGTCCGTCCGTCCTGTCTGTCTGCCCGCCCGCCCGCAACCCTGGTAATTGAATGAAGTTCATAAACATATTTTTTACCTTTAATGTGCTGATTCGGTTGTCTCTGAGATCCAGTCGCTTCAAAGAAGGGAAAAGTTGCCCCCATTCAGGGCAAACTCTTCTAGCTTCTACCCATTCTAAGGATAAGTACTCCAGTTTCGGCATAGTATTGAACGGCAAGGTTTGATAGGTGCCTGTAATGTTGAATCCATATACGTATACGACCATGTCCTTATAATTCGTTAACGAAACGAAACGTGGGATGATTGTGAGAGTTCGTGTAGACGGCACTGGACCTTGCCACCTTGCTGCCACCCCGTTGCGACTGTAGCCTACCAATACTACCGCCCCACCTCTGACATGTACGTGAAAGTGCGGCGGCGGCTCATCCGTCGTTTTTAATTTTTTTATCTATTTATGTTTTTAGGACTTCTGCGTTCATTAGTTTGGTCTTGGTTCTTATGTCTTTTCGACAGCAAATACTTTTTCTTTCCTTGCTAATCTACAATTTGGCGGCGCGGTGACGGGGTTATATATACGCAGGTTAATTTAGTAGAAAGGAAAGATAAAACAGAAGTGTAATACATACGTAGATGTACATATAGAACTCTTCGATTTTTGTCTTATATAGAGAGAGCAACAAAATAATAAAATACAATGTATAACTTCTCTTTCTGAAGGCAAATATACCATAGAAAAAATCTTTACCATTACGTAGAATTTCATCACGGCACTTTCCATATTTACGCGCAGAATCCAGCATGAGAAAATTCAGTTCAGTGAGATGATATAACTCATCTTGAGCATCAAAAGCATTGTTTTTCGCCATTAGTTTCAGCCTTTCCAAATGCGGAGTGTTCTTGAAGAAACCCCTAAAATATAACAGAAATATTGTTATCTATGTCAAATAATCTGAATGAGGCAGTGGGTCAGTCAATCACTGAACCAGTAGTCAATGTATCAGACCAGTCCTGGAGTGGAGACCGCTTCTTTGTATGCATGCGGAATCCGCAGGTAAAAAAACTCCCGAATTCGTACACTCGAAGCCGCTGAAAATAATAGTACAATTTTGCTGACTTTATTTTATGTTAAATATTTGTCGAATAAGAATAACTAAATAAAATACACTATTATATACTCGTCTTCGTAGACTAAAATAACCCAAACCCCGTAGACTAAGAACGTACATCTTGGTTTCAGAAGTAAATACCTCGCATTTTCCTAGACTAGATCACATAAACTCCACTGAAACTAAATATATAACCCGTATTGTACTGATGTAGGGCGTTTCCCCATAGCTACCACCCCTGGATTAATGGGTTTAGAACTAAATTTAAGATATTTTTAAAAGAAAACCAGCGTTCCCAACATGACCTAAAATATGATACAAGTGGTATTTAATTAAAATATAATGAGAATTCTTTTATTTTTTGAAAAACTCTTATTTATAACACTAATATTTATAATTCATGGTCATTATTTTTCCCATTTTCTTGGATATATTACGTATGTATATATATGTGTGTATATCATTTTTTATCTGCCGTGACCAGTACCTTAAGAGCTCAGCGGAAGATCTGCGCTAGTTTTAAAAGACCAGCATTATGCAAGACAAGATTATGTTATTTTAGTTTTCAATTCGTTGACAATCATACCTACACTATCCAATGTAACTAGTCCAGAATATAATAATGTTCTTTCTTTCCTAAAGTATGCCGCCATAACAAATACCTATAGGTCTTAATATCATTATTAATATCATTATACTCATTAGCCAGATTACAATCCACCTCGAACTGGCATTACATTGCTAGCACCTTTGGTGTTGCAAATATCCATAGTCAACGGTAATCGTATATTTGAAACCCCTCAAACCATGTAGATGCAGGTAAATAAACAGGATTCTAATCATTAACTCACGAAATATAAGTAATTAAAATACTTGCTTAGGTAGGTCACGTAAATAATTGTTTGAGAGATCCAAAGCTCGAAGTTCAGAAGTACTGGAGATCAGATCACTGGGCACCTGGATAAGGTTGCATTCTTTTATCACCAACGAACGAAGTTGGTTTGCACTGTGCAACATACGGGCTGGTAAGGTATGAAGTCCTTCCACGTATTCCAACCTGAAAACAATAGGACGCCTATAGCCGCCTATAACCCGAAGTGGCGAATCCCACACGCCTAAATGCACTTCCACTATGGTGGCTTGAGCTAAAACTTACTGACGCGAATAATAGTATCTTAATCATACGTAAATATTGTGTTTCTTTATACCTATATTCTATCGCATCAGACGCGATTGGTGGGACGTTCAAACTCATTTCCTTAAGCGGCCATTTATTAATGTAGATAAATCTGTTTGAGGGAAGCCCACAGCAAGAAAATCCTGGAAAGGCAGTGTGACTTCACTGCGTTGGCGTAGTATTGGTATTTTTGGGATACCTTAAGAGTCAAAGATATCTACGATTCATTTAGGACCTTAATTTATAAACATGTATTACTTTATCCAGAAAGGAAAAAAGCAAATGGAACTAAATCGCTCATAATAGTTAGATATTTTGTATTAATGTAATAAATATGTGCGTTTCACTTACATAACAGAACGTAACTTTGCGCAATCACCAAGCCAACCTTCCGGTAACTCTTCGATTCGAGTTTCAAAGATCTCCAACGTTTCAAGATCTCTGCATTCTCCAATTGCCTGTGCTCTTTCCGCAAAAGAACCCTTCCATATTTCCAGTTTAGTCAATCTATTAAAGTCTGGCATTGTTGGAAGCACAACATGCTTAACATAAAGTTCTTTGAGATTGCTTAGAGGCCTAATGATGTCAAAATTTAACCTCTCTTGATTATATACTATACAGGTGAATCGAAGGGATTTCTTATCTGTTGTATCTGAAAGTTGTTCGATCACATAAGCCTATATAATATCTATCTCGCTGTCTCGTGTCTTCGTCAGCCATTCGCAGTTATATATATATATATATATATATATATGTGTGTGTCGGAGGGAGGCTATGACTATGACGATGTGACGATGTATTGTTGACTGGATGTATAACGCACAATATCATTTGTTTACATTATAATTACTTCTAAAATTCTTATTGTAATTTAATTAGATTTGTAAAATGTTTCTATAACTTCAAGATCGTTCTAACCTAATAAAAGTTATGAATATTGTAATTTAATAAACGACCAATCGGAGCAGAGCATATGGTGGAGCGGGTTCAGAGACGCCCTCTATACTTTGAGTAGTATCTACTTGGGTAGACTGAGGAGTTTTTGTGACACATTTGGTTGATGGCAATAGGTCGAGTTGGACCATGGAGTATTTTAAAGAAAGTGTTAAGTTAAGAAGTATGAGCGGGTGCCCTAAACCCGCTGCTCGGTCTAAACTATGTCATAATGTTGATCAAATCTAAATTAAAAGTGTATAAATCGTGGCTATTGTGTTTTATGCTCGCATTTTATCCTGATGACGCCCACTAAACCTGCAATAACTAAAGATGATGTCGTGAGAATGAGGCCGTTCTACGACATATATAGATAATAATAATAACAAAAGCCCATAAACATCCCACTGCTGGACTCAGGCCTCCCAATTCGGAAAGGGCAGTACACCCGCCTCGCTTGTCCAAGGCAGTTTATCGGGTTTGACATCTCGATGGGCAGGTTTTTGTCACGTTTCCCTTTATCGTCAGCATGTGGTAATTGTAACAGTTGTTTTTCCAGTCAAGACGTTACGACACATATCTATAAATATTTCTATAAAATAATATGATTAAAGAAAAAGTTAAATATACCATTGAAATCAATATGATGAACAACGTCAATGCAATCTTCATCCAAGGCACATTTGGATAGTTCAATTGCACAATTCGTGTAATATGCAGCTGTTGTCCAGCTAAACGTAATGATGAAAAACAGGGAAAGCTGGTGGGCACTCCATGGCCGATATCCTGCAACTATAATCACCACACAAAGTCAGAAAGTGACAAAAAGGAAACAAGCAGGAACGGAGAAAGAATAAGTCCGAGCGACCTGTCGTGGCGAAAAAACACCCCACAACCAAGCGATAAGCCAGCCTGGATGATCAGCATTCTTGGGGCCCAATTCTGCTATTTCAAGAATTTGGCGAAGATATTCATGGTAGAAGTACATTGCGATTGTGTCAAAATTCGCATTCTACTAAATCCATGATATCTTCTCGATATTGATTGCCATTAGCAGAAATGACATTAGTCGAAATGAATATCGTGAGTTTTTGCTTGTTAGATTAAATAAAGATACAGTGACATGCCAGTGGTATGCCACAGGAATTGCTAAAACACCGAAATCACGCAAACCTACGCTTGAAACGATAGTGTCCAGCGGTTTTGACGAGATAGCAAAATTACTAATAGCAAAATTGGGTCTCAGGTCTAGTGCAGGTCATCATAATAGATTTGTATTGTGTTCGGCATTAGTTACCAAATTCTAGTCCCCAGTCAGAGGTGGGTTGGAGTGTGACCAATGGTGCCAAAATTCAGTTGCTAGGTTTTGAAATTGCACAACTAAGGAATCTGAGAAAATTTACTATGACTGAGATACTGTTACACTGTATGCAGTATAATGATTATAGACCAGGGTAGATCAATTTTGAAATAAAAAAATATAGTGGGATAAAACCCATTGAAAAGAAAAAATAATTTGCGGGTGATCTGAGGTCGGGAAGTGGAAGAGGGGTGAGTTTTAAGGATGAAGAACGGCTTATCTTGATTTTCGGCAAAACTACAAGTCCTATAGAAGACAGGTAAGTGGCAAAGTTGTAGGTAATGAAAAAATCTACAACTTTTGTATAAACACTTTTTTCACATTACCTCAACATGTATGTGAAAAATTCAAATAACCAAGTTTTGGGGTTTATATATTTTTTTTATTTTTTATTACAGGAGTTCAGCAGACAGGCAGACGGCCCACTTGATGGGAAGCGGTTACCATCGCCTATAGACATTTACAACACCAAGGTGTTACAAATGCGCTGCTGCTCTCTTAAAGGAGACTGGAACCTGGTCACTAATGCCGGAACACAACTCAAGGTTGTTTTGACGACATACTTAAGACCAGGGGTGGTAGCCATCCAGTCGGGCAAATGCCCTACCACCTGGCTGTGGGTTGTTTTGTCGCCTCTTACGACAGGCCGCCCGGCCGCAGGAAATTGTATTCCTTCTCCATTCCTGCACGGAAAATTACAAAAATTATTTCACTAAATTTGGCGAAGACTGGCCTTTTTATTTCCCAAACACACTGTATTTTTTTAAATTTAATATATTCATATTTTCACCTTATTTTGACTTAATATCAAAAAACCACTCTAATTTTCAATTGAAAATTCTCGATCTCGATATTTTGACATCAGTTTTTTTAAAAGAATCTGTGGGCATTTTTTCGTAGAAAGCTCTTCTTTCAGATAGTGTAAAAATATAAATAAGAACACTATGTTAAATGTTCTCAGAAAATGCAAAGGAGTAAAAAAGTAAAGCTCTACTTCTCTATGAAATAATAAATACGTTTTGGTGGGCTAAATTAAATTAATAATATTAATTAATTAAATTTTATGCATAAAATTTATGCGTAGAAAGCCTATTTATTGCTATTTTAAGATAATTTATATACCTGAGTGATTTACGGAGAATTTAGCCCATCAAATAGTATTTCATAGAGAATTTGCCGGAAATCGAGATAAACCGTTTTTCACCCTTAAAACTCACCCCCCACCCTTCCACTACCCGACCTCAGATCGCCTGCAAATTGTTTTTCTTTGATTTTTATTATATTTTCTTCCTTTTCCAATGGGTTTCATCCTATTATTATTTTTCCTTTTTTTACCTTTTTCACAGGGATTAACACTAGTCTGTTATGAAAATGTAAATACATACCTAACATATTTATCTTCTTTGATTTTCACTTTTGAATTTAGAACATGCTATCGACATACGTACGTCTTATATAGACTAATTTCATTGTTTTGTTTAAGTAATATTTTTAATTAACTTCGGATAAAGCTGTTAGGGAAATCCTTAACTTGTTTTTGTTTCCCTAAGATAATAAATACAACATACCTACTCTTAATAAACTAATTGCTAATATTTTCATTAGTGTTGAATATGATAGTGTTATTGTTGTAGTTTTATCTTAAAATATTGATGTAACTAAACCCTACCTCGTATCTGAAAGTTTTACTCTCATGAGTTTCTGCTCGCACTAAAATGAGTCTGTCGCAGGATAAGTTCTGTATTGACAATTTACGCTTAGTATTAGACGCATAAGCAAGTAAAAAAGATTGATTTGAGCCCAGGCTAGGAATAAAAGCAAGTCCAAAAACAAAAGGATGGATAGCTACCTACTTGCCGGCGACTGGAAGTTCATCTAGAATTTTCCGACACTCGAAACTCATCTACTATATATGCCATTCACTCCACACTGAAGTTTTTCTTGAGTGCTTCAACATGAAGTTCTTCAACAGCATACATAAATAAATTCTCATTGTAGTTGGCATCGTCTAGAGTAATCCATAATGTTGTAGATGCCCACGACCGACAGTAACCACTTACCATCAGGTAGACTGATTGCCTATTTACAAATTAGAAGGATACAACAAAGGCTATAAAATTTTGAAAGTAATTATACGACGATAAGTTAGGTTAAATAAATTTTAATAACATAAAATAATACATCGGCATATAATCCTGGAACAGTTAGATTCATCCAAGACTATACGTCTGCCTTGTCTCATACACGATTTTCGTAGCTTTATAACCTCCGTAACCGAAAATAACTGGAATAGGATGCACTATGCATTATCACAAATATAACCAAGTTCAATATTTGTATTATAGTAAATTTTAAAAATATTGGCCAAATAAAATCCAACAAAAAGGAGTTAATGTGCTTATATGAACTTCAATACACATGCTGCTTTTAAAGCTGCTGCAGAAATATCGTTGTTGTTAGTCACTTGCTCTCCAAGTAGGCACCATAAATTTCAATTCTCAGTTTTTCTCATCCATTCCCTACAGATGCTCTTGTAGAGGGCATCGGTCCATCTGACCGAAAAACAGTCCAGACCATTCACCAAGATGATTTCTTCACTGCAATATTTTTTTTGCTCTGCCTGTCATCAGCCTTGCATCCGACCTACTGTGGAACTACAAATATGTGTGTTTGGATATACTAAATAGGCGAAATCAATAATCAGTAATAATAGTTCTTAAACTTCTTAAACTGATTTAACCTATGTGTGAGGACAGTAACAGACATCGGTAATATTGGTAGGCAAGTTTCTTTATTCAATATTTTTCTTTTTCAATCAGCTGTTGATAACCGTTACTGCAATGTGTATACTCAGCCAGCATTAAAACGAACGTGGCATGTAGCTACGAGTGCTTTAACCAGTAATTTATCATGAACATCATAATGTTAAATGCTGGTTACATTCGAAGATTTCGTTTTACAATTTATATTCTCCACCTCGGAATATTCAGCAGCAGCTCGCAATGTTTAGGCCTTGACAGAAATACCATCCTTTCTATCAAACATCTTTATTTCTAGCATATAATCGTAATCATTTGGGGTCGACACATTGTCTTTTTATTCCATACTGCTCTATTCTGACAAATGTTGTCTGTCACATCCCCATCATGTCACCTTTCACACAAGTGTTTATTAAGTTTTTGGTTAATGGTGTTAACCTAGCATTGCTAAGTACATCCTTTTTATCTGAAGCCAGCGGAGATATCACTACCAAATATCACACAAGTAACTTGCCGATTTCTGAAAGTGCTTTTGCGATCTAAGCAGGGACTGTTAACTGATACATTACCGTAATGATATCATGTTTTAATAGTGACAATACATTAATGCAATCTATTCTCACAATAAACTAACGTAACTTAATTAATCAATTTTTATTACATAATTAAATGAATCATTATTTCGTGTTTATTTAGGAATAAGAACATTCGTAATCCGTGCGTGTCGATTGTCTTATTTATTATTTAAACTGTATAAACTATAGTTATGATTGTTTTGAGATCGAGAAGTGTAGGATGTTAAACACACTTGGACGCTTCTAAATGGGTTTCAAAATTACATAATCTAATTATTTACATTATTATAGTCTAAGATTTCTTTATAACAATAAAGTAGATAATTAGGACTGACGGATTCAGTAAATATATTTCCACTACTTTGGTTAATTTCGCTTTGTTTCTTATAGTTGAAATACACGATTCAACCAAACTGAATCAATTTCGTTCAAAGGCGCAGTTATAAAAGGAAACGATAGCATTTGTATCAGTGACATCGAATAATTCTATTTTAAGTGAACATTAATCCGTTAATCCGTTTGAGTGCTTCATTCAAATTTAAAAGTTGAAGTGAATCGTGTAAACACCTTTAGATGTCACTGGTAACGATTCAATTTTTAAAATTTTATCCATCCTCCTCAATCTCAAACCAAATTTCTACTTACATTCAGTGCTAATGTTATGTTACAATTATATTAGAAGAGTTGTGTGAAATGTGCAATCCTTAGTACTACGTGATGGAAACCCTGTCGTAATATCGTCTTTTTGGTTCAAATCATAATTCATAAAAAAATTGCGTGGAAACTGTATGAGAGAATGGTTATAACAGAAGCCTAGATGCTAAAAATAAGAGATACGTCTTGAAATGTTGAAGTCTTGTCTACATAAAAATATGAGACATTTTTGCATGTGTAGAGATAGTACTTATTTTATTTGTTCGAACTGGATTTAGCTGACTAGCCGTAGATGACTAAGTCAGTGATGCTGGATTACATGGGAGTAGGCATTCAGACCTGGAGCAGTATACTCAGAGGTATACCTTCAATTAGGTTCAATCTCGGCTTGACACTGCTCGGGGACTTCAATCGGACTAAGCCGTGAACGGTTGTAATGGTAAGAATCTATCAACTCTGCCAGTGGAGAAGATCCTTATCTATCATCATTATTTGCTTCGCAACCTGTTATAGCTAGTATACTCGTAGAAGAAACATTCCAGCAACACGCTTAGTCTAGTCTTGTGTCTTTTGTTCTAATGCTTCTTCTAAGCAACCTATGCAAAAGTTTCGCGCATGGTAGCTAACGCACACTGTTTTAATTCCAGCTTTAGTTACTGTGTATATACACTACTAAAACTGCAAAAAAAACCTCTCCCAGCTCGCCCCTCTCCCTCATTTCTGTAAAATGACTTCACAATCCGGGCAATGGTCAGATTTATATAGGTCTATAACCTTCCTTAGAATTTTGAATCTGCACTCTACAGAAGTTTTCCGAGCTTTTACTTTTGAGTTATCAGTTGCATGTTTTTAACCTCACAGGTTTAAAAGGCCCTCTTAAGTTATACAGACATGAACGATGGTACCCGCTTACCATCAAGTGTATTGTCGAAGAAAAATAATGCCTCGAAACACTGCCTATTGTTAGATAGAAGAATACAAAGCGATGCAGTCTTCCCGAAAGTCAAGCAATATGTTATAGATGAAACAGATAGTGAAATAAAACAATTTAAGCTAATATTGGTTGCTGAGAATATTCTCACTGCTTCATCTCTTTTAAAAAATGATAACATGTTGCGAAGTGGTGTACACAAAGCAAAGTAAGTAAACTAAATGTTTAACTTACATTTGTATCACCATAAAAATATTCCGAATAAATAAAATCGTGTGAATTTGGTTTAAGTGATTGTAAATCCTTTGTTACAACTTACAATCTGGTCACGACCTTATGAGCAACCACTAATGACGCAGAAGAGAAGACTTCAACAGCAACTTTGAAGTTAATATAGTAAATTGCGGCGATTACTTATTTGGAAAAAGATTTTGAACATAATGAAAATTTACACTCGAATCATTGAGCTTACAATATTATTTGCTCCTTAGTTATTAACATCACCTGATTTGGTAGCGGAGAAATGGAGTTATATGAAGATTTATATTTCCCATATTATATTATACAACACAGTGATTTTCACACAAAATTTTCGTATACTAGTAGTATTGATTGATTTGTATAAATAAAATTAAGCATATGTGATTTCAAAATAATGAAAGAAAGAAAATGATTTTATTTGGGACAAGTTACATTAAACTGTAATCATTGTTACAATTTAAAACAAACAAACTTGTCTTAAAAAGAAATATTAGTTCAGCACAATGATGGTCTGCTAAAACGAGCACTGAACTTCCACTGAGACCACCGTGAACAGTACATCATCCCGAAGAATAAAAACTAAAATCGCAATCAATAATAAACAAATAGTAAGTAACGATATAAGCAAATGTGCTATTATATGATATGATTCTTTAAGTTTTTCTTTTTTGATGTTATGTCAAACTACCAAAGAAAATAACATAGTGTCTATTAATATCTAAAACATTGTCCTTTAATGCCATCTATATTGAAATACAGTTTGCTAGCCAGACAATCTAAACAATGAGCATTGGTACTCTTTCTTCAAAAATATCTTTAGTTGCATTCTGAACCTATTAAGATTTGGAACCCTTTATGAAATCTTCAATAGTCGTTCCTTCGTCTATCTTAATAATACCACATCATTTTTTTCAGAAACTACTGAATCTATATCTACATAAATGAATTTTCGTAGAAATATGTATTCAATTTATGCCCCCATACAATGCTGTTGTGAAATTGAACACTAATCGAAGTTTGGTGGTGGGTGGTGGTGTGGTGGTGTGATGGTATGAGTGGTCCCCTTACATGGAATTGTATAATACATAGTCGTGTGGGTATTCTTAATCAAATTTTGAATAACATCCAAAACTTTTTTAAAGAGGAATAAATAGATTTATTTCTAATACCATTAATTTTAATCTTTAAAAAATGAATAATGCTCTCACAATACAACATAGTACTGGTTATGTTATTTGATACTTCATATTGCTACTCTTACGCTTTATTGGTGATGTAAATAACTATATTTGAAATTTTTTCACGTAATTTTGAAATTTCATTAGATTCACTGTGAAATTCAAATTTGAGTTATATTGTTACTATGCTAACAACAGTTGAAAGAGTTCGCTACCATGTCTATCTACCGATCATTACACATTACTTACATAATTATAAACACGAGGCTTAGTTTGAGCATCAGACTTATTACAATATTTTAAACAATATTTTTGACTAAGTTCTCGCCTTTGATAATCTATTACTGATTTGTTCCTAATTTATTATTTATATTTTAATTATCACTCATTATTTGAATTGATTTATTTTTTTAATGTTGGTTATCTTGGGGCCTTCTATAACAATTGAATTTGAGATATCAGACACTTCGCTTAGATACTTTCTGTCTATGGAAATAGTCTGCTAGGTAATGATATTAATTCAGAAAGTACCATTCCAGAGTTTACAAGAGAAATAAATGAAGGAACTTGATACGACCAGAAAAGTTTGATCTCTAATTGCCATAACTAACGTGTTGGTGCTTTGACCATGTTAACTGAAAGCGGCTTAACCACACGTGTGCACTCGACTGGCTAAACACTAATAAAATATGTTTTACATCTGTATTTAATAATCTTGCTTTAGTCTGATTCCTATATACCTAAATTTCAGACTGTATTTTCTCAAATTCAATTGCTATAGAAAGCGCAAAAGATTTTAAACCATTTATGAAATTACCATATTTCGTAATCGAAATAAGTTATTTACATATTGGTTGGCAGAGGCAGACCATAACAAATGTAGCTTATATGATGTCGAGTAATTTTTGGAACCGTCATTCTTCATGCAATGTAGTATAACGTTTCACCCTGTACAAGATTTTATTATTTTGAAAAATGCATTTTACAATTGCATGCTTTCTGATTTATTTTTCAATTTAAAGTTGGACCTATTTTCTAGCACAGCATCATTCTATAAAAAGTTAGTTAAATTTTACTCAATTCTGAGTTGCCAGTTCGTGTATCTGAACTGTGTATTTTTCTTTTGTCCATTGTTCCTCATTTATTTGCTATTTTTTGTCATTGGTTGAGGTTTTTGATAAGCTTTTCTTTATTTGACTAGTAATATAGTTCTTATAGCAGCTAATACACAAAATAATACGACTGAAATTAAAAAAAACAACAGCTTTATCTGCCCCTGCCATTTAATTCCTTCCTGAGTCAAAGGACACCGTCTAGTTAAGTCTAGAACAGTATATATTGGTGCATTATAAAGAAGTTTAGAATATTATTTCGTTAACCCTATATTGTGAATGATGTGTGCATCTATTTATCCTCTTCAAGTAATACGAGGTCATCGGCCACCACGTCCGAGACGTGCAGGTAAACTATCCAATACATGAGGTTGAAGCAGACGAAGCAGACTGGAAACACGATGCGTGAGTATTTATCGATGTCTGATGGTGTCATGCCCAAGAACTTGCCAATGTCCTGAAGCATAAACATATATTTTTTCTTAATTTTTAAATAGCTTAGCGGGTCGTAGATGAATCATACGTTACTTTCAAATTATGAACGAATTCCTTAACATTTGAATCGTTATCTGTGACAATAACGAATTTATATTGTTACTAAGATACGTTATTCCATATTGGTATGATCAGAAATCTATTTGTAAAAGACATCTTTACGCCTTTATATGAAACTGCTTTCTTTGATAAAAGTATATTTAATATGTTCCTACCAATGTGGAACAAGTTGACATTTAAGATAGCAGGACTTAATAGAATAAAACATTATATATCTTTGCGATAATATATTAATATATAACATATAAGGTGATGTTAGGAGCCTCAAGAACAGACGAGCGTGCATGACAAGAGCTATGAATGTCAAAGAAGCAAGTGAGGTGTGTAAGAATGGGCCTGTGTGGCGCTCTGTTGTTCGTGCCTACCCCGCAAGGGACCTGGCGTGAAGTTACGTATGTATGTATGTATATCTTTGCGGCGACACTAGCAAGACTTTGTGTATCTGTATCATACACTAGACTGATATTCAGCCATCATCACCTTCACCATCATCTGAGTGTTAAATCTCGATTGCGTTTGGAGCGGTTACGTCGACGCCAACAGTCCGTTTTCCTACTTTTTCTTTTCACTTCAAACAGTCTTCGACATCTCTTGTTTTGGGATTCTGGTACGCATATCATCCTTGACAACTTCAAGTCTGCACTTATTGGGTTTACTGCTTCGACTATATTTAATCTTTTAAGATTATACATATTGTATTATATTGATTTTAAAATATTATTATTTCCAAAATAAGAACATAGATAAGAGAATCGTTTACACGTGCAATAAATTACCTTTCCGGGATGTAACGGATGTATGGTGGTGCCTAAGCTTTCTTCTTCTATACCACTTCTACTCCTGTTTATTGTGTTCTCTAAAGTGCCTCCCTTTGAATGAGCTTTGGGATCTCGGACTTTGTATCGGACTTCCTGAAAATCGTAATTAAAATATTAGAACATCTTGGCTAATAATAAAAGAAGCATCCATTTAGGAATCAAAGTCCGTTATTGTACTGTTTTTTCTACGATTCCTGTATCCTTTATAGTGAGACCGTTTGTAAGCATATCATCATCTAAGATGTCAGCCAGTTGTCTTGAGGTGTCTTTCTCCTAGATTTTTTCCAAGGTGGCCTGACTAAGCTTCCACATACTTATTAATTAACCAATGTCCATAAAACTTGGCCAACCTAAGCGACTTGGAACGCATCTATTATGTAATGGAAAAATGAATTCAACGGTCTGCACAAAAAGGTTTGGAACTCATTTTCCTGTCTAAGTACTAACCGATGGTCTCCCCGGTGGACACCTGCTCAAACTGCTCATCTTGGAGAGCGTGTGAGGGTCCCAAGGAGGAGGGCAATCTACTGGGAACTTCTTTTCCGACATTATCTTCTGAATTGTCACGAACCTTTGTTTCCGCATTTGTATTCTTTTCGACATGTATCCTACTGTTGCATACTCTGTAAAAAATTTCGTATTTATTAGGATACCTGGGTACATTTAGAGAATTTTCGTAAAATAATTTCTGCCCAGATAATAACTATAGGTAATATATTAATATTAACTCAATAACATTCTAACTTTAGTCTGTGCAGACGTATAGTCAGCTCGAAAAAATAATTCTCTTTTTTGTACAAAGATCATTAGGTCTTTTATGGGCAACGTGCCTAGACGACTAGTAATATTTCATAAGTGAATAGTTTTGTGGAAGTTTGATTTTTAAGTGAAGTATGTGTGTTTTCGACAGTACTTTATTAATTATGACAATTGCTTATTTGCACTATGTGATATTCAAGCTTCGACACATTTAGGGGCTGATATTTTAGTGTCAAAAAGAATTGATGTTTTGAATTACCCAATAGACTAGTAAAGACCATGACGAAGCAAGTGCCGAGGTAGACATCAATAGACTTCACGTAGGATATCTTGGGAAGGGCGGCGTTGGTCGAGGACATGAGCGTAGTCATAGTGAGTACTGTGGTGACACCCAACTGGACGCGTGCCGGAGTAGCGTTCCGGTTCAGCCAGAATGATACCCACGATATGATCACGATCAGCCCTGACGGGATGTAGATCTGGATAAGGTAGTAGCCCATGGACCGCACAAACTGAATCTCGCAAGCCAGCCTTGAATAGTTTCCTGAAATATTACCATTGAACAATCAGCTCGAATAAGATGATATCAGCAGATTTTGCAGAGATTGCACAATCTGTTAAAATATGGTTAACTGAATATGAAATTAACTTTTTAGCATTAAATAATAGGGATACAGGTAGTATTACTATGATAATTGTAAAAGAATCAGCCATCGAATACCTGTAGTGAGGGAGATCTCCATGGCGCGCTGCCGATGGCCGAGAACCTTGAACTGTGGCAGCGACACTTCGTTGGAAACACCCACCGAAGTGGGCCCCTCGTTCCACTTGTACCGGATGTCTCGCATCGTGTAACCGACTGTGCGCATCGACATTAAGATATACGTGTTAAGGTGGACCCTCGTGCCCGTCCTGGTGGGGGTTGTGGGGGGCCGTGGTCTGGGCGGCGCGGGGCGCGCGGGCGGGCCTTTACCTGTGGTGAGCGCTACGACAGTGGCGCGCTGCCGGTGGCCCAGCACGCGGAACTGCGGCAGCTGCACCTCGCTGCTCATGCCGACGCTCGACGCGCCGTCTTTCCAAACGTACAGAATGTCGGTCATCGTGTACCCGACTCCGGAGACATGCCAACACACAAAACGCTATCACTCACGCTGCGGGACGCACTGCGCGCCGCCTCCGTCGCGCGACTCGACGAGTGCAGACGCGCGACGGAGCCGAACCGATCGAGCCGAACGCGGTAGCCATGGATGATAGAAAAATATATAAAACAACTACTCGGATGAGGACTAGCTACTCGTACAAAACTACAGAAACAGATCTCGTGGAAGTAGTGGTTGCGATGGTTGGAAGGTGAGGTGAGGTGAAGTAACGCATCGAATAGAAACTAAAATTACGATGTGGTTGCAGCAGCGGCGGGTTGGGCGCTGGTGTTGCAAACGAAAGCGAGAAGGTGCAAGAAGTGTGTCAGTTTGAGGAGTGGCAGGGCGGGGTGGGTTGCGCGCGAGTGGGGGCGCGGGGTGCGCAAGTTGCGCGAGGTGCGCGCCGCATGCGTGCGTGGTGCGTGTCCCTGTGAGGCTGGCGCCGGCCGTTCGCTCCGCGCGCCCCTCGCCGCCGCGCGCGGTGCCTTCTGCGGGTGCTGTATCAGAGAAGGCCACCTCGCGGTACATGGAAACACGAGATTCGACGGTCGGTCGTTATGCTCGTTTGTGCTCGGTCACGGGTGTTCCTGAATAGCCTCTGTGATATACATAAGTACAAGTACGACGATAAGTGGTCACAACACACTGTCAAGCCCGGTGAGTTTGCATCGTGGAGCGTCATCGCAACGATGGTTCTGCGAATTGATTGTATTGGATACGAATTATTTTTCTATCATCTCGTGATTTTAGACAACGTTTGCGCCTAAACATTAAAAGATAAGCCACTTCAGTCATTTGCAATTAATATCAATAACAGCAAGTTAATGATAAAATATTGATAAAGACACTTACAACTCTCGATTTCGATATGGCAGAGCTGTCTATCCATCGGGAAGTATTGTAGGTTCATTGGACACGATGCGGTTATGGTTAACCTGGAATGACACGTCAATGATATCAGAAACTGCGCGAAAGATCCTTAGTCAGTTTATCAGACTTAATAGATCAGAAATAAAATATCTTAAACAAAGACAGTCAAATAAAACCCTCACCTGATGCTCCTAGTAATGGACCCAGTGTGATGGATACGAATGAACTCGTTGCTGGTGGTGGCGATATGGAAGTACGACTGCTTCTCATTGACAAAGAAAGTGTCCGGCACCCAGATATTCTTGATAAATTC
The DNA here is from genome assembly GCA_012273795.1 of Dendrolimus punctatus. Taxonomy (NCBI): domain Eukaryota; kingdom Metazoa; phylum Arthropoda; class Insecta; order Lepidoptera; family Lasiocampidae; genus Dendrolimus; species Dendrolimus punctatus. The sequence continues at coordinate 512,076 of CM022552.1, read as the reverse complement.
TGAACCGACCGACAGCTGTTCGACACCCGCACGCTTCTTGTACGCCAGTCGCGGATCTGTCCAAAATTGTCGGAAGTAAAAGTCCAATGTGAAGTCCTGTTGAACAAACAAATTCTTTTGATTTGGTCCATTCCATAAGAAAGTCTCCAATCATACGGGTTTGAAGTGAAAAGGGAAATTTGGAACATACAATAAAAGTGGCGTAAAGAAAGTGCTATACAATACATTGAGATGCTGACGGGTGAAATACAAATACATTCAACACTGACACTACACTCAGTGGCAAGCTGGTAACATTTATACGAATGTGCAAAAATACAAAAACGTGAAACTTCAAAGTTTCATACCGACCATATCGCTGTTAGACTACTGTGAAATGAGATTATAGATGAATTAATAGACTATTATGATACTTAATGTAAATGAATATACGTATGGTTATTTTTCAAAGTAGATAGAGAGAGATAGATTTAATATTTTTTAGGTTTTCGCAACTAGTATACCTACATTAAACTACGTTCTAATGGTTTTAAGCGCGGCAAATTGTTTGATTTTGTTATTCGGAATGTTTTGACCACTTTTCAAAAGTGACCGAAACATCGGAATAATAAAAATCAAATAATTTCCCGCGCTCAAAATTGTTAAAACGTAGTTTTATTGTAGATAGATTTATTTTGTTCTCTTAGGTGTTGTTTTGTTAATTCATACGATTACTGTTTTAACTCAACATAACTATGACGCTTAACAAAGTTTGAAATAACAAGCAGATTAACACGTTGAAAATGAGATAGACCCTGTTAGCCAAAGTTCTGTTGGCGTACTTCAGGGACACGCCGCGCTAGATTAAAATTCGAGCAAGGCTTTGGCGTCACGCTATGGCTCATAAATCTAGGAAAAATCATTTCATAAGGCAGTGGAGGTAGTCACGAAAGCGCAATTTGTACAAATGGTTATTCAAATGAGGCCTGTCGGTATTACCGTTGATACATTTACGCTAAATAATGTTTCAGTACATACAACATTGGCAATTCACAAAGCGTTGTTTAAAATTCATAATAACATTCCCGAACTTTAATTCTTACGTAGAGCAGGAAATATATAAACGATTAAATTTACTCTGTATATACAGTATTTGATTGTAATCTAAAGGAATGACAGCAGAAAAGATTAGAAAGAGCCAATTAGTATCTCGAAGGCGCACATGCTCGCAGCCTCGAGTCTGGGGCTGCTGTCTGCTAGGAGAGAAGTAACCGCGACCGTGACAACGGCTAGTACCATGAGCACTTCCGAGACGGAGCTGATAGACAGCACATACATGGTGACGCCGACTTCCACCGGCGGACCTGCAACCAAGCCAATTGTGAGTCGCGCATACCCACTGACGAGGATTTAGATACCGGAGGAGCGCACTCGTGGCGTGCAAGACTCGTGTCATACTATTGTAAGGTCTAAAATCTGTGGAGTGTTTACATTTTCAATGGTGCTCGTAAGCGCACTTTAGGAGCCTCAAGCTGCTAGTCATCGAATTCATCACAAATTTTGCTAAAGAAATAGCATGAGAAATGCAAATTCAAACAGTATCATTGTTAAAAGTCAAATGTTGCACTCAGCTTGCTTTCATTCTTACACCATCAAGAAAATTTGTGCAATGCATTCGTAATCCAATTATCAGGCTGCTTCTTTTTTTTAACTTAAAGTAAGAAGTGTTAATTCGATAACTGCGACACGCAAGGCTCCTTTAGCACGTTTAAGTGGGCGTTCATTTCATAGGAGTCTGTGTAGGAATCAATAGTGTTTTTGATAAGAAAGGACGGTGTCTGATATGCAGGACATCACGATTGCAGAATGCATGTTGAAATACAATTTGGCTATACCATTTGCACTTCAGACAGAGAGCTGATGGAGAGCACGTACATGGTGACTCCCACTTCGACAGGAGGCCCTGCAAATCACACAATTAGAAGCACGTGTTTTGACCTTTACACGCTTTTGTTTATACCATTAGAAGCTCATAGTTCTTCTGCAAAACATAATCTACAACCCGGCCGCTGTCTGACTTTGTATTCTTGTCTTGCTTTGTTGGTGTTGTTTCTAAGTTGACTATTTTTTTCTATTTTAGCTCTACGATATTGTGATATCGTTTTTAGTCTATGAAGGATGTCTCCATCATGGCCTAGTTGATTGAAGTAGTAAAACAAATTACGCACAATATGATGCTATTCCGAATTCATCTAAATTGTTGTGATGTTACCTAACTGTTTTTACTGCAAATATTGTAAGTTGTTAGCTTTAAAATCACACCAGCAGATTGAATGTCTTTCCTTCAAACCTTCTGTACAAGGTATCTCTGGTTTAGAGGAACAATAGTTAACTATAAATATTTTGCAAATTTCCCTAACACGTAAGTCGTGTGAACTGTACCACTCAACTGCAGCAGTTAAATATGTATGTCATTTATGAATTACACGTACTCCGATTGTGGACTGCATAGTGTGAGTGTTTCAATATTGAATTTTTTACATTACTTATTGCGAATAGTCATGGGTCTACCACCGTCTCCAAAGTAATTTAATTAATGTAAAAGAAGAAGAAAGGAAGCAGCACCATCCACAGAAACTTGTTCTTCTTACTTGATATTTAGAAATATATAGGTATATATACATGGTTTTTTAAATAAGTATATTGAAATAATGCACTTCAAAGAAGTATTCTATTTGTATCATTTCTGAAAAAGCTTGAAATGGTTATTAGATCTTACAGACAAATTGATCAATCCGGTGATTAAGAATCATGACCGGTCTGTATATATAATGCCCGTAACAAGTGGTGATGATTAATAACTTTTCCCGGTCACTATGAATAATGACAACCTTATCTTGGGCAACATAATAAAACAGAGAAAAGTTTTTTTTATTAATTAAGATTTGGATAGCGTTACATATATGCTACTTTTATTTATTATTTGAGATATGAAGTGAATTTTTATAATAAAACAAACATAGTTCTACGCTGTATTAAAAAAAAATCTGTTCCTAATAAATCAATGTTTCATATAACTATACCCCACCTTTAAATGAAATAAACTCACATAATTCTATAGAAAGGTAACTAAATTTATCACATTGTCCGGCTAGAAGTAGGAAAGTATTCATACTGCCCCGTCCAAATGATAAATTCAAATTATCTCAAACCACGGTTTTTTAAATGTACATTATTAATATAAGACGGCCAAGTAATAAAAGTATCAAATTGACCGACGCTCTTGGTAATTATTCATAAAGATCGGTCCATATTGATACTGTATGATTAATCAAATTGCCGTAATATAGAAACCTCAAGTTTGTCTGAAGGGCTCATTAGAGCCTCCCGGCACCCGACGCCGCGTTGTTAACCAGTAACTCTCGCACGGTCATCGAGTCTACGTGGCCTGAGTCAGAAATTGTCGAGTAGTCTGTCAGCGGGTGGTTCACACACAATCTGCGTATGGCCCTTTTGAGCGAGGTGATCAACGCTGATGGGTTACTGGGTGGCTTAATGAGTTAAGACTCGGCAACGAGCGCTGCCATTAAATTAATTTTAACATATTGCACGCACTAAAGCGTTTAGGGATATGACATTAGAAAAACTAATGATGGGCATTAAAGTGCCCGGTTTAAACATACTTTAATATGCAATTTGGCGATTATATTCATAATATAACAAAGTAAACTCACCTCCATAATTTGGCCTGACCCTTTTATCATAACTGATACTGAAGGAGTCCAGGATAGCCGATATATTGACATCACCGAACATGCCGCCCCCGCCGCCCCTACAACACGTTGGAGAACGTTTAATAACATGAGATAAGATGTTATAACATAATCTATGCTAAAAAAACAAAACTAACTTTTTTTACGGCCCACCTGATGGAAAGCGGTTATCGTCACCTATGGACTAACGTATTGCCGGCCTCGAAGAAGTTTTATGAAACCCTTGTTAAAAACCCCCATATTATAGCGCTGTGGAAAAACCACGACTGGGAGCTCATTGCCAATCCCTACGGTTGGCAAGAGAAACGTTCTAGAGAACCGTTGCGTACAAGAGCTAAGCAGCTCTAGGAAGTGGGGATGACGCCCGCCCGATTGTGTGCGGTGCGGTGACTCCATTCTGAATAGTCTAATTTAAAAAAAAATACCCTAAAGCCAATCCAGCAACACCAGACCACTGTCGCTGGGCAGTGTACCTATTGAAGGCTGGCAGCATTATCACGCTGTATACAGAGGCCAGGGTAGCGCCCGCGTCCCTAAACTCAAAGGGCGGGGCTTCGAATCCTGGCCTGGCATTGTTACAATTACCTAGTGCTAACGACGAAGGAAAACATAGTGTTGAAACCTGCATATCGAGATAACCGATGTGTCAAACTTGCCAAGCCACCTTGGACAAGCTTGGCGGGTATACTGACCGTTCCCCAATAGTGGGAGACCGAACCCAGCATTGAATCGTTTGTGGGCTATTATTACATAAATCTCGTTGTATCGAGACGTTTTTTTAATTATATTGATACAAAATGAATATTTAATTTATTTATCCGTGCAGGAGAAATAAATTAAACGGAGAAATAATACAATTTCCTGCGCCAGGCGGCCTGTCGTAGGAGGCGACAAAACCCACAGCCAGGTGGTAGGGCATTAGCCCGACTGATGGCTACCACCCCTGGACTAAAGTATGTCGCCATAACAACCTCGAGTTGTGTTCCGGCATTAGTGACCGGGTTCCAGTCCCCTTAAGAGAGCAGCAGCGGATTTGTAGCACCTTTGGTGTTGCAAATGTCCATAGGTGATGGTAACCGCTTTCCATCAAGTAGGCCGTCTGCCTGCCTGCTGAATACCTGCAATAAAAAAAATTGATTCATGTTATCTCCTTACAGGGTATATGGTAAAGTCATTCAAAACATCGACAAAGAGGCGGTCTGGGCAATAATGGTCTATGTGATACATACAACATACTGTATGATGCAAGCGACGACTACACAGTTGTTGACAAAGCATCTAACTTGCGATATATTTTCTTATTTCAATCTTGATTTTTTAGTTTTACAATATTTTGAAACAAAAGTCAGTGCCCGATCGGGTTATGAGTTGCTATTTCATCCAATACGCGTGGAAATAGCAACTCATGTATGTAATACAGTAATAATATATGCACGAATAAAAAACGCAAGTAACGGTAAATTTTCTCATACATTAAGGTTTTTCTTTATTTCAATCTTTTATAGTTGTAATGTTGATATCACATACGGATCAACTAGGTAGAATCAATTTGGTTGAAAGCACATAACTGAAAAGACTTAATTAATTTGGTTGAAAAGCAAAGAAATGAAAGGACACGACAGTATGTAATTAAAGTTTAAGTATATGGTTCACTTTGGTTGATTATTCTAAATTGAAAGGTAGAAATGAACCGTGTAATTTAGACATACTAGAGGTCTCGGCAGACGTCGTCTTGCCCTGAAAAATTAAAATTTTGAACCGGATTCCAGCGCCACCTACCGGTTTATTGTGAATCTAAACCATCCCGAGACCCACTCAAAATTTCAAAAAAAAAATCATCAAAATCGTAGGACCCTGTTCCAATGCCAAGTATTTGGTTTAGATTGATGGGTTGCATTATTGAAGTTTTAAAAGGGATCCCTATTTTTTATATAACTAACTTAATCAGGAATAATGTAGCATTCGAATGGTCGGTTGGGCGTAACTGTTCTAAGTCTCAGCCTTTCTTCACAAACTAAAGCGCAGGGTCGACAGGGAGGGGGGGTTTTATTGGGTATTGGGGTTGCTTGCCCGCATGCAGCATCCTCTGAGTCTCCACACTAGCTGAAGTCCTCGATCGCGGGCGGATCACTGTCAAGAGCATACTATTGCTGCAGTGATACCTCCCCCGACCGACGTGTGTCGTTCCCTAGCAACGACCCAGTTTGTGCGTAAATCGGTAGCATTTTCCCTCGCCTCAAAAAAAAGCATTCGAATGGTGAAACAATTGTTAAAATCGGTCCATTAGTTTTGATTTACTCGTTACAAACATATAAAAATTCAAATCTTTCCTCTTATTATATTAGTATAGATACTTATAAGTCTACTATAACTCGTGCGAATTAACATGGCACCTGGCTCATCAATATATTTCATTTAAATTATTTGCACAAATAAAATTGAATGTTAATTTAGTTCTTTGAATATCGTCATTTAACATTTGGCCCAACGCAGGGCAGCGGATTGTTTTCGAGCCAGGTGCCATATTAACGCGCACGGGTTATACATATATGTTTGTGCCATTTAGTATTTTATGGATATACTAAAACATATTTGTGGCGCAGGATTAAATTCAGTTAGGGTAAGCCAAGCCAACATACTGTATGATGCAAGCGACGACTACACCGCTGTTGAAAATACGTCGGGATATTAGGGCACATTTATTTATTATGAACAGATTGAATTTTTATAATGTAGGTTAGAAGGCTAAAGGGTGGGAAGCGAAGCGGAGCTTCAGCCTTTGTGGTTATTTTTTTAATAACCACCCATAGTGCATTTTATTATATCTCAAATAATAAATGAATGTGCCCTATAACTATACCGCACCCAAAGCGTTTAACTTGCGATCTATTTTCTTAACAAAAGTCGGTGCCCGATTGGGTTATGAGTTGCTATTTCAGCCAATGCGTGTGGAAAGCCGCCCAGCGTAAAGATATGAATGCAGTAATAATATATGCATGAATTAAAAACGTAAGCGCCAATAATCATTTTCGACTTTTTGGTTGCTAGTTACTAGTTTCTTAAAGGTAGGCTATGAGAAATCAAGCTATATGAAGTCCACGACATCGCAATCTATTTTTAGTTTAAGACTATAGTACTCACGCGACACGGTCCGCGTGGGGCAGAAAAGCTGCGGCTAGCGCGATGAGCATCGGCACGTGTCTGTGTGCACGTGGCATTGCAGCCAAATCACCCCAAGACACCCTGAGACACCCAGACTGGGTCTTTAGCGACGTGCGCCGAATAACTCGTCCGTACACGGTATCGATCGCCTTGCGAGTAGTCGCGCCCTTCGCCCTATTACGGCCCTTGTCTGCCCTTATCTTATAATCCCCAAAACCATCACATATAGCCCTATATACATCACACATGCCCTATTTCGATCACATATATGCCCTAAACCCGTCACAACACATCAATCTCTTTTAAATATCAAGAAAACAAAACACACTTCATTATGTTGGTACATGACATAATTAAATTATTACATATTTAAATAACACATTTTTGTTATTAAAGAAAATTAACACAACTAAAACAATATCCTTGTATATTATAAACGTTGCATATTTTCACTATTTTCCGTGGGTTTTCTTTTCGTTTCCATTTTGCGGTATCGACCACTGCCACAATGCGCTTCACTGCCTCACTAGCCCGGTATCCTTGAATTTGCAAAAGACAAGTAGTGCCATCTATCCATTCATCAGATCATAACTATCAGAGTAAGTATGTAGTAGTAACCAACTTGAAATCTAGATGTCACTTGTTAGACATTAGCAGCGTTTTGTTAATTAATGTTCTATAAATTAGTTTATCAAGCAACTGATTAAGGCTTAAACATTATTTAAAAGTATCTTATTCATAAACAACAACCATATTTTTTTAATTTGGTAGAATATGGGCGGTACGAGCAATTTTCTTATCAAAAATCAACGCACATAGGTGCTCAGCACATAAAAGTATTATTTTATGATTGAAGCTAGGTTGACGATTTTTGTGATTTTATTTTCATATTGTTTTAAATATTTCATCGTAGGCTCCAATATGTAATTATAAACCTTAGCACTAGGGCGCTGAATTCGTATGTAATACATCTTGCTCAATAATATGTAAATCGTCATCGAAAACAAATGATTCCATTTTTTCCCAATCTTTACAAAATCAAACACCAGCTGTTAAGCTATGATTTTGTCCGCCATTTTGTTATTTAACAGAGTTAAAATGGGGTTTTTAATCTGACAGCTAGTTTATACAGGTTATTTTCAATGTAAACTGTTTATTAAGATTAGTTCATTATAAATTTGTGTATGTCCTTTGTAAGGTTTTAATGCTTAATAACATCTACGTTTAATATAGTAACTTGTGTTGTCCAGAGATATGTAAAAAATTACACAAATCACCCGATCGAAAACCTCTGCGGATTTGCATTGAATAAAGCACTTGTCTTCTCTTACTTTGGAATTGGCAAAATCAATGCCAAAGGAGTTACAGCCACAGTTTAAAAAAGTCTAAATGATTACAATTTTATTTAAATAACTGTTTAATCTATTAACTAAAAAATAATCAAAGTTTATGAATAACGCTGTATTTAATCATGCTTGTTAACATACCGCCATCTATCCGTTCTTATAACAGTAAGTATGAAGTAGAAATCAACTTAAAGTCAAGATGTCGCTAGATTTTTTTAAAACTATGACTCCAACGCCTTCGGCATTGATTTTGCCAATTTCAAAGTTAGAAAAGACTGGTGCTATTATAAATGCAATTTTAGCCATTGAAATTTAGTCGGTGATTTATACGCGTTTTTGCGAATCTGTGGACAACTACATTACACATATATATTATTAAGCATAAAAAAATAACATTCACAAATTTGCTATGTACTAATGTAAGTAGAAAATTTACATTAATGGGACGGGGACATCCTACAGGAAGGATATCATATAAGGGCACAGTATTTTCGGATAATGGAAAAACATATGATGAACTGAACCCTCGTCCAAGCCACACTCACAGAGAGAATTGTCCCGCATTCTAAGTTTCGCTAGAAATACCGGAGTACAGGCTTGACCCAATCGCAGGCGAATTATCGTTGAAGTAGCTTTTTTGGGTAAATAACGGCGACGGAAAAATCTGGAGGATATGGTAATATGGGGCTGTAAGTGGCCATAGTGTCTACCAGCTACTTGACGCGAGCGCTGTCACATTTCATCCCAATCTTTCAACATTTTGTGTTTGGCCAGTATCCGTAGATCCCGGAGAAAGCATCTATTATATTTGTTGTCTCCCACAAACACAGCTTGTTTGAGGACATGCGGGATGGGCTGGATAAGTTTGCCGGTAGGGGCGCGATTAGAAAGGTGGAAGACTGGGATGTGTGGAACCTACCTTTCTACTGGGATCTGGCGCGGGCTACTATCTACTAACGTGACTATCGTACCCCAAATAACTGTCAGATAAATGATCTACGGAGCTAGACGGTAATGTAGTTGCTCTTAGCGAAATAGCTATAAATGTAATCAAATCACATTACTAGATTACACGTAATTCCACAAACACTAAATTAATTGTTCAGCACATTCAAAAACAAAGGGTTTACTCTTGATGGGATGTGAAATTGATAGCGACTCCCAATCAAGTATTAATAACAGCGGCATCAACTACTTAGTTAAAGTAAACAATTAATATAATGTTACTAAACCAACATTATTATGAATGTTAAATCGAGGGTGCGTTTATATAAATAAGGAAAAATAATTATATTTCTGTTGTATAGTTTGTTTGATACAAATGAATATAATAAGCGATGGTGCATTATGGTTAGATATGGTACTATCATCAAGGAATCAAGTTCATCACGTTTCCACGTGTTAAACGAATTCACAAGAGATTTGGTCTATATGTATTTTAGATAAAGGTGGTAAATATACCAAGACTTAATACAAAAATTGGTTAATCCAATAATTTCAATTAATTTATATTATAATTGACATGTAAAAAAAAGGCCCTGCAGGAACGGAGAAAGAATACCATTTCATGCGGCCGGGCGGCCTGTCGTAAGAAGCGACAAAACAATCCACAGCCAGGTGGTAGGGTATTTGCCCGACTGGCTGTCTATCACCCCTGGTCTAGAGTTTGCCCCCATAACAACCTTGTGTTGTGTTCCAGTATCAGAGACCAGGTTCCAGTCCCTCTTAAGAGAGCATTTGTAGCACGCTTGGTGCAAATGTTTATATAGGCGATAGTAACCGCTTTCCATCAAGTGGACTAAAGTGTACTTAAGTATATAAAACAGAAGTTATAAGTTAATACGGTCCACAAGAACGCTGCCGACAAACTGCGCTGCAGTTCAGTAATATAATTGTTTGTATGATGTTGAAAAATCTATATACATACTAGCGGCCCCGGCAGACGTTGTCCTGCTCTGAAAAAATATGACCCGATCCCAGCGCCACCTACTGGTTCCAACGGTATAAAAACTATCCTATCTTTCAAGTTGGATCAAAATGCACACGGTGTGCAAATTTGATTAAAATCGGTTGAGTAGTTTAGGAGTCCATCGCGGACAAACATCGTGACAGGAGATTTATATATATTAAGATAATAAAACTGTAGAGGTCTCAATCTATTTACGATGCAGCATCTCCTCTGCATTGACGCTATTCTTCATAGATAGGACACCAGCAAATCAGCTTTGATTAAAATATTGGAACTCACGGAGCAGCGGCCGACAAACGCTATCTCTCCACCTTCTTGACCAGTCTTAGGATGTACATAAATTGCAGACAACATCCTCCTCGCCGAGACGAAATTTCGGCTGAAGATTCTGTACGTTACGGATTGTGAACCTACGTGACGGAATCTCTTCCGGGGCCCGCCGAATAGGAGGACGGCGTCCTGGTGAGGAGGAACGTCGCCCAGGACGAGGTCGTTTATTATATAAATAGAATATAATAATTAGGGTAAATAATGTCACAACCTAGCCGCCGACAAAGACGGGTTCCAGGTGCACATTTGTAGAAGCACATTTATTACCCGTCGGCATTTGAACTAATTGTTACTCTTTTATGATCGTCTTTTTTTGTTTACTTATTGATTGGAATACGTTTCTGGAAAACAGCCCATTGTTTTATTGTACTCTTTTATGGTTGTTTGTGGCTGAGTCTTTAGCCAGGTGTGGCGGATTAAGTCGACTACGATACGGGCACATTGCATTTGTGTAGTAAAAAACGATGGCCTGATTGAGGGAGGGGGGGGGGGGGCAATTGAGCGAGAACCACGATCAAGGCGAGACGTGTTTACATTCGAGTCTAATATTAACGGATTTGTGCGTTTGATTGAAATACGACCTTGTGCATTACGTTTGGATTTGTTGTGTTTGGTTATATTTGTATCTGTGTTATACATGTTTTTATAGTTCTAACCAACTCTATAATCATTCCGCCGGCATTTTGTTCCGAGTCCCGCAACTCGTAACAAAAATAACCATAAATAAAATTTCACCATAACAAAAATTTGTATACTGAAAGAAGATGTAGTGACAAGAGTTGAAAAAGGAATGTTAAAGTGGTTTGGGCATGTAAAGAGAATGAATGGATGAAAGTCGAATCACAAAACAAGGATATGACAGCAATGTGAGAGTAGAGTGGTAGAGTCGGTGCCGGTAGACCGTGACATACTCACCATGATAAAATTAAAGATATTTTGAAGAAAGGTCAGATAAAAGTAGTTTAAATAAGCGTGTATGTATGAGAAGATTAATGATATTTGATGAAGCGAAAAGTGTTTGTCAAGATCGTAACAAGTGGAGATCCATTGTCTCTGCCTACCCCAATGGGAAACAGGCGTGACAATAAGTTTGTATAATAAATAATGTCAGCCCATAAATGTCCCACTGCTGGGCTCGGGCCTCCCATTATAGGGCAACGGACAGTATACCCGCCACGCTTGTCCAAGGCGGCTTGGCAGGTTTGACACATCGGTTATCTCGATGTGCAGGTTGCATCACGATGTTTTCCTTCACCGTTTTTAGCACGTGGTAATTGTAACAATATGCACATTTGATCAGAAAACTGACTAAGAGGTGCATGCGTTCCGGTCAGGATCGAACCCGCGCCCTTTGATTTAGGGGCGCGTGCGCTAACCATTACGCTACCACGACTTTAACGACGACATAAGTTTGTATGTATAAACAAAATTAAAACTAAATAATTGAAATGAACAATTTGGCGGTAGGCTAAATAAAACTTTAACAAAATTCATTGACACTTGAAATCTTTGTTTTCCGTGATCACGGCTACTAAAAGAAGCCGAAACGTCGGAATAATAAAAATCAAATAAATTACCGCATTTAAAACCGTTTAAACGTAGCTTTATTGTGTATACTAATACGCATTATGTGCTTTATACGCAATATTGTTTTTATATGTAGGTGAATGTTTGTTCTACAAACATTTATGACTAACTTCTATAATGTGTTACGAAAATCAACGATTTTTCTTCTCCTAACGTGACATCGATCAACGTGACACGTATAGAGATCGAACCTTTCTTAAGAGGCTTCCACATGATACAATTTTACGACCATTTTGTCTAGATTTTCAATCGAATTGGGTAGAATAGAAAATACAGGTAATAATCCTTCACGAGTTCGTTGAACGCCTGATTGTGTAGTGTAAATAGAAATATGAAATCCAAGGTCATTGGTTGGTCGGAACTGCTCGATTTGATTATGTCCAATTAAATCGGGTGGTGTGGAGCCTATTCGCCAATTATTATTTTTTATTGCAGGAGTTCAGCAGACAGGCAGGCGGCCCACTTGATGAAAGAGGTTACCATCGCCTATGGACATTTGCAACACCAAAGGTGCTACAAATGTGCTACCTTTCTCTAAAGGGAGACTGGAACCTGACCGCTAATGCCGGAATACAACTCAAGGTTGTTATGGCGACGTCCTTTAGACCAGGAGTGGTAGCCATCCACTCTGGCAAATGCCCTACCACCTGGCAAACAAACCTTTGACGTAGTCATCAGCACAGCGGCGTGCAGAGCGGATGTATGCAATGAGTTGTCGTGTATTTTGTTGTGTTATAACTCTAGTTTCAAAATGGATGTATCCATTCGTACCGAACGGTAAATAATGGAAGAGATTTAAAGAGAACAACCATCGTTTTGCCTGTAGTCTTCCGCTTTTTTCCTCATCTACATTTGAAGTTAGAGACAAAATCATCCAAAGTTTTGCTTCTTGTCATAAGGCATCGTACTTGATACATGCCCGTTCAGTAGAGTCAACAGAATAAAATGAAAATTGGTGATCATCTCTTGTACGTGGACAGACAGTCAGTTGTAGCCAACTGAATTGGCAAATCAGGGGGTTTTCACAAACATCCCAGGGGTGTTCTCACAAACATCCGAAACTTTCCTTTCCGAATCGAATCGAAGTCTCCGTCAGTGACGTTATATCTCTCAATATCTTCATGAATCAGTGCTCGAAAACTTTTGACAGTCCTATTCGAAACGACATCGTCGATTTTCGGAAACTTTTCCGACGTTTGTGAATAAGGGGCCAGATTGGCAATCAAATTGTATCGTGTGGAAGGGATTCAGCCTGCTCATAAGAAAATCTTCAGACGCGCTCCAGGTAGCACGCTCGAAAATCAAACCTTGAGTTTTGAGCATGCGCAACTGCTCAAGAATAGCATGCTCTCGTGCTAGTAATGAGCATCACTGTCCGTACCTTAGTCATTAATGTGTGGTTATTTGTTCAAGATTTCGTTTACGGTACTTTATAGTTTGTACACTTTCTTTGTTTGTAGTGGTGGATGCTGGTAGTAGTTGATGGAGTGCTGGGGTTTTCTTATAGTAGAGTGAAAAAATCACACCTTGTTGCTCACGGGGATTTATTGTCCTACTAGTTGAGCTTGGATTCTATCGCTGGGTTCAACGTGGTAGTTGAAGTAATGTGATACGACTAATCCCCAGGGGGTGCCGCCCTGGACTCGTCTCCGTCCAGGAAGCGGTACAAGGATGCGTCCCCGAGGCCCGAGCGGCCACTGTCACATTCTCCCCTTCACTCCGTGACAGTGGTGTCCCACCTATCCACTCCAAATCCTTGTATTCCTTCCCCTTCCTCCCAAACCTCCTCCCCAAACACCCCTCCCTTCCGACGACGACCGCTAGCGTCGAGCTTTGCTCCGCCCAGCGCGGTTCTGCTAATCTCGGTCGGTAAAGTTGGAAGATAGGGAGTGAAGTGGAATTGCGCGTATTTATGCGCCTCCTCACGGGCGCGGGGCTGTCTTAAGTGGGTAGTTCGGCGATTGGTTTCTCGCGACTGCTTCTGTTTGAAGCTAACGTGGAGAACCGGTCACTAAGAGACCCACACAACTTCGATGCATGCTTCTGCGCTGCCTTAGGTTCTTCCCTCGAAGAGCCTGAGGACGGTATCAGAGACATTCCGCCTGCGTTATTAAAAAAGGATATTACTACTAACATCAACTCGAAGCGATGTAATAGCAGCTTGATAGCATCTCGGTAACGACTCGATCACAAAGTATTTATGAACGTAATTTAGAGTTATATTTTAATATTAAAGTAGCCTAAAGTAGGCCACAGTGTCAGCAAAACGCTATACGTTGAACCGTACAGGTACATTATTCGATACTTACGTGATGCATCATAATGGTGCCATTCTTGGTATTTAAGGGCAGATCCTGTATTTAAACCAGAAAGCAGCTACTGTACAGCTCAAAAAACGTTTGGTTTGCGTGATTAATCTATGGCAAAAATTGATTTTTTTTTATAACTCGTGAGGGTAAACACATTCCTGTGGATAGCATTTCTTTTGACACACGATGAATCATTATTTTCTTACAAGACTTGATTCTTGTACTCGATTTTATTTAATATACCATTAGGGGATCACGTAACTCCTTATGTGTATAGGCGCTCAATGTTGAAGATGATCCATCGTCACAAGCTCCACTTAGCGTGTCTTTTTTTGGTAGTGTAAAGCAGAGATCTCCTTCTTAATTTATATGAGAAGCTTTCTTGGTCATGGAAGACGAATTGAAGCTCAGCGTGTGCAATTCAGCTTACTATGGAACGTCACAAAACAACCGCATTCAGAGGAAGCTATGCAGCGTCAAGGTGTTGGTGTTGGAAAAAAGTTCATTCGACATAAAATTTATCAAAAGGCCGAAATACAAAAATTTCTTCTAAGATATAAAAGTAATTTAGTTCTCCCGACTCCCCGAACAAAGTACGGTAAAAGCAGTATATTATTTGAAAGAGCCCAAATATATAATCAACTTACAAAAACCATAAGAGAAGCAAAATCTATAAACGTGTTCAAAAAATGCCTTAAAAATCATGTGTTACAAAATATTTAAATTAGCAAAATTAAATTC
The DNA here is from genome assembly GCA_012273795.1 of Dendrolimus punctatus. Classification (NCBI taxonomy): domain Eukaryota; kingdom Metazoa; phylum Arthropoda; class Insecta; order Lepidoptera; family Lasiocampidae; genus Dendrolimus; species Dendrolimus punctatus. Next base: position 496,880 of record CM022552.1, on the reverse strand, counting down.
AATTTTTTCGCAATACTAAATATATATAAATACAATAACTGCAAATATTATTATATAAAACACTTCTCATATAAAAATAAATACATTATAAAAATTAAATAAATTACATAATGACACTTCCACGGAATCTATATCCTTGTTGCTTTTGGTTCGAAGGAACTTGTAACTTGCATGTACAAAAAATAAATCAAACTACCTGCAACCTTTAGTATTTGTGCTTTCTATCTCGTTACAAATTACAACTTATTTTTACAACTTATAAATTGTTCTTTTATGAGAAATAAAGTTCTTTAACCCGAATAACATTTCTCTACCGATAAGAAACTTACGTTCAGTTTCACCCTTTAGGGTCAAATTTAAGAATTTTTTGAATATACACCAAATTTCACTGGCTAATCTCATCCACAGTCATCCTATCGAAGAAAATAAAATAAAATTGTTAAATATTAAAGATTGAAGAACACGTTTAGAGGTTACTTTGCAATTATTTTTACAGAATCATAATATACAGAAAAATTCCTGGTTTCAAGGGCTATTTATTGGATAGAGGATAAGATAGGGTTTCTCAGCAGTTCACGTTGACTAAGGTGTGGCGTCCGTTGGTATTTGTGGGCTTTGCCCTGATTACTTCTACATGTTCGAGGATCGGCCAGGGGTTTTAGTGAGTTTACCAAACCATGACATGGCAATAGCATTCCTGGAATACTAGTGCCATCCCGATGCGGCGAATCCCACACATCGGCAGCGATTTGCCGCTCGCCCGACGGATAGTCTTCAATGGGATTTCCACTGTGAAAAAGTTGGCTTCTGGTGGCCGGTGGCACCCAGACATTTGCTTCCGTCATATCGAACACACCTACATATAATAAATTAAGTTCATTTCAATTTTCTTTACTGTATTCGTTAATAGATTCGTATGGAAAATCTATGATATTATAAAGTTCTAAACATGCCGTTTCTGTACATTGAAGCATTAAAAAAAACAACCGGAATGCACTATATAAACGATGGAGAAATGATGCCAATGAGAATCCCATGAGAGTTTTTCTGGGAATGATTGATGACTTAAATTGGATTGTAAAAAATAATGCAAATGTGATTTTTATGTGTGACAGCCAATTTTATGTCATAAAATTGTGTGATATTTTTTTGAGAAACAGTCTACTAAAACCAGCAGACATACTTTTTCACCTGCTGTGTTATTTTCTGTTCAGAGAATATCGCGTCAATTGTGAACATAGTCACGGGCACATCCAAGTTATTTTATAAAAGTAAATAAAAGGTGATATTTTTGCTCGAAAATTTTCACTGAAATCAAGCTTTCAGGCCTAAGGCAGCGCTAGTCGCGTTACCAGTCTCTCGGTATCCGTCGAACGCAGTACACCGGTCGCACCTTGCAACAAATTCTAGCGGCAAAATATATGTTTTTTAAATTTAATTAGTTCTACAGTTTTTGTTTATTACTTATAAGGCTAAGTTAGAAATTTTGAACTTGTGAGTGTATTGTGTAGTTTTGTGAGCTTTCAGTTAAGTTGGGCGGTAAGTAACTTATATTTTTTTTAAATTTGATTAATTGATTTTGTCATCAAGATTTTTCATTTGTCTACCGAATCCTAAAAAATGAAAATATTTGGACATAGCCCGTATTCAATGACTACGCTAAAGATATTCTTCAAACAAAACTTTCTTGAACGTATTGGTCGAGATTGCTTTTTCAATTTCACTTAAAGTCCGAAAGTTAAAGGTGGGGCAGTTTTTGGAAGACAATAATCCAGCTAATGACTTCAAATTAGAAGAAAGCCGTTGAGAGACCACTGCTAGGAAGGTTTAAATGGCTCCAAACCCCGCCACCGATGGGTATCTATTAGTAGAAGCCGGGGCAAAGAGGTCTTCCTCGAGGCCTCAGCCTCCTTGCCGCCTCAAATAGCCAAGAGAAAGGAGACCACCGAGAGAAGGAAGCAGTGCTGACTTATTGCATTACCAAGCCAGTAGCTAGATCGATGTAAATCAGTCTTTATTATCTCGCTACCTACTGACTTCCTTAAAAGTCATTAAGAAAATTGATTATCTTTTTTTAATAATCAACAACTAAAAATAAAATTTTGCGCTTAAAAGGTATACAAAGGTATATAATAATAATAACAGCCCATAAATGTCCTACTGCTGGGCTTGGGCCGCTCATCATAGAGAAACGGACAGTACGCCCGCCACGTTGGTCCAAGGTGAATTGGCAGGTTTGAAATATCGGTTACCTCGATGGCAGGTTGCATCACGATGTTTTCCTTCACCGTTGTTAGCACGTGGTAATGGGGGTTGTTCACAAAAAAAATACCCTCTGATTTTATATTTTTATTACATAAAATAGGGTATTTTAAGATACCAATTTGAACATTTTTGTATTTTAAGCGTTTGTTTTTTTATAATTCGATTTTAAAATTATTTCTCCGATGACGTCATAAAGGACAAGTTTACATTGATTTCTTTGCCTAGAAAACCAAAATAATAAAAGTAAGTTTTATCTATATATAGTAATCTGTGCTACTATTTAAATGTCACTGTCATACATACTCATTACGTATCGTGATCATTTTAGTGTTTTTTGTCGCTAGGCTTATAATTTTTCGTGTTCAACCATTATTATTTTCTATAGTTATCGTTAAATTTTTTAAAGTGGTCTTTATACATGTTACAGAACTTAAATCAAATAATGTACAGCTAGGATTTTTTTACACCTGAAGCAGGCAAACAGGCAGACGGCCCATCTGATTGGATTTAGTAAGGTCAAATAAAGGTCAAACGCATTTCTTACAAAATACAAGAAGATCGTGGGTTTTTTGGAATTTTAACTAGACAGAAATGATTAGGGACACTATTCCTCGAAATGGTTTTTCAAATAGCTAGATTGAAAAAAAGTGAACAATCCCAATTGGAACAATATGCACATTGGTCAGTAAACTGGCCAAGTGGTGCATGCGTTCCGGCCAGAATGAACTCGCGCCCTTTGAGTTTAGGATGCGTGCCCTAACCATTACGCTACCACGACTATAAAGGCATACAGCCTTTAAATAATAACTTGGTTGAAATGTAGTAGTGTTGTGTTTTTTTTTAAATAATTTAACTTATGTTTTCAATTGTATTATAGAAATGTTTCCGAAATAAAGAAATTATTATTATAATATTTATGTATGCTGTGTAGACCACGGGCCATACAAATGGTTTATACCGACTTTTGGTGGGCTTGTATGGGGTCATGGAAAGGCCTACAGGTAGAGGCCCCTTGACAAATGTCTTGTCACGCATCGAGGACACACATTGTCCTCGATGCGTTCCTAAACCATTGACCACATTCTTGTGTCACTTTGGTAGGGTATTTCTAGGATGCTCACTAGGGTTTCTGGCCCAAAAATCTATCTTTAAACATAAAATTATTCTTCTGTTTGTATGTATACTGAACCCTTCCTAAAGGAATAGACCGATTTTGGTGAATTTTTAGTGTAGTTCAATTTTTTAAATTGCATCCTAAAATTTTAATATGAGTAGGTTATGTCATTATTATAACTATAATAATGTTTTTCTTTCCTTTTATTGTCTTTGTCTTATTGAGTAAACATGATTCCTACAGGTTACAACTCCATTAATTTTTCAAAAGTAATTTTGTAACATACTTCTGTATAAAACTTATAAATGTAATAACTTATTAATTAAATTATAAATGAATGAATGAATGAATGGAGCGTTAGGTAAACTTCTAGGCGCTAATAACCTCAGCCAGAAGGCCCAGCTTGCCATACACAACGCGGTGCTGGTACCTACGCTCACGTATGGAAGCGAGAGTTGGGTATGGAATAGAGAGCATGAAAGTAGAGTTAACGCAGTCGAGATGCGAGCACTACGAAAAATCTGCAGAGTGACCGAAGTAAGAAAGAGAGCGTCGGGGTGAAGGTAAGGAAAGGAATGCTCCGGTGGTTCGGGCATGTGGAAAGAATGTATGATGAAAGAATGACTAAACAGATATACAATGCAAAAGTGGATGGATGCAGAAGTCGCGGAAGGCCACGACACACCTTCCATGATCAAATTGATCGTGTACTAGTAGAAGGTGATGTCAGGAGCCTTAAGAACAGACGAGCGTGCATGACAAGAACTATGAATGTCAAAGAAGCAAGTGAGGTGTGTAAGAATAAGCCTAAATGGCGCTCTGTTGTTCGTGCCTACCCCTCAAGGGACCTGGCGTGAAGTTATGTATGTATGTATGTGTACTTATAAAAGAAAGAACTTGAGCTATAATTAGAAGAATTAGAAAGAAATTTTGAAGAAAAACTATTTTTAGCTAGACGTGTTATTGGGAGTTTCTTGCCGCTTCTGCGGTGTTTATAGAATAGGAAGTAAAATTGTTTTTTAACTTATGTGTATGACTTCAAAAAGCTTTCTCCAGTGGAACTTATCTTCTTCTTTTTTTCTTATATATAAAAATGAATGTTTGTCTGTATGTCCTTTATGGAATCGTACACTATACATTTGATCATGTGCTGATCTTTAGCAAAGTTGTTGTGCATGAGCCAAAGAAGGTTTCTCAGTTGGTTCACAATTGGACCCGGTAGGTGGCGCTGTTGTCGGCATATCTATTGAAGCTATTTCAGGCAGGACAACGTCTGTCGGGACAGCTAGTTTTGAATAAAAACTTTTAAATTTTGATTTTGAAATTTGTTTATAAATACATTATCTGTGTCTGTCTGTGTATTTTATCTGTGCAGGAACGGAGAAAGAATACAATTTCCTGCGGCCGGGCGGCCTGTTGTAAGAGGCGACAAAACAACCCACAGCCAGGTGGTAGGGCACTTGCCCGACTGGATGGCTACCACCCCTGGTCTGGAGTATGTCGCCATAACAACCTTGTGTTGTGTTCCGGCATTAGTGGCCAGGTTCCAGTCTCCCTTAAGAGGGCAGCAGCGCATTTGTAGCACCTTTGGTGTTGCTAATGTCCATAGGCGATGGTAACCGCTTTCCATTAAGTGGGCCGTCTGCCTGTCTGCTGAACTCCCGCAATAAAAAATAAAAAAAACATTAATAAAAACAGTTAAATACAAGTTTCTTATCTAATAAAACTACGTTTTAACGGTTTTAACTGTTTTAACCGCGGCCGTTTCCACTGGCCGTGGTCAGAATAATCGAAAAAAAATTACTGTGCTTAAAACCGTTAAAACGTAGTTTAATATGTATACAAGTCGCAAAAAATTAAGAAAATATTAGATTTCTTATCTGTTTTATTGTGTGTCGAAATTGGAAATTAATATTTTCTTTCTTCTTTCCTATTTATTTCTTTGGTTCAAGAAATTAGTTTTGACATATACTTTAAAGGCAACATCCATGAAACTCGACTATCATTAAGACATTAGAACTCTTATTCATTATTTTAGTTTGTACGTTAAAGTGTTTACTGATTACCTTCGAGTTTTCTGATCCTTTAAGCTTTTTATCGGTTTTTCGCGCAAATCCGTTCCAATCGATTTACTCTGGCGTAAACCTACTTCGGTTCATTGAATAATGACGGAATTTACATAGAAGCAACGGAAACAAATAATTAATATCTCTAATATATAAAATTCTCGTGTCACAGTTTTCGTTGCCATACTCCTCCGAAACGGCTTGACCGATTTTGATGAAATTTTTTGTGCTTATCCGGTATCTATGAAAATCGGCCAACATCTATTTTTCATCCCCCTAAATGTTAGGGGGTAGTCCACCCCTAAATTTTTATTTTTATTTTTTAGACAAAATTTTTAATTTCTATTTTTTTATGATACAACATACAAAAATACATACAACCCTAGATTTTCAACCCTCTACGATCAACCCCTATTTTTTACCGGGCAGGACGACGTCTGCCGGGACAGCTAGTATATTATATTATATAAGCTCTAAACCTGTGAATGTACGTTGAAAATTATTCCAAAATTTCAATCACAAACATGACTTAATACTTGACTGATTTTACTAAGGGAAAAAATTTTTAATATATTATTTTTAAGTAACTAAACTATACTATAAATAATTTAATTTAATTTTTTTAATTGCAAAGCTACCTCACAGACGGATCACCTGATGGTAAGTGGTTACCATCGCCGATGGACGCTAGCAAGACCAATGACGTAGCCATCGCATTGTAAGCCTTCGGGATGTGTTGCAGTCTCATTAGTTTGAAACCTATTTAGCCCTGGATCTTGAATTTTATCGAGGGGGGGGGCAAAAACTGAAAAATGCACCCCCTACTCGCGTATATTTTATGCTAATTAGACTGCCATCAGACGCCCACCGATGAACATGCATTCATATTTGGTTTTTCACCTATGCCTAATTGCCCCGCGAAAAGTATATATATATATATATATATATATATATATATATATATATATATATATATATATATATATATATATATATATATATATATATATATATATATATATATTATAATATGCTTGGCAAGATAAAAAAAAGTTATACAAAATATATCATAACAGGTTGGAGCGAGCTGCTATGTGAATGAAGTTTTGTCACTTAAGTATTCTTCAATAGTGTAGTATCCGTTTTAAAGCAAGATACTTTTTAATTCAGTGAAAGGCAGATCTAACATTCGGAATCTCATTGAAGAAGCGTATACCAACCCCCAAGAACGAGGTCAATACTTTGAATGGTAATAATTAGTAAATTTTGTAATCTAAAAGATGGCATCAGTTTATTACAATGCCTGGTGTTGAAATTGTGAACGTTTTTAGGTAACCAGGCAGTCGGTCCACCTGGTGGAAAGTGAACAACCGTCTCCTATGAAAGTTTGCAACATTAGGCACGTTCCAACTCGTCTTGCAAAGTGCGACTTTATATGAGATCATTCCCCTCTTAATAGAAAAGAACCTTTCGACTTTTTACAAGCGTTTATTTAACTTCATCACTACATAGTATAAAATAAAGTCGCCTTTTCTGTCCCTATATCCCTATGTGCGCTTAAATCTTTAAAACTACCCAACGAATTTTGATGTGGTTTTTTCCAATAGATAGAGTGATTCAAGAGGAAGGTTTATATGTATAATACATGCATCATATACTAAGGCAACATTGCTAATTTTAGAGGTTTCTATGTAGTGATGCCCGTGCGAAGCCGGGGCGGGTCGCTAGTAATGTATGTATGTAAGTTTGTAAATTTGCACGCATATGTATATCGCGTGACAATGCAATAATATGGTACCATGGAGCTGATCCGAGGATTGATTTTTAAGGTGGCCATAGGAACTCCTGTACTAAACAAGATAGACCCATCGTGTTTGGGCTCGTTTTACTTGTCTTGGCTATCACTCTGCTGCTACATGATATCAAGGATCCCAGAAGCTTGTATCTAAAAACCTTTTTAAAAAAGCTTATTAATTAACATTTTTCACTCGAAAGGATTGTACAAAAATTTACGTTATTCAAGTTACTCTTAGCAAACCCAAGGTAGCGGTTAATTTAAAAAGGCCTTTTCAAATTTGAACTTCATTCAAAACTCCATTATGGATTTAATTAAAACGCCGCGTCTAGAGAAACGTTTTTTAAATTCTTTGAAATTTTACTAGACTGGTTTTTTTAAAATTCTGATTTACTGAGGCGAGGTTGATTTTGGAGAATCCTTAGTTTTTTTTTATTACGTTAGTTTAGCAGACAAACAGATGGCCCACGTGATGGAAAGCGGTTACCACCGGCTACAAAAATTAGTAAATTATAAATGGAGATCGAAACTTGACCACTAATGGCGGAACACAACTCAAGGTTGTTATGGCGACATACTTTAAACTAGGGGTGTAAGCCATCCAGACAGGAAAATACCCTACTACCTGGCTATGGGATGTTTTGTCACCTTTTACGAGAGCAATCGTATTCTAGGTATTGGAATCTCCAACAAAAAGTATTTATTACTTTGGTGTGGCATAGTACTGGCCACCAACACTGAATATTTGAATTTAGAATGTAGATGTTTTTTGTTTTATCTGTATATATTTTTTCCCGCTTATTGCTATTAAATCGACATATTTAACGCACGTGCAGTTTCATTAATAATTAAAATATCTACAGTCCACAAACGAATCAATATTTAAAGAAGTGTTTAACACTAGGTGTAAGCCATTGCTTCAAGTTCTACTTTGATACCAACTTTTCATATTCCTAAAATGTATCTTAAAAAGTGGCCGTTTTAGGATTTTATGACCGTTACAATATTGTCCAGGTTTTCTGCACTTTTGTTTCACTTTTAGTTTCTGAAGTGGTACGTCTTTAGAATCGTGATCTTTGAAATGAAAAAATTACACTAAAAAGAGATAAATTTTGAAAAACTCTAAGCTAAGATACAGCTAAACGGCGCGGGCAAAACCTAGTGTTTACATATAATCCACATACCATCACGTCAAAATCCAAAAATCAAACCAGCAATATTCACAACCATTCCGGCCGAAGTAACCGAAATCGGTTTAGACGTCTTTCTAAATACCAAATGATGCGAAAAGAGAAAATTATTTTATTTCTAAACGTTTTCAACTTTACGATTAATTCGAATGAAATAATATAGTCTTAAGAGCCGGTGAAGATCGACCTTCACCGATCTGATAACCAGATGAGACGTATCTTTTATTAAATATATTTTATGAACAAATATGCCTATAATAAAACTACGTTTTAACGGTTTTAAGCGCGGTAATTTATTTTATTTAGGTTTATCCGACGTTTCAAGAATGATGCGTGAGGCTATTGAAATCAAAAAACACCCAAATTTCAATAGAGAAGATGGTTGGCAGGTACCACCTGTTTGGGATCCAATCATCAAAACTATTAAGACCCAAACCCAGCAAAAACTAACTGCCAGACCTCAAGACACTGTGAGCTCTTTCTGCGTGCAACGAAACAAACCAGCTTGACTGATAATTTCTTTTATTTTTTCCTTCCACTCATTTTAATATTATATAAAAAATTTAGAACTAGGCATGTTTGCTGAAGAGTTTCTTGCGCCGCTTCTTCTCTTCAAGCCACAACATGTTGTAAAGCGGTGGTAAATTAGATTAGGCTCCCATAGAGTAAATAATATCCATAAACAAAATTAAAACTAAATAATTAAAATGAACAAGTTGGCGGTAGGCTGAATAAAAACTTTGACAATACACGTTCGACAAATGTCATCTTTGTCTTCCGTGAGCACGGCAACTGAAAAGCGGCCGAAACGTCGGATAAACCTAAATAAAATAAATTACCGCGCTTAAAACCGTTAAAACGTAGTTTTATTATGTGTACAAGTCGCGAAAACTTAAGAAATTACTTGCCTATCCAAAAGTGCTCAAGGCTATTTTTAATTAAATTAACTTTAATTGTTTTTTTCCATCACTTTCATTCTATTGATAACCAAATGAATTTTATTTTATCGATAGTTTTTAACACACAGAATATGCCTAGGTAGGCTTGCCTACTCATTTCTGTGTATGGCTACCTGGCAGGCAGATGTGAACAGGTAAGTCAATATAGGTGACTCCATCGATCTGCTAACTTATCGAAAGTTATATCAAATTTTAGATTATTTTATTACAAAATCAGTCACATATACTTGCCTGCAAAAAATCGTATTTAAAGTATTATTGCCAAGCTAAAAACTTTTAGAGTTTTAGCCACTTGATAGGTGCGAGAGAGAAAGTAGAGCGTCCGAGGTCCGTATGGTAGAACAGGACACAACATAACAGCTGCACGCTACCTGACCGTTGAATGTATCCGAGTGCTATATATATGTTAGAAAGGGATAGATGTATAAACGCAAGTCCTCGAACAGAAGGTTCGGGAAGGAAGAGACAGAGATAGATAGATGGGTTCTAGAAAATTCTTCCGGGTATAAAACAGCGTAAGACGCGCCTACCCAGCAGTTTAAAGATGAGTTCAGTCCAAGACGGTGAAGCGACAAGTGCGATACGGAAGAGTTGGAAGAGAAGTGTAATAGAAGACAGAGACGAATTAAGTGGTGAATTTAGTGACCAGTTTGGTGGACAGATACGTGAAGGAGGTGTGTAGCGTAGTTCGAGATAGGAACCAGAAGCGAGCTACACGCGATAATATCGGAGGTGGTCTACGCAATATCGGCGACGGTATTGAGGGTGTGACAACTTATCGTCGGGACTGTGCATCGTTGACCGTGCGTTTAGGGGCAACCCTGCAGAGAGGCACTGCGTGCGGCTGTGTAAGTCAATAAAAGCTCTTAGTCAAAAACTGGTGTTTGAGCGTACCCCCGCTCGTACGTAACAATACTCATCTTGGTAAGCCAGCTAATATAGAGAGGTAAACATTAACAGGACACTAAAATTACTTTAATAACAGCCTCACCGATTTGAATTAATTTTTTGTTTGTTTTGTTCGCTCGGATGCAGAAGACATAACGATTTTGAATTATTTCTTTTTTCCTAAATTGTCCATACCTTATGTGAAAATATGTTTTTTTTATTGTATGAGTTCAGCGATAGGCAGACTGCTCACGAGATGGAAAGCAATTAGTACCGCTGACAGACGTTTGCAACACCAAAGGTGCAAATGCGCTGCTGCTCTCTAAAGAAAGAATGGAACCACTCCAAGTTGTTATTGCGGTATACTCTAGACCAGGAATGCCCTACCACCTGGCTGTAGAAACACACAAACCTTTCAGCATTTGGTTTACTTTGTGATTAGAAAAAAGTCCATTATGTATTGTAGTCTTATGGCAGTCATTAGCCAGGTGCGTCGGAATTAAAGTACAAATTTTAGGAAATTAGGTCCACGCGGCCGAGCAGATATTGCATCTCTGCAGTATAAAGCAATGCCCCGATTGAGGAACTCGCAGTCAAGCGAGGACCACGATCAAAGCGAGACTTGTGTACATTCGGTAATCTATTTAATGACGCGCATGTTATTAAATTAAGACCTTCTGCATTACGTTTTGACTTGTTGTGTTCGGTTATATTTGTACCTGTGTTGTGTTTCTATAGTAATAAACTCTATAATAATTCCAACGGCATTTTAATTCGAGTCCTGCGACTCGTAACTATCTATACATATATAAAATTGTAGAGGTCAAATTTCTCTAAAATTAAAAAAAATGCTAAAAACCGAGTCAGGGGGACCTAAGAAGTGAAATAGAAATAATTTAGACTTTTTTCAAATTTTTTGTTTGTCTGTTTGTCTATCTGTTTGTACCAGCTAATCTCCGAAACGACTGGACCAATTTACATGAAACTTTGTATGGTGATAGCTTATATCCCTGGTCAACATATAGGATACTTTTGATCCCGAGAAATTAAACAGCTCCCGGGAGATAGTTAAAAAACCGCACAACGCGGACGAAGTCGCGGGCAGAAGCTAGTATACAATAAACGTTACGCCAACCAAACGCTTGACAACCGAAGCCCGATGACAAAGAAAATTTCATCTTCCTGCTGTGGTTAGAAATCAAGTAATTTTTAATGTATAAATAATACAGTAATAACTTATTTATTTATTTAGAAGTTTCCAATACGTAACTACGTTTTCATAACTGAAGAGCATAACATACTATTTGTGATATAACATGTTGTAGTTTCATTGGATTTATATCCAATACCAGCTGACCCGGCGAACTTCGTACCGCCATATTTTCTGAATTCCTAAAAGACTTTGTGTCATGACACAAAATCACCAAGATCGCTCCCGGTGATTAGGAGGATTCTAGAACCCGATCTCAGCGCCACCTACCGGATCCAATTGTGGAAATAAACCATCCCAGGACCCACTCAAACATACACACATTTAATCAAAATCGGTAAAGTCGTTCTCAAGCTATGCGCCTACCAACACATCCGTGCAGGAACGGAGAAAGAATACAATTTCCTGCGGCCGAGCGGCCTGTCATAAGAGGCGATAAAACTACCCACAACCAGGTGGTAGGGCATTCACCCGACTGGATGGCTACCACCCCTGGTCTAAAGTATGTGCCATAACAACCTTGAGTTTGTTCCGGCATTAGTGACCAGGTTACAGTTCCCTTAAGAGGCAGCAGCGCATTTGTAGCACCTTTGGTGTTGCAAATGTCCATAGGCGATGGTAACCGCTTTCCATGAAGTGGGCCGTCTGCCTGTCTGCTGTACTCCAGCAATAAAAAAAATATTTTGCGATTCATTTTTATATACAAGAAGATAAGCATAGGTTATCAAATAAACGATTTCTTTTAATTGAATACATTCGTTGGATAGTTATTGAATTAGGCAATTTTTTGACCATTTTGGTGGTAGTTTACGGAAAATATAATATTAGGGTTAATCCTTAAAAGAGGTTAATATGGAAAGTAGAACTTTAGTCACTGTATTCAACATCATCGGTACCCACTCACCTAAGCAAATACATTATCGTAAATGGTGGGCGGGCATACCCGCCTCCTCAGATACGTGTATTCGGCACACCAAAATAACCAACGACGATAACCAAATGGTTATTATACATTAAATAACTATACATTAAATAACTATAATAACAATAATTCAATCACTTCTAACTTGTTTAATTCGAAAATTAAGCCGCCTTTGATATAATAAATTGAAAATAATGTTGCTGTTTGCATGATCATTTTTTGGAATTCACTACGCATTTTGAATGTTATTTTTGGAAATTGTGTCACAGTCAATATACCTGTTTTTGGATCTAGCAGTCTTGCAAGTACCTACGTAGTTGTCTCTCTAAAATCTTTATCCAATGTATCGAATTGAGGAGGTTAGGGCTTCGAGATTTTACCTGTTAGGATGCAAAAAGGTAAAATTTCGAAGCAGCGATAATTTTTTCTTTTTTTAAAGAGGGGAACCTGATTCTTGGCCACCAGCCACGTGGTGGGGGAAAGTCGCGGCTGGTATGTGGGATCGCTAGATCGGGGTGGAAATAGCACATCCTAGCCAGAACTAGAAGTGCTATTGCCACACCATTTAAAGATACCCACTAAAACCCCTCGGTATTCCGTCCTATGCCTTAAATCCCAGGGCACGGGTATATGGCCTATCTCCTACGTATTCAGATTATATAATTTCATAATGTGAAGTACCCATTACCTATTTTACACCAAGTACCTATTTTACCGCACGTTCCGTTGTGTAGTTCATAATTTTAACAGTGCAGGCTTTGCACTGCTGCTTAGGCAATCTGTCAAACTTTGGAATGCGCTGCTTCTTACTGTTAGAGAGGTCAAAACATCGCTTACATTTAAGAACGCACTCAGAAAACACTACTTTTCCTTACATGAATATGCCTAGTAATTATAATCTTATACTATAGACTTATTAATATGTTTGCATTTAATTTATAAAGTAATTTACGTATATGTATTTAATTTATATATTATGTAGTTTAAGTATATTTATTTATGATATACATAATGATCTGCACCACATACATCGCCAGATTAGGTTAAATTGTTCCTTAAGTTAGGTTGCCTGTAAGATATTGCTTTAAGCGATAAGGCCACCTCTTGTTTCTATCATGATTATGTATTTTTGAAATTGTATACTTGGTGAGCAATAAAGTGTTATTTATCTATCTATATAATTTTTAACTTTCGAACATTGTACATGCATGTGCGATAAAGGCTTTGCTAATGCATTTTATAGCAAATGTATTGGAAAGAATTTAAATCATAATAATTTGCGAATCGCTGATATAACACAATTTTGAGACCCACCAACTCCACGTCCAGCTGATGTCTTATTCTTGAAATCACAATGTGAAAAAACCCCCATAAATCGTAACTTGAAACCACCTTGATCAGTTTATTTGTTCGTTCTGTTTAAACAATAATATTAATGCGGCCATTTTTGCAGACGGATTTATCGCCATGACTGCCAATATTTGTGTTAGCATAACAAATTATTGCGCGGGTGATTTCTGTTTGTTTTGTTAATAATTAATTCCTGCGAATTAAGAATTATCCATCTGTATTATTATCAGGAAATCGTAACCCGTAAATGAGTATATACATTAGGGTGGTCGTTAAAAATTAAATTTCTTGCGACGCCCCCTAAAAAGCTTCTTTTAATGAAAAAACATTGGGATTTTTTTTATAATTTTTTCAAGTCAAGTCATCACGTGCCTCAAGACGATTCAAGTTAAAACTAAAAATATAAGAAAAATTGAAAGATAAGCTTGAATCACGAAGAATTTTAAACTTTTTCTGAAACTATAATTTGAAATTCATCACTGAGAATGATAATGCGGAAGGTATTTCATTGTTAAAACTTTTCCAATCTTAAAATAATTATTACTTCTAAGTATGAAGAAGTTTCCTGAAAAAACATGATATTACCCAAAAATTAATTTGAATCGTCTTGAGGCACGTGTTGTCTTGACTTGAAAAAATTATATAAAAAATCCCAGTGTTTTTTCATTAAAAGGAAGCTTTTTAGGGGGCGTCGCAAGAAATTTAATTTTTAACGACCACCCTAATATACATACTGTCATGCCTGTTTCCCATTGGTGTAGGGGTAGGCAGAGCCACAACAGAACTCTGCTCCATCGGGCAGAGCGAGTTCTGGCCGTGAGGACCATCCGGGGGTACCGTACCGTGTCGTGGACGGCGGTGACCCTTCTGGCAGGCGATCCGTCCTGGGCTCTCCAGGCGGACGTCCTGGCGAAGGTGCGTCGCTCCCGACAGGATGCCCTAGCTAGAGGCCTGGCCTTCTGCCAGGTCGAAACCGAGGCGATCAGAAAGCGGGAAACTGCAGCCATGATCGCCATCTGGTCTCAAGAGCTCGAAAACCCTGTGGCCGGCGGCTACACGGTGGATGCAATTAGGCCACAGCTGACGGAATTGGTCAACCGCACCAGCGGAACCCTGACCTTCAGGACGACGCAGATACTTACCGGACAAGGGTGTTTTGATAAGTATCTGGGTCGCATTGTGGGCTGCTTGCCTTCCCCGGACTGTCGCCAATGCGGCGCGCCCGACACGGCGTTTCATACGCTAGTCGAATGCGCCGCATGGGCGCCTCAGCGTATCAAACTCGAAACGCACGTAGGAGCGGGCGACTCGCTCTGCAACATGGTGAAAGCCATGTTGCATAGCAGCGACACCTGGGGAGCTGCGGTTACTTTTTGTGAGACAGTAATGGCTCTCAAAGAGGCCGCTGAACAAGATAGGGAGAGAAGTCCTACTGCGCGTGCGTATGCGTCTACGCGAGGTCGCCGGCCTTCAGCTGGCACCCGGAGAGGCAGGTACGTGCATTACTTCCCTCTCTGAACAATGCCGCTGCGGGGGACCTTTAGCTTGCTAGGGCGCAAAGGATTCACGAACCCCGTATGACGAAGTGGATGTTTCCTGCTTCCTGGGGCACATTCAGGCACTTTTTGCGCTAGATCGGACTGGGCTCAGCCTTCCTACACAAAAGCGCGGGGCACATAGGAGGAGGGTGTTTTAGTCGGTAGTAGGGTCACTGTCCGTACACAGTTTCTCTGAGTCGCCACACAAGATGGAGTCGATCGCGGGTGGATTACTTTTGCATGTAGTAATGCCGCCCCCGACCGATGCGATTCTCAACCCTGACCAGAACTTCCCCTACGCACGCCCTCTAGCGCCCTTCTTCGCCATTTATTTTAAACATAAATTACAACACCAAATAAATATTATAATGCGTCGCTAACACGACGTATAAAATAAAATTTCATGTCAACACAATTTCTGCTTATAAAATAGACTTCATGAGAACAAAGAATCCTTTTATGTATTTACTCCTATCGGAGTGAATAAACTTGTATGCTAAGGATAGTATACGCATTACAGTTTTGGAAAGTGCCCTTCGTTGATATGATCAGATGTCTATTAAACTAGAGTTTCTCAAAGTGGGATAAAGTTACCCCCGGGGGCCCCGAGTAAAGTTGTTGTATCTAACGGCCGTTGCTTAGGTGATGCATGTTTAACAGTCATGATTATACAATTCACACACAATTAATCAAACTTCAAGCTGGGTTTAATAAGTGGTTATTAATTGTTGGGTAATAAGGAAAGTATTATATCAGTCATTAGCTTTCATGCAAAGCAGTGAATTTTATATTTTATAATTGTTGTTTTGTATTTTCTAAATTAAATTCACAATGGGTTTTTGCATTTGCTTATAATAAATATGAAATGCAGTTGATTATATTAAAATTAAATTAAGCATAATTGCTATTATGATTGACGAAGAACCAACCCACCCATCATATTACTAAAAAATACTCTGGGAAAAACTTTTCTGGTTGCAGTCGACTGTGGATGCTCGGTTATCATGTTGGGCCTTGGTTATTTAAATTAAATACGGATAACATTGAAACGGTGTCAATTTTTCAGAAAACCACTAAATACAAAGAAAACACAACACAAAATGTTTATTGGCAGATCACTTAAAAAATTTACATTGTCAAGAGCGACATGTTGTCAATACCACTTTAGCGAAGCTTTGTTTTTATGTAAGCTTGGCAGCCCAATTTCTCATCTAAATCAAAGTGAATTATGACGTAGTCTTAATTTCAAGATTAATTATCGTTATTTACGCAATATAAATATTATGTCGTTGGATTATAAAAGAAAAGTTATTGCAGTGCATAAAAAATGATAATTTAATTTTACTAATTGACCCACATACTCATGCCATGCCACGATGAATTCTGATGTATAAGCCTTCTTGAGCTTACGCTGCCTTCATAAGGTGATAATAGGTTCATAATTATTTAATTTAGTGTTGCCAACAAACTCTTTTTATTATATACTACATTGTTCAATGTTCATTACGTCTTGAGCATACAACAAGGGTACGTAGAGCTATTAAGTTTGAGAAACTCGGGCCAAAAGGATTATAGAATTTGAAACAATACCCCTGGGCTGTATCCTAAAACTTGTACGAACAGTATTTGGAAGGATTAAATATCCCGAACACATAGAAAACATTTATCATAAGTCATGTGTGTATAACTCTTTGATATGATATATTTCAGAGCTTTACAAGCAATTTCGTCCATATTAATATTAAAACTGACTTGAAGAAAGTCAATATATTTAATCTTATTGAAAGTTGTGAGTCTAACTGCTTCTGAAGTTATTTTTGTTGCTGTTAAAGGAGAACATTAGGTGATCATTTTGAATTAAATGACAGTAAACAAACACGAAGCAAAAGGAATAAAGGAAAGCTTGTTTTACCAAATATTAGACTGTCGTTGTACAAAAATAATGTTTACTGCATGGCAATCTTAATATATGTGCTGCCCTCACTTTTTAAAGAAATTAAAAGCATATCATTATTTAAAACAAAGCTCTCAGAATGTTTAATTAACAGGTGCTTTTACTCCCTTGCAGAATATTTAATTTTGATAAAGAATAAAATGTAATGAATTCATTGTAGATAAATAATTAAACCATAATTTATGACCTTTTGTATAATTATTGTTAATTATTTTTCCGACATTTTTTTTATTGACTAATTAACTAATGTTAAATTAATTATATAAGTATTTTGAATAATGTTATATATTTCTTTTTTTTTTGATAATTTTGTGGCAAACAACTGAGAAATTAATAACAAGATAATAATAGAATTATATTTATAATGGCCTGGCAACATTATAAACTGCCTGTATTGCACGTTCGAAAGGACAAACTGTCGTTCCAACAAAGAACATAAGATCTCCTTCAAATTATATGTATGTGACAGTTTATGCAATAAATGATATTCTATTCTATTCTATTCTATTCTATTCTATTCTATTCTATTTTATTCTAACAAGCTAATAAGGTTCTGCATTTTGCGTTCAGAAAGAAATTAAATTCATACAGCTTTGCTATCGTCGCTATTAGCATGGAAAAATAATACTACAGTATGCTTCTTCCGTGTTCTTCTATCCACTCGACATACATAGAATCACCTACTTTAGTTACTT
Source organism: Dendrolimus punctatus (assembly GCA_012273795.1). Lineage (NCBI taxonomy): Eukaryota > Metazoa > Arthropoda > Insecta > Lepidoptera > Lasiocampidae > Dendrolimus > Dendrolimus punctatus. The sequence continues at coordinate 478,934 of CM022552.1, read as the reverse complement.
CAGTATACGACGTAAGCAATTCGTAAAATTTAACTTTCAGAACAATTTCGGTTTTGAAAGTTTTGAACCTAGGCTGATAATTGAGATCTTATAATGCTCAAATCAATAGAAATATCTAAAAATGTTACTTGACTCACTATAGGAGTAATCGAATTGGTTAAACAAGAAGCACTAAACCATAAAAACGTAGACAAAACAAACGAATCGGTGTTATGTTTAACATTAGTGGGTGCGAATACAAGATATCCGACAGTGATTACAACAAGTCGAATGTATAAAAATTAAACATAATACATTCATACACATTTAATATTTGTTTCTTATTGAATACTGCGTAACCTCTATATAACGTCAGTGAAGGGCATGCCTTTTATGAAGCAGACAAGCAGATGGCCCACTTGATGGAAAGCGGTTATCATCGCCTACGGACATTTGCAACACCAAAGGGAGACTGGAACCTGGTCACTAATGCTGGAACACGTGAACAAGTGATGGCCATCTAGTCGTGCAAATGCCCTACCACCTGGCTGTGGGTAGTTTTGTCGCCTCTTACGACAGGCCGCCCGGCGGCAGGAAATTATATTCTTTCTCCGTTCCTGCACGGATAAAACGGCGTTATAGCGAGTTGTGGTTAAATGGAGAAAGTCTGTTACATTTGTCCAACGTCTTTTGCTGCACCAGTATTTTTGTTGTATTGTGTTACTTATTTTATGCATATCTTGCGATATTGAGGCATCTTGGTGATGAAGGAAGTGCTTAGAAATTTCGGTATGCATGATGCCGACAGTCGTGTTTATTACGGGCTAGGGTAGTAAAGCGATAAAAGAACGTACATAGTTGCCAGTTTTTCAATTTTGGCTTTAAAAGGTATTTGTTATAACTTAATATTATTGTCGTTATTGAGGGTAGGTGTAATGCTATATAGAATGTATCATTGTATGGAAAACAAGCTTTTTTTTGAGGCTAGGGAAAATGTTATCGATTTACGCACAGACTAGGTCCTTGCAAGGGAAAGACCTTCGTCGGTCAGGGCGGCATCACTGCAGCAATAGTATGCTTTTAGCAGTAATCCATCCTCGATCGACTCAGCTAGTGTGGAAAGACTCAGAGGAAGCTGCATGGGCAGCAACCCCAATACCCACTAAAAACTCCCTCCTCCCTGTGCTCCTGCGCTTTGTGGTGTGAGGTGAACAAGCTACACCATGAGTGATTCTCATTCGATGGTTACTGAGTTTAGCTATTTAGGTCTCTATTGATCATTGGTGAACGATGAAAGACCGACGTGTAATGACATTGAATCATATAGGTTGGCTGCATTGCGTCTGATGTCAGGTGGAAATGCAGTCTAAGGTGCAGCACGCTTGTCTAGAAGATACCTGTTCACGTGAGACTTGAAGACACCTATATTGCGTTTTTCTGGAAAAACACGACAGTCAAGAGTTCCACTCTTCAGCGGTGCGTATGATGAAAATGGAAGCATAGCGTTTCGTTCGCTTCGTTGGTATTTCCACCATTTATCGGTGGCGTGAGTGCGTACGTCTGCTTGCCCGGTGGTGAAAAGGTGAGGGAGAAACCAATTCATGTAATTCCGTGGCACGTTTCCCGAAGTGTATCCTATAGAAAACCCGAAAAACTAGTGTCTTTACGTCGTTGACTTAGGCTCTACGAGCAAAAATTAAATTACAATCTTTGGGACTCGACACAGTACCAGCAAAGCTGAACTTGCAGGTTACATTAAGATAATGGTGGAAGAGAATTTATGGATGGACTTTTGAATGAGGAAGTATGAAATTAGTTAAATAACAGAAGAGTGTGGGTGCCCGACAACCAGTTTGTAAGGGCGGTCTTGGAAATATTTAATTAAGAAATTTATTCAATTAATAAACAATTCTTAACCGACTCCAGAAAAGGAGGAGGTTTTCAATACCTCGTGTAAATATATTTTTATTTTTTGTATGTTGTTCTTTTTGAAGTTCCTTTTTGCATTCGGTTGAGAAAAGCTTCGAAATGTTTCCATGTAAATTTTATTGCTAGCTTTTGGGTTCCGAAGATATAGTAGAAAAACCACTTGAAATCAGGCTGAAATGTGAAGGTTTGCGGTTTTCAGCTATATTTTTTTTTCTGGACCAATTTTCGTTACACTTTTTGCGTTCGATTAATTATGGTTTCCGAATGATTCTGTATAAAATTCACCTTCAGTTCCGAAGATATAATAATGAATCCATATAATCAAGTAGAAAACGTTGTAGTGATTGATGTCTGTAACTTTTTTGTTTCTGAACCAATTTTAATGATTTATTTTGCGATTCAGAGTATTTTCATAGTAGTTTCCTATAAATTTATTAGTTATCGGACGGATGTTAACAAACTTCAAAACATTTCCAACTATCTGTATGAGCATAGTGTTTTTTTTTCTTTATTTTATTAACAAATCTACGGACTCGAGTTCCGTACCCTTTTTACAGCTTAATTACTATGAAAGTTTTTTGAGTTCATACACGCTTATTGTTTATTTTAGTTATTTTGTGTGATATTAATAATAATAATCCAGACAAACACACATTGTATATCAATTAGCAAGTTACGCTTGTTATGGTAATATACAACGGACACTTCATCCAGACCCACCATGGTAAATAACGGAGAAAATACGTTTCGAATTACTATCGGATCGAAAGCTTGGTTAGCCCCATCCACAGAGCCTACATATACATATTAATTTTGATTTTTATATTGTGTTGTGTAATAATTAAGAATAACTTGTAATATAAGAAAAAGAGCATAGTGTTCAAATTATAAAATATAATGTATTCTATCTCATTCTCTCCCATACTTAGTCCTATAGATTTGTTTGTTTATCTTTGTTTAGAGTCGCTTTTTCATTTGATCGAGTTTCAAAATAACAATGGGTACTAAAGAAGTTTCACTTCAAAAATCTAAACAACTTAAGATGATTATTGATTTACGTTCGTCATTGAATTTCAAAGTATATTCTATAGCCATTAAACATGACACGGGCCGTTCCTGAGCAGTAAAAATAAACTTTTCTAAAAGCATATCATTTTACAATTCAGGGTCGAAAAGCAGAGACGTCTTTCCAAATGAAAACAGGCTCGCGTTTGTATATATTGTTGAGTGTATATTTTTACCCCGTTTTTAATTATATTGGTAGTCAGTCGCAAAAAGCACCTTTATAAGTAAACACGTTTCATTGTCTATCCTGTTATAAGTCAAAACAATAGCAAACCTTAACCAAACCTTGTTTGCTGAAGATGCGACGTACAGATTCTCAAAATATGCTCTGTGTATAAAAATTTATGATGACTTTCTATGGGAATATAGTGCAGTAGTTTCCCATGGCTTTCTGCACCACACATTTTTGAGGGTATTTGATCCTCAAGGTCGCTGAAGCCTCTTCCGACCGGTTTCTCAGTCGGGCTTATGGTTATACCGCCAAAGTTCGGTCGCCAGAGCCTCGTCCGTTATCTAGCAGGGAGCACCGCGACAGTGTGAGGCCATCGCCGTTGGCTATTCATATGAACCACCAACGCGAGCAGGTGAGGTTGACAATTGGGCCGGATAAGATGTTATTACCGTTCTCCCCTTACCCCCTTGCACGAGACAAGCTACAGTCCGAGAAGAATGGCGACGAGTTGTAAAGCTTGCCACCACCCCTGTCATGAGGACCACGACCACTCTGCCAAGAGTGTGACGACAGAGAAGAGATAAAAATTTATAAGAAATGTAATTGCGTCGCTATTTTTGCAAATAAAGTTTCTTTCTTTCTTTAATACATTCGTCAAACATTAAATCGGTCAAGTCCTTTTCAATTGTTAGTCTCAGTTCCAAGTTTAATGGGTTCGCAATAGAAAAACAATAGATAAGATTTAAGAACATACCTAATTATCTATTTCTTTACCATAACACGTAACAAAACACTTAATTAGCAGCCATCTGTTACTTCCATTTTAATAAGCGGTTCACAATCTAATTCCTACAACTTAGTCCTGGACTCTAACTGTTCTCTATTATAATCCCTCCTTATCCAATTTTTCTGATTTGTATTTATCAGGGCACAGCTACTTCAGCGTTCTGAACAGGATAATGGCCACAGAGTACTTTATATATACTGATAATAATGGCTCTTTTAGGTTTTTAAGTCAAATCACCAATGACAAAATGTAACTGACGGTATCGATTGAAATATATTTTTGCTACCCTCTAATAAAATAAAAACAGGATTACCAGCCGTCAAACACAGGCCATTATTTACTGATAAAAGAAAATGTAGAATGTTGTTGGATGCAAGCTAACACAATTCATAATGAGAGGTCTGTAGATGTAGCTAACGTCAGCTGTTTTGGTTATTTGACTACGGAACTAGACCTCAAGACCCTGTGAGCTCTTTCTGCGTGTAACGGAATACAAACAAACTTGATTGTGAATTTATTTTATATTCACCCATTTTAATATTACATACATACATACATACATAACTTCACGCCAGGTACCTTGCGGGGTAGGCACGAACAACAGAGTGCCATACAGGTTTATTCTTACACACCTCACTTGCTTCCCATTTTAATATTATATAAAATTATTAGAGTTATGCATGTTTGCTGAAGAGTTAATTGCGCCGCTTCTTCTCTTCAAGCCAACACACATGTTGTGAAGCGATGGTAAATTAGATTAGGCTCCCATAGAGTAAATAATAACCATAAACAAATTAAAAGTAACAAGTTGGCGGTAGACTAAATAAAACTTTAACAATAATCATTAACACTTGACATATTTGTCTCCTGTGATCATGGCCACTGAAAAGTGGCCGAAACGTCGGAGTAATAATAATCAAATAAATTACCTACCCTAAAAATTACATTTAAAAAGTCTATAAATATCAGGGTATATTGGCTTACTCCTTAAATATACTATATATTTAAATTATCGCCTCCATAATTCGAGCTCCAAAACTTTGGTATCAGATGTTACTGAAATTGTTTTACGTCAAGATTTATTTAGTACGATTTTAGAAAAGGGTTGAGTAATTAATGGTTTTTTCTTATCTTTACAGTCCAGTTGGCAAGAATAAATATATTAAAGCGCTATTCTCCAGTTTAATGGTTAATGTTTGGTAGTGAGAGTAGAAATGTCAAAAGAAGCATAAAAAAATAAACGCAGTTGACCTGAGGACTTTGAGAAATATATGCGAGGTTAGGTATTTCTCATTATTAATGCGCTATTCTCCAGTTTAATGGTTAATGTTTGGTAGTGAAAGTAGAAATGTCAAAAGAAGCATAAAAAAATAAACGCAGTTGACCTGAGGACTTTGAGAAATATATGCGAGGTTAGGTATTTCTCATTATTAATGCGCTATTCTCCAGTTTAATGGTTAATGTTTGGTAGTGAAAGTAGAAATGTCAAAAGAAGCATAAAAAAATAAACGCAGTTGACCTGAGGACTTTGAGAAATATATGCGAGGTTAGGTATTTCTCATTATTAATGCGCTATTCTCCAGTTTAATGGTTAATGTTTGGTAGTGAGAGTAGAAATGTCAAAAGAAGCATAAAAAAATAAACGCAGTTGACCTGAGGACTTTGAGAAATATATGCGAGGTTAGGTATTTCTCATTATCAATGCGCTATTCTCCAGTTTAATGGTTAATGTTTGGTAGTGAAAGTAGAAATGTCAAAGAAGCATAAAAAAATAAACGCAGTTGACCTGGACTTGAGAATATATGCGAGGTTAGGTATTTCTCATTATTAATGCGCTATTCTCCAGTTTAATGGTTAATGTTTGGTAGTGAAAGTAGAAATGTCAAAAGAAGCATAAAAAATAAACGCAGTTGACCTGAGGACTTTGAGAAATATATGCGAGGTTAGGTATTTCTCATTATTAATGCGCTATTCTCCAGTTTAATGGTTAATGTTTGGTAGTGAGAGTAGAAATGTCAAAAGAAGCATAAAAAAATAAACGCAGTTGACCTGAGGACTTTGAGAAATATATGCGAGGTTAGGTATTTCTCATATATTTTTCATTAAAATTTCAATTGATACTAATATTACAAAGAGATTGATAAGACTTGTAAGTTCGTAAGGAATAAACTCAAAGACTACTGGACCGATTTCAAAAATTTTTCACCATTAATACTTATGCTACATTATACCTGAGTAGTAATATAGGCTATATTTATAACTAGAAAAATAATAGTTAAAAAAAACTAAAAAACACGCTTTATACGCGTGCACGCGATATTAAAGAAGAAAAAAAGCGCTTTGAATACGCTTTTTTTTAAGACCCCATTCATCAGAAACCAAATTTATTAAAATTTATTTTCTGTTTTTTAGTGGGATTTTTTATGAAGGCGTGTTTTTTTAGTTTTTTTAAACTACTATTTATTTTTCTTTTTGTAAAAATGTTTTTAAATACAAGCTTTTGAGATCCTGCATATCATGTAGCAGCAGAGTGCTAACCAAGACAAGTAAAACGAGCCCAAACACGAAGGGTCCATCTTGTTTAGTACAGGAGTTCCTATGGCCACCTTCCCACTTCATCATCAGATCAGCTCCATAGTACTATATTATTGCATTGTCATCGACCTTTGACAGGTTTGCAAAGTGTGAATTAAATCTGATCGTTCAAAGTAGGGCAAAATCGAGCTCAAAGGGGTCGGTTACAAACATACATACATACATACAGGTGAAGCTAATAAAAGCGTGTTAAAAATTAAGGATCTCTACTAAAAATTCAATAATGTAACCCAAGGTGATAAACAATAAAAAATTAATCATATCTTTCATACCATGCGCTGCGGTAACTATTGATGATAGAATAAACAAATGTTTAACAATAATAAAGAACATATTGTTACATACCGACAAAAAACACACACCTGGCTATCATAAAACGCAGTTTATTACCTTTCCTGCATTCGGTGTTCTTTTGTTTACTTCGTGTTTAAAATTTAAAAACATTCTATTGTTATTGTACTTGTTTTGTGGCAGTCATTAGGCAACTATGTCGAACTAATTCTTGTTGTTATTGTTTTGTGTCGAGGCATATTGTATTTTTATAAAATAAAAGGAATGCCCGAAGGGACGACATTCGATAAGCGATATAGTGACGGACTCGTTATTGAATCGTGCAGTTTGTACTGGTTGTATCCAGTTATATTTGTACCTGTTTTATACGTGTTTGTACAGTTCTATTAAATTCTATAGTAATTCCAACGGCGTTTTTAATTTGAGTCCTGTAGCTCGTAACAATATGATCTTCAAAAATGTTTTCCAGTGGGACTTACCTTGAGTAAAAACATTTTGATTTGAATATAAGTCTCGTACCCAACGAATAAGCGTTTTGGGCATGCTCCCAGCTGGTAGCGATTTGTTACACACTCCATAATCGCTTGTACCATCTATAATTTTTTATTGTTAGTTCTTATTTGTATTTTTTAGGTTAGTTTTAGTATCTTTTTTTAATTTATTTCTAAAGAGGAAAGATTTGTATAAAATTTATACTATTAGTTTAAGAGCCAGGACTACAGGTAATGTTTCGCTGTAAGCCGGATAGTTACAACCGGAAAAAATGTCAGTCATTTTTAATATTAGCTTAAAATGGTTCAATAAATAATATATTAAAATGGCTGACGCCGTAAAATACTTAAAGATTTTTTTTCCGAATTTTGAAAAGTGGCTGCCAGGATGTTGCAACCTTCAAAATCAGCAGCCATATTTATTTTTCATATTTTCTAGAGGTATATTATGACATATTAAAACGGCAGACGCCGTAAAATACTTTAAAAATTTACTTAATTTTCATACCTGACTCACCTGAGGGACCCCAAACCTACCGCGGCCGGGCTTAGCTACTGGCTCTTAAACTATATCGTATATTGCATTTTCCTCGTAAACTTTTGCAATTATATTATAAATTATTGGAATTGCCTCGTAAACGACAAGTGTTATTATAAAAATATGTAAATAGAATTTATGGATCATGCAATTATCTACAAAAAATGATTATGTACTTTTCTCCTTAGAATCACGACCACTGAGACATCGCCGAATAAGTTCAGAGTTAAGAATCCTAGACCGTGTGTCTGAAAAGTTTTGAGCCTAAGTGCTTTTTAGCATCACAAATGTCTCGTCCTGCATGTTGCTAATTGCGTATATCCCCAGTGGTATAAATGCAGGATTCCACCTCATTAGCACCATTATGCTTTAAGTAACTACATACATACATAACTTCACGTCAGGTCTCTTGCGGGGTAGGCACGAACAACAGAGCGCCATTCAGGCTGATTCTTACACACCTCACCTGCTTCTTCGACATTCATAGCTCTTGTCATGCACGTTCTTAAGGCTCCTGACATCACCTTCTGCTACTGACTAATTGAGCCGCAAATATGACCCTAGTAGCGGCTGTTATTAAATTCCTAAGAAATATTCAAATTCAAAAGTTTTTATTCAAATTAAGTCCCACGGGAAAACATTTTTGAAAGTTATATGCAAGTATCTAAGTTAAATCTAGTTCTATGGTACGAGTCGTGAGACTCGAACTTATATATTAGAATTACTATAGAGTTTATTAGAACTATACAAACAGAAAGAACACAGGTACCAATACAACCGAACAAAACAAATACAAACGTAATGCAGAAGGTCCTAATTCAATCAAAAGTTTTGCACATTTTATTGAATTACGACCGTCATTAAAGGATTCCTGATTTTAGTACACACGTCTTGCTTCGTTCGTGGTTATTGCTCGACTTAATCCGACACACCTGGCTTATGACTGCCAAAAAGTAACCAAAAGAAGATGACCGTAAAAGTATTTAAATGTTATTAGTTCAAATGCCGACGGGTAATAAATGTGCTATGTTTCAGATACGCAGGTAGAATTTGTTTTTGGCGGAACCCAAGTTGTAACAATATTGTGTTTATCTTTTTTCAAATCCAATGTCGCAGGGCTGTCTAAACATCTAATTACCTTTATGAAAATGGCGCAATAAACAGTAAAAGCGTCGTAAAAGTCAATACTCGGTGCTAACGCTGAAGCGTTTTCATTATTTTAATGTAATGAAACGTGCCACAGATTAAGCAATGTTAAAATAAACTTTTTGGAACACTGACAGATTTATTTGCATTAGACTAGACATTAACTACTCTGTTACAAGTACTTATAAATGTGGATTTAGACATGAATGTTGATGTTGGATGATGATGTTGTATGTTGATGTTGAAGAAGAGCTTGCGTAATCACTCCTTCCATTACTTGATTATGGTGACGTCAGCTATCTCGGTTTTAACCAAAAGCAATGAGGCAAACTTGAGCGACTCCAAAATTTCTGTATACAATTCATATTTGGGTGACATAAATATTGTGGCAACCGAGGGTAGAACTTTCCGGCAGCGTAAATCAGTCGCAAGACTTTTGAAAAAAGGTAGAACATTTTGGAAGGAAAAGACAAGGACGGATATATTTTAGAACTTAGATAGACGATGAACGGAAGACAGAGATATATAGATATTAGAAAGGGATAGATATATAAACGAAAGTTCCCCAACAGAAGGTTTGGGAAGGAAAAGACAGACATAGATAGATGTTTAGAAAGGGACAGATAGTAAATAAAAGAATAAGGAAATTGTGGGTTCCAGAAAATTCTTCCGGGTATATAAATAGCGTAAGGTGGTCCTACCGGGCAGTTCAGAGTTGAGTTCAGTTCAAAACTATGAAGCGACTAGTGCGATACGAAAGAGTTGCAAGAAGAGTTTAATATAAGACACTGACGAGTTTAGTGGTAGAATTTAATGAAAATTTTAGAGGAAAGTTAAGTCAAGGAGGAGTGTAGCGTAGTTCGAGAGACGAACCAGAAGCGAGCTACACGCGGTAATATCAAAGAAAGCACTGCAGTAGCAGAAGGTGGTCTACGCAATATCGGCGATGGTATTGTAATCGAGACACCTTATCGTCGGGATTGCGCATCGTTAGTAGTGCACATAGGGGCAACTCTGCAGAGAGGTATTAGGTGCAGCTGTGTAAGTCAGTAAAAGCGGTTAAATTAAAAACTGGTGTTTTCTTCCAATTCATAAGTGCGTACCTCCGCTCGCACGTAACAATATGATCACATATCTGAATGCCGTCTCTTCTTTATAACGTACTAGCTGTCCCGGCACACGTCATCCTAACCGGAAAAGCTTCAATCGATATGCCGATATATTCTGTGATCCTCTTCGCGAGTGCTGTGAAAACTATTCGTTTTGAACTAAAATTGTATTATTTTTTTTTACTGCGGGAGAATAGCAGACAGGCAGACGGTCCACGTAATGGAAAGTGGTTACCATCGCCTATGGACATTTGCAACACCAAAGGTGCTACAAATGCGCTGCTGCTCTCTTAAGGGAGACTGGAACCTGGTCGCTAATGCCGGAACACAACCCAAGGTTGTTATGGCGATATACTCTAGACCAGTGGTGGTAGCCATCCAGTTGGGCAAATGCCCTACCACCTGGCACCTGTATTCACAAAGAAAGGTATCAGCGCTGACCGTTGGACTTGAAACCCGCTCTTCGCAAGGTGAGTTGACTAATCATTGTAAGATCTGTTCTAACTTACCAACTCACGCATAAATTCGCAGAAATACAGTCCGCTTAGTCGCAATCCCAACATTGGGGATGTACACCGAACTTGCGTGAGCCCACGCCTGCCGGGGCACGCGGAGCCGGGAATCCCATATAACCGTAGCTCTGGAATAAGGCGCAGGACGGGACACCCAGGGGTTATAGTGGGTATCCCTAACTGGGGAGTGGCAATAGCGTGGCACCGTTCTGACTGGGCACTGTGTAGGCTTCTGTGTTCGTAGCACCAAAGTTACGCTACACAATGATTGTATAGGGTATAGCATAATAAGGTACAACAGCATCATCTCCTAATGTCCGCTGGATGTCCGAAAAAAATTCCTTCGTAGACATTTGTTTCAAGCTGAGATATTTTATCACCGCACGTAACTCACTTTTAATTTTACGATTTTAGCAACTCGTTGCACAAAATAATTTATTACGTGCGAACGAACTCACAAAAACAAGTGACATAAATAAAACTGCGTTTTAACGGTTTTAGGCGCGGCAATTTATTTGATAGTGGTTATTCCGACGTTTTGGCCGCTTTTCAATGGCTGTGGTCACGGACGACAAAGATGACAATTGTCCAACAAGTATTGTTAGTTTTATTAGCCTACCGCCACCTTGTTCATTAATTATTCAGTTTTAATTTTGTTTATGGTTATTATTTACTCTATGGGAGCCTAATCTAATTTACCACCGCTTCACAACATGTTGCGGCTTGAAGAGAAAAAGCGGCGCAAGAAACTTTGACCCCGAAAAATTAAAGAGCTCCCGTGGGATAGTTAAAAAACATTAATTAATTAAACATCTTATTTTATTTTATTTATTTATTTTATTTATTAGAATCTCCAACAAAGGATACACACAAGAATTTGTAAATATAAATAACCTTGCACTTTAAATCAATGTGCTTCTTTAGTCACTGGAGACAACAACATGCGTAAAAACTAGTCATATAAATAAGATGTGTAATATATAAAACATACATACATAACTTCACGCCAGGTCCCCTGCGGGGTAGGTTCAGGTTGTTCACGAACAACAGAGCGCCACACAGCCCATTCTTACACGCCTCACTTGCTTCTTTGACATTCATAGCTCTTGTCATGCACACTCGTCTTTCTTAAGATCCTAAATCATTTGTAATACATATCAATTTGATCATGAATGTTCGTTTTCCGATTTGATCATATTTGCATTGTATATTGTTAGTATTTTATCATACATCTTAATGCCCGAAACAGATTCTTTCTTACTCAGACATCTCTTCAGACCACCGACAACAATATATAATACATACATATAAAAGCCAAACAATATATTACATATAATAGAATATACATTACATATAAAAATAGTTGATAATTAATAAAAAAATAATTAATAAAAATGATTATTAACTTATGCTCCTAAATAATATTGTATCATCATACAATAAAATCAAAAGACGAGATTCCGCGAAAAAGCAAAGTATTCATTGTAGTTTTAAAACACAATAAAGCATATTCATTCATTCATCTTTAACGCAGACAGTGCTCTAGCGTCATAGATGTTATTGTACGGGTATTGACACGCTTATCAATTTCAGCCATGAATTCTGAATAAGAAATGAAAAATAGAAGCTGCGTGTTCGGGATATGTATCACTGTACGCAAGAAGATTTACGCGGTACGCGGCCTGTTTACAGGTTTAACCGTGTGTTTACAGTAACGAACTAATGGCCCCCACGACAAGACGGTTCCCATTCTGTAAACACATGGACTGATGTATTAATGTGGTCGGAAGGTATAGTAGTGATATGTTTTTTCGTGGTTCTGTAGTGATGCACGGTATGTTCAGGGCGATCATAAAAAATCATTTGTTGAGTCAATAAACAAAAAATTATTGCGGCTTTTGAGGTAGAGACCCTGGGACCATGGGGGCCTGAGGCGTACAAGCTTTATCGAGACATAGCCAAACGTCTGGTGGATATCTCACGTGACCAAAAGACTGGTTTACACCTCGGGCAACAGTCTTTTGGGCACGTTTCCGACTGACAGCGGTCTGGAACTAGATTTTTGGTTTATTTTTTTTTTTTTTTTTTTTTTTTTGGCACTTTCCACTGACAGCGGTTTAGATTTTTAGGTCTAATTTTAGTTTATATATAAAGTTTATTTTTAGTTTTTTTTTTTTTTTTTATTTAAATTTATTATAATTGTTATTTTTAATTAGGAATATTTTAAATCTTAATTTTGTTTATGTCATTATTGTAAAAAAATAATCTATAATAAATAAAAAATAAAAATTCCATACATTAAACTAAAAAAAAAAAAAAAAACTAATTATAAATTATTATAATTCCAAAAGTAAAATATTATTTTTCGTGTAAAGTCAGTAACTTCAAATAATTTGTTGAGTAAAACATAATTCACGATTTTTGCAACCGACTTGTATTTTGAGGACCTCCTTCCTAATTAGCACAGCAATTCTGATCGTGAAATTATTGTTTATAGTAACTTTTTTTTCAAATTATGTTTGCTGCGTGCATATGCTTGTGTGTGTATGCGTGTGATTGGTGAGATTATTGACTTTGTTTGTAAGTAACAAACGTTTTGTTTGTAAAAAAGATAACATAATGATAACAACAGCCCATAACTGTCCCACTACTGGGCTCGGACCTCCCACTGTAGGAAAAAAGATAACAATGTCAATCAAATATATATTATTTTATTATGTATGTACATAATTATGTTATATATTTATTAACAATATTCTGTCCCATTATAATCTAGTGTTAAAAGCCAATTCTTTTATTTAAGCTTACACTCTTTGTGTATTATAAATTCGGAAATTTGTGGTTTTTTTTTTGTATGTTTGTTTTCTTTTATTTATTTGTTATTTGTAATTATAACAATGTTCATACACTAGTAATAATTATTTTGTATAATTTTGATAAACGTTTACTGTTTTAATTTGCATTGTGGAGCTAAGACGTGGCATCATTTAAAGGTACTTGCGGAAGATCAGCGCTGGTTGAGAAAACTAGCATTATGCTGAGCAAGAGCCTTTTTAGGACAACACAATGAATTGTAATATTTATATTATCATGTAAGACTTTTTGTATCTTGTCCTAAATAAATATTTTTTCTTCTTCTTTTCTTCTTCTTCTTAACTTTGTTGTATAAAAATATAGCTTAGTAGCATACCTGGTGTTGTAAGTAATGCGAGACAATATTAGTGCAGCCTATATTTTGTCCTTTTTGTTACTGGTACGTTATGGGGTATCACTTTATGTTGTCTAAGAACAATTAGACCAGGATAGATAATTTTTGAATCAAAAAAATATAGTAGGATTAAACCCATTGGAAAAGGAAGAGAATATAACAAAAATGAAAGGAAAAATAATTTACGGGCGATCTGAGGTCGGGAAGTGGAAGGGCGGTGAGTTTTAAGGGTGAAGAACGGTTTATCTCGATTTCTGGTAAAACTACAAGTCCTGTGGAAAAAACTTGAAGGCCAAAATTGAAGGTAATGAAAAGATCTACAACTTTTGCATTCACACTTTTTTCACATAACCACAAAATTTATTTGAAAAATTTGAATAATCATGTTTTTGGTTTTTTATTTTTATCTTTTACTAAAATAAAAAATGGACGAAATTTGGTGAAAACTTACCTTTTTATGTCCTAAACACGCTGTAATTTTTGTTTATTTACAATATTTATTTTTCGCCTTATTTTGACTTAATATCGAAATATCACCCTAATAGTCAAAATATCAGCTTTTTAAAAAAGTTGTAAAAAAATGTATATTACTATGGTAAATTTTCTCAGAAAATGCAAAGAAATAACAGGTAGTAAGAAGTGCGGAAAGGAGGGTCCTTCCCCACTTCTTTTTAAAGATTTTGATTAAACTTTTGGTGTGTGTTTGGGAGGGTCCCCGGATGGTTTAGATTTACAACTGGTACTGGTAGGAGGCACTAGAATCGGGGCCTAGATTTTTATTTTTTCAGGGCAGTACAACGTCTGCCGGGATAAATAGTAATATATAAATAGAGGAGACTATAAAAAAAAAAAAAAAAAAAATAAAGACTATTATATTTATTATAGATTCACCCAAACCCCTATTGACTAAGAATGTCCACCTTGGGTTCTTAGACGCAGATACACCCGTAATCAAACATTTAAACATTAAGAACCACTTTTAGGCCGGCCGGTATTTAGTTTGTTCCAACAAGTCACTGCTCTTGCCAAAAAAACTTATTATTTCTTACATGTCAGTCTATTTAACACTGCAAACGAATCCGACGACAAAACGACGACATCTCTCATAAAACAAAAAGAAATTGGGGGGACAGAGATAAATATATATGCATACCAGTAAACAAAAAGAGAAGGAAATATGTATGTATCAAGAATGTGTGTGTGTGAAGTTTGAACAAGAGATGGCGGTACCATGACTTGAAAATCATTGTTCTATATCAAATAATAAACACAGTTGATGGTTAACCGCGAATTGGTCGGTTAACAGTTTTATTCGACAAGCATTAGGCAACTGGCTAATTTATGGTAACGGCTCATGGCTAAACTGTAAACTTGTCAGTTGTCAGTTTCCAGTTTTATTCGAAAATTTTACTTACTTTTAGGTACTTCTTTAAAAAAATCGCTTTGTAGTAGGATATTACAAATAAGAATACGTTATCCTCATGTCGTATTATTTTTATTTTTGTGTTTGTTTTGTCTATGCGTGCTTCGTTGTAAAGGCCCTAGCCTAAGTCCAGAGCTGGTTGATTCAACCAGCACCATGATACGATCGATTCAAAAATTTATTTCATACTGGTATTTTATTATTTATATGTATATTTTGTTTTGTCAGTAGTTCTAAATATGTTTCTTTCTTTCAAAACCATTAGATTCACAAAGTGGTTGTCAACTTAGCTGTGGCTATTTTGTGGGCGACCGCTAATTTGTTGACTTTTACAAAAGCTTTACCTATTTAGGCGCTGGTGAATCGTTACGTTTAAAAGTTCGTTTCACTGGAATCGAATAAGGGTCAAGCCACATCGCTGCGGTGAGACGATGCATCTCTAAAACTACGTCACACCGCAAGAGACAGAGAGCTAATTGTTTAACACATACGGCATCATATTATACTAGTTAGACTAGTGGAGACTTGACATCTTTGTCTTCCTTGATCACGGTCACAGCATTTAGGTTACTTTCATCCCTTGTATAAGAATATACTCTTTCTCTCTCTGCTATACTATACTATAGTGATAGAATTGAACGTTGAAGTTTTTATTGCAGGATATAGTTCTGGGTCATTTGTAGCATTAATCTCTTCTTCCGACTGATTTTCTTAAAGTCGCTTCAAATAAATAGCATTTCGAATTTAGTTATTAATAATACTACCTTCTTGATTGTATAAGTGTTTTTTTATTACCAAAATCACTACGGAACTCTACAAATATATATTTCAGTTATTACAATTTGTCTTCTGCGAACACTATTTGCTCAAAAAAATATGTGTATTTTCATAGAAACATATATCTTATTTATCGGCTAATTACGTCTTATTGATGTAAGCACAAGATTAGATCACTGAGTGGTTTATTGATTTCTTTATTATTTATTGCTCAAAAATAAAACTATATAAACATTTAACAGGAAATGTTAAGAGGATAGTGCGGTATTTATATTTTTGTTTCTTAAAAATGTTTTATAGGCATTATATTATTTGGGTTTCATATTGATTTTATGAAGCGAGTATTTCCGTAGTGGTCATGCATTGAAGCTGTTTTTGTGATTTCATAAGAGAGAATGATCTCATAAAAGAGATGAAAAGAGGAACGATTTGTGTTTTTGTATATTTGTAAAGAATAAACTCAAAAACTGGTGGAGCGATCTCAAAAATTATTTCAACAATCGAATCCTACATTATTCCTGATTAATATAGGCTATAAAATTAGGGATTCCTACTATAAACTTCTATAATCTATCCCAGATTTTTTTATTTTTTTATTGCAGGAGTTCAGCAGACAGGCAGACGGCCCACTTGATGGAAAGCGGTTACCATCGCCTATTAACATTTGCAACACCAAAGGCGCTACAAATGCGCTGCTGCTCTCTAAGGGAGACTGGTACCTGGTCACTAATGCTGGAACACAACACAAGGTTGTTATGGCGGCATACTCTAGGCCAGGGGTGGTAGCCATCCAGTCGGGCAAATGCTCTACCACCTGGCTGTGGGTTGTTTTGTCGCCTCTTACGACAGGCCGCCCGGCCGCAGGAAATTGTATTCTTTCTCCGTTCCTGCACGGAGGACATCTGATGTAACATCAATCTAAACAATGTGCTTTGCGCTGGAATCGAGTTCTACGATTTAAATGGAATTTTATGTCTGTTTGCGTAGGACCCGGAGTTGTTTATAGTCACAATTAGACCCGGTAGACGTTCAGCAGACAGGAGACGGTACACCTGATGGAAAGCGGTTCTCAACGCCTATTGATGCTTGTAACAACAAAACTACTGCCGCTCTTTAAAGGGAGAGTGAAACTTGGCTCACTCAAGGTTGTTATTGTTGCATACTCTAGACCAGGGGTGGTAGCCTTTCAGATGGGTAAATACCCTACCACCTGTGCTAGGATTGTTTTGGTGCCTCTAACGGCAGGCTGCCCGGCAGCAGGAATTTGTATTGTAACAACCTAGGCACTGACAAAGTCAAATTCCACGTACGGATTTGTAGAAGCACATTGATTACCCGTCGTTATTTGAACTAATTGTAATCTTTTATGATCGTCTTCGTTTATTCACTTATTCATTAGCATACGATTTTAAAGTTACTGTGGAAAATAGCCTATTATCCTATAGTACTCTCTCATTAGCATCATTAGCCAGGTGTTGCGGATACTTCTTCTTTTGCATTTGTGAAGTATAAAACGAAGGCCTGATGGAGAGAGGGGCAGTTGAGCGACGATTACGATACGGGCGTGACGTGTATACATTCGGGGAACCAATAGTGACTGACTTTACGCGTTTTATTGAATTAAGACCATTACGTTTGTATTTGTTATGTTCGGTTATATTTGTACCTGTGTTTTACGTGTTTGTATGGTTCTAATAAACTCTATAATCATTCTAACGGCATTTTAATTCGAGTCCGCTAAACACGTAACAGTATTATTTCTCTGTGCCTACATGCCTAAAATGTCTACGGAAACCCAAAAAGCGGAAAAAAATCGTATCTCGCCTACGAAATAATTTTTCACTCAAGCGATTCGCTGTCAATAAAAAAGCGTCAAAGAAATGTCGTGTCGTGTGATTGATTGCTCTAAAGTCCTTAAATTAATGATCACTTCTTATGTTCAAAGGAGCACATAACAAGTAAACAAAATATAATTAATTATTCTAATTAAAATTACTTTGTTATTGATGCGTTTGTCTTATACAAGTTGAAGTCGGTACGAAATAAAACATGAAACCCAATTAATATTATAAAGGCGAAAGTAACTCTGTCTGTTCCGTTGTCATGGAAAACCTACTTTTTGTATAACCAGGCCTCTGTCATGGTTCAGGACAGAGGTTTTTTCTTTATTTGTTTTCTAGCCTTATTTTATTACATTACTAACAAAACTCATTTGTTAAACTGTTAACTCACTACTTTTTATTGTTGCTTCTTGTATTAGATGAATAAATTTTACTACTAGTATATTTTGATCGGGATATTTGTATAACTGGATGAGCACGTGGGAAATGAGGAAGTGGATGAATGTGAGGATGGATTGGTAGGTGAATTCTTTTGGCTGAAACTCAGTAGATATATATTTTCGATGCTGAGGATGAACATAGAATTAATGAGTAATATTCAAGTTTTTATTTAGCCAACGGCAACTTGTTCAATTTAATCATCAATATCAATTTTTTTGTGCGTGATGTACCTATTATTAATTTTGAAAATAATTATTTTCACATTCAATAATTGTTTATAACATATTATGTACTTATATTAAATTGTTCAAAATAAGTATCTTTTGTCTGTCTTGGTTGATGTTGTTTTAATTATAAATTCTTTTTTCTTCTGTGATGGTGACGCTAGCCTGGCTCTAACGGAAGACCGGCGTTGATTGTTATCAACCAGCATTTGCTGAGTTAGAGCCTGTTTAGAGTTAGTTACCCTTTGGCTTTTGTTAAACTACTTATGTAGAATTTCCATTTTACATAACTCTAAATGAACATTATTTTCTTTTTTCTAAACAAAATTCCGCGCTTAAAACCGTTAAAACGTATTTTTATTATATGTACTAGTCGCGGACACTTAAGAAAATACAATAATTAATCCGCCATTTGACACGTTTAAGAAATGACATCACAACTTGCTACTAACTAAAAGAAGTCAGTCGAAAGTTGTTTGCATCAGCGGCTTCACTAAGGAGGTTGCGAAACTTCTTACCTCACACCACTAAAATTGAACTTGTACATGCCCTCCTACTCCCATCTTAGATTACGCCGATGTCAGCTATCTTGACCTCACCGAAAGCTTAATAAACTTGAGCGACTCCATAACTTTTGTATACGATTTATATTTGGTTTGCGTAAGTAAAGAAAGAATGAATTTATTTGAAGAAATATCGAAATACTTACATTGCTAACATGTATTAAAAATAACATATATTCAGAATTTGTACCCCGCGTTTTCCGCAAACAAGGTTTGCACTCCGCTTGTTGCTGTGCCGGCATAATATCCGACACAACGCTGATTTTCAGTGCAAAACTTTCTTTTTCTTTTATACGACCCGAATAATTTAAATTGTTTAACTTAAAAACTATTTACTTTGTAAATTATAATATATACATACATAGAATAAATACTATAATAAATTTAAATAATAAAAAAAAAAACAAAAATATTATATAAATGTCGGAGGGAAGCAATGAATCGGATTGACTGTTGTTTGGATGTACAACACCCAATATTGTTTGTTTACATTTTAACTACTTTTAAAATTCTTAATTATATTTTATTTGATTTGTTAAATGTTTCTATAACTTAAAGATCGTTCTTACCTACTAAAAGTTATGAATATTGTAATTTAATAAACGACCAATCAGAGCAAGCATATGGCTCGAAGCGGGGTCAGACGCCCTCTATACTTCAGTAGTATCTACTTCGGTAGACGGAGGAGTTTTTGTGGCACATTTGGTTGATGGCAATAGGTCGAGTTGGACCATTGAGAATTTTAAAGAAAGTATTGAAGTTGGAAGTATGAGCGGTGCCCTGAACCCGCTGCTCGGTCTAAACTATGTTAAAATGTCTTTAAATCTAAATTAAAAGTGTATAAACCGTGGCTATCGTGTTTTATGCTCGCATTTTACCTTGATGACGCCCACTAAACTGCAATAATAAAGGAGATTCGGAGAACGAGTCCTTTCCGATATATATATATATATATTATTTTTTTTTTTTTTTTTTTTTATATATATATATATATACTGGGGTGATCCAAAAAAAATTTTTTTCCAAACAGGCTCAAGTTTCTTTTGGGTGTAAAAAAATATCTGAAAAGATGAGCCATTAATATTAAGATTGTCCTCATCACATTTTTTTAATTTCCATAAGAATAACACAGGAAAATTTTATTTGCTTCTTCTGATTTTTGTACCGTTCAAACGACTGGTTGACTGATAAATCGCTGTTCCAATCTTTATAGAGAATTGAACGCTCTACAAAAAAGGTCTGATAACATTTTTTGATTTGTCGATTTTTGATTTTCAGCTACAGTCCGACTCACGCCTTCAACACGAACGCACGACATACGTGCTCGTGTACAAACGCTAGTTTTCGCGGTCGCTGCTTGCCTTCAAATAAATCCTTATGAACTGTATTATATTTGACAAAAAAATGATCCTTATTTTGACACTGAAACCAACAGTTTCAGTATAATTTATAAAATTCGATCAAAAAAATGTTATCAAACCTTTTTTGTAGACCGTTCAATTCTCTAGAAAGATTGGAACAACGATTTATCAGTCAACCAGTCGTTTGAACGGTACAAAAATCAGAATCAAATTTTTTTTTCCTGTGTTATTCTTATGGGAATTAAAAAATGCGATGAGGACAATCTTAATATCAATATTAAAAACTCATCTTTTCATAGACAATTTTTTACACCCAAAAGAAACTTTTGAGTTTGTTTGGAAAAAAACTTTTTTTTTGGATCATATAATACTTTTACATACTTTTTTATTATACTTATATTGCAAAACTCACACGTTACACAATTTACTCTAATCCACTGCTGCACTTAAGCCTCCCTAAGACGGCGCCACTCCTCCCTGTCCTCCGATTTCCTCAGCCAGCGACCTTCCACAGGTCGTCGGCCATCACTCCTGTGGGAGATGTGGCAGATGTCAAGTATCTCAGTTGAACTGTCAAATACCATATTAATTCCAATTTGAACAAAGTAACGTATCTGATAGATGATCGATAACAAGTTGATGACAAAGGCGCCGATGCTAATTAAGTCACAGTTATCGGAGCGATACTGTTATCAACGTATAAAAGCATTTCAGGGTTCGGTGACCTTTATCACATATGAACCCATGTCTTTGTGACTATGGCGCACACCTGGATCGTAAACATGGAAGAACAAAACTGAATCGCTTTCCATCAACTGGGCCAGACTGCCTGTAGGCTGAACTCGCAATAAAAAAAATATCGAATAACTCTGAACAATAACATTTACAAACACACCTTTTTATTCGAAATAAATTGAAAGCAAAGAACCCTTTACATGAGTAATCCACTCAAAAATGTAGAGTGTATCCACTTACTTTTTCAATCAATTTTGTGTTTTCGATCAAAATAAATATATTTTTACTTGTTTCAGATAACGTCATACACAACGGAGAAAATATTACTAATATTATTATTCTGAGTAAAATGCAAATTATCAGAATGTACGACAATAAAAATCTTTTGAAAAGTATAGTTGTAACAATCATATTAGCTCTCAGTAACATTAATGAAGCTTATTTACAAATAACTAAAGAAAATTCTAATACTAATCCCAAAGACATGGAAAAAGAAATAATTTTTGATAATATCACTAATGATTATATTTTCAATGATATAAACGGAATAGATGATGAAGATTTCAACTCAGTCTTTAATAATCTTAAGGAAGGCTTAGATGATATAACGGACGTAACAGACGATATAATAAACGAAATAAGTTTTAAAATGAAAAGAAGTATAGCTAATGTGACAGATAATAACTATACAGAGAAATCAAATTCAAGTGCAAAAGTTAATTCTACAGAAGAATGCATTGGAGCAAAGGAATATTGTAATATGTCTAGAGAAGAGTACAAAGAAATGATGGAAAATTATATATACCCACAGCCCTATGAGTGGGTGTTGATAGCCATCCACACAGCGGTGTTTATTATGGGATTGGTGGGAAATGCACTGGTGTGTGTAGCTGTGTATAGAAATCATTCTATGAGAACTGTCACCAACTACTTCATAGTGAATCTAGCTGCCGCTGACTTCATGGTGATATTGTTTTGCCTTCCGGCAACAGTTCTTTGGGATGTGACGGAGACTTGGTTCTTGGGTGATGCACTCTGCAAGATTTGTTGTATTTCCAGGTATTTATCATTTTATCTATACAATAAATAAGATTGAAGTGTCTGTTTGTAATGTTAAAATAACAGCTTTTACTAAATGCATGTGAAAGTATACGGTACTTATCACAAAAAATCATTTTTTAATTTTTTTCCGTCCGTTTGTTTCGGATGATCTCTAAAACTACTATACCGATTTGGGCGGGACTTTCACTGGCAGATAGCTGATCTTATGAGAATTAACTTAGGCTAGTTTTAAAATTAGGGTTCTGCAAAAAAACCCCGTGCGGACGTAGTCGCGGGTAACAGCTAGTTACTATCATAAATTCGAAAATTTGGATGGATGTTTGCTGATATAATATATTTCTTGTAATAGATATATAATTTACTACAACTGGTACCAGTTTTTTGTTATAACTTTGGAATCTTCTGATACAGGTATTTCATAATTATAAAAGGATTTCTACCACCGATGTATCTAAAGTTAAGTTAGAAACTTCCATAAAGAATTATTATTATACTTAATGGGGATTGTTCACAAAAAATTACCCTCTGATTTTATATTTTCATTACGTAAAATAGGGTATTATGAGATACTAATTTGAATATTTTTGTATTTTAAGCGTTAGTTTTTTTATAATTCGATTTTAAAATTATTTCTCCGATGACGTCATAAGGGACAAGTTTACATTGATTTCTTTGCCTATAATACAAAAATAATAAAACTTACTAATCATAGTAATCTGTGCTACTACTATTTAAATGTCACTGCCATTACTCACTACGTATCGTGATCATTTTAGTGTTTTTGTCGCCAGGCTTATAATTTTTCGTGTTCAACCATTATTATTTTCTATATGTCGTTAAATTTTTTACAGTGATCTTTAGGGAAAAATCCATGGTACAGAACTGAAATCAAATAATATACAGCTAGAAATTTCTTTACACCTGAAGCAGGCAAACAGGCAGACGGCCCACCTGATTGGATTTAGTAAGGTCAAATAAAAGTCACACCATTTCTTCAGATCGTCCGTTTTTGGAATGTTAACTAGACAGCAATGATTAGGGACACTATTCCTCGAAATGGTTTTTGAAATAGCTAGATTGAAAAAAAGGTAAACAATCCCAATTCTTATCTAAAGACTCAAATAAACCTGGGAATACCAAATTAACACAGGTGAATATCAAGTGTTAATTTGGTGGGGTTTTTTTTATATTATCATGTTATTGTTCTTCCATTTGATTGCAGAAATTTTCTAACTATCCACATGTATTGAGTATAGCAGCTTTTTGTAATGAAATGTAAATGTATTTAGGTAAACCAAGTAATTCTACCCGCGAGGATAAACTTTTTGCTATAACCCCGGTGGTGGAAACTACTATTGGGACTATTGTAACATTATGCATATTCCACAGCTTTTGACCTCTTCCTGTAGTTCTGTATATTTACGTATTTTTTCAGTGATGGTGGATTGCATGTTGTGTGTATTCGGTATGGCTATATCTAGTATTATTACAATTCTAATGTGGCTAGAAGAGAAGAAGCGGCGCAAGAAACTCTTCTGCAACAAGCCCAGCTCTCACAATATTAGACAATATTAAAAATAAAAACTTCGTTTAAAAAGCCAACTTCAAAAACTAAAAAACTAAAATGTATCAAATAACTTATTTATAAAGCTATTATTATTAATATATCTAATCTAAAACATCTTGAAGTCGGTACTTCGTTATTTTCAAAATATAGTAATTTTTATGTTTTACTTTGCACCGACTTCAAGATGTTTTAGATATTATATATTAATAATAATAGCTTTTATAATTTTCCATGTTCCTGAACATTGCGACGGGCAGACGCCATAGTCCCATATTCCAGACCGCTAGTACCACTAACAGTTCACCCAATAGCCGGTACTTTTGTCCTCATTTCCACAATAGTCCTACACTGCCGGGCTTGTCCTTGGTGCATTATTATATGGTGTAGACAGGGATAATCGCCGGTCAGTGTCACGCCACATATTTACATTAAATTTGTCAAGGGGCCTCTACGTGTTGGCCTCCCCATGGCCCCACGCAAGCCCTCCAAAAGTCCGGGCCATTTTTATGGCCCGTGGTCTTGAAAGACATACAATATAATAGCTTTATAAATAAGTTATTTTATACATTTTAGTTTTTTAGTTTTCAAGTCGGTTTTTTTAAACGAAGTTTTTATTTTTATTTGTTACTTTTTAGTGTCTAGCTATGTATGGGTAGCCCTACGAATGGTGGCGCGCTTCTTAAAAAATATAGGTCCCATGAAACGGGAATAAAAAAAATGATCGTAAAATGAAAACTACGGGGCCAAACTATGTCAATTTTTTAGGGGACCACATGGCGGCTATTCTGGGTCGAACAAAAAAGAATCACGGAGTAATCGGTGAACATACATAAAAGAAAGATCCCGACGAATTGAGAACCTCCTCCTTTTTTCGAAGTCAGTTAAAAATGAATGGAAGATAAAATAAAAAATGTGATACAATTTCCACAATTTTCACGAACCCCAGAATATCAAAAAGGTTTTAAGCAAGAAAATAATAGTGGCCTGTCTAATATTTTAATTAACATCCAGCTGAGCCACAACGAGTCTGGAATTAGTTAGTTATTAATAATTAAGCACTTATTTCCCAATGAGGGTAGTTTTGAGTTATAATGGAGTCATTCTTGACTAAGCCTTTTAATTACAAAAGTTTATTATAATTAGTTATGTTAGCACCAAATCCGATGCTACTGCTTCATCTAGGATGATGTTATAGTTGTTGACTGTGGCCAAACACTTCTTATTTAAAGCGTTAAAGTGGTATTTGGTGAGGTAAAGGTTTTTATAATTCCAAAAAATTTACGTCCTCGAAGACTACGAGTCATTAAAATGGTCTCGAACTTTGGAGGGCTTGCGAGGGCCATGGGCAAGGCCAACACGTAGAGGTCCCTTGATAAATTTAATGTAAATATGACGTGACACTGACCGGCAATTATCTCTGTCTACACCATATAAAAAGTAATCAAAGATCAGTCCCGGTCAGAGAAGGACCATTGTAGGAAATAACAACTTCCAGGCTATTGGGATGAATACCGGAGTTTACCCTTTCGATTTAAAAAAAGTAATTGAAAATCGGTCGATTGAGAAATCGTTTATCATACATATAAAAAACTTGAGGACCTGCAGAAAATGTAATAAACGCGTAGCAAGCGTTTACGAAGAATGTAGGAACTTGGTGTTCTCTAATAAAGGTTACTCTCGATTTCCCTAAGATCCACTCATCAGATCCTGGATGGGTTAGTATGGGACTACCTCGGGAGTATACACTTACGAATAAAGAAAAAATAAATAAATTCGGTTCACAATTGACGGAGATATCTTGTGACAACGAGTCAGTTAGCAATTTTGAAAGTTTCTCTCGAATTTCCCCGGATTCACTCATCAGATCCTAACATGGTGACTATGGGACTAATTAGGAAGTGTAACCTATTGTTTTTTTGTTGATAAATTTTCCAACGGAGAAATCGAGTAACATACATACAAGAAAGAAAAAAGCAACATACAAACAAATTGAAAACCTCCTCCTTTAGGAAGTGGACCGGAACAGTAATTGTCAATTATCATAGTTAAGCATAGTTACGAGTTAGAGGACTGGGATTAAAATGCCGATGGAATTACTATAGAAAGTTCTATAGTTCTAATTAATATTAAAACTATACAAACACGTATAACACAGGTGCAAATATAACTGGACACAACCAGTACAAACTACTTAATTCAATAACACGCGCAAAGTCCGTCACTATATAGCTTATCGAATATACACGTCTTGCTCGTATCGTAATCCTTGCTAGACTGCCTCACCCCTCCGTTCGGGTATTGTTTTATACTAAACTATACAATACAGCAAGAAAACGTAATCTGCACACCTGCCAACATCCTATTGTTATTGTACACCATAAACGAGTACAATAATAATAGGATTTTTTTCTCTCTTAATTACAAATTTCAAACACGGAGTAAACAA
The DNA here is from genome assembly GCA_012273795.1 of Dendrolimus punctatus. Classification (NCBI taxonomy): domain Eukaryota; kingdom Metazoa; phylum Arthropoda; class Insecta; order Lepidoptera; family Lasiocampidae; genus Dendrolimus; species Dendrolimus punctatus. The sequence goes on along the minus strand of CM022552.1, from coordinate 452,672 downwards.
AAGAAGTCCAAATGCGGGGAAAGGTAACAAACTGTAGGTGTGCATTCATCTTATCGGCGTATAACACAATATAGTATTCTTAGTGAAAATCACAAACATGAGAATAGAACCGTTCTCTTTTAGTTTTAATTCCAAAGGAGGGGAATTTCGGTACGACGAAGCAATTTTCTAATTGAAATCGTGAAACGAAATTATAATCAAAGTCTTATTAATAATTAAAATGGTGCCTAATTATAAAATATTTTGAGAGCGCGGAGAATTGATGCAGCATATTGTAATTACGTGCCGAAACGCCTAAACTCAAGGGATGATTTATACCAGACCGAGGCGGGCATGCGCAGCTCGATCATTTACATCGACACGAAGACATACAAATAAACAACCTTAGATCATATTCACTCTGTTTATCTGTCTGCCTTAAATCAAAAGTACCATCAAAGTCCTCAAAACAAAAGGGAGACTACTTAGAACATTTAGAGAGTGTGGACAATCGACGCAGAATATTTAAGTGCGTGCAGAAACAGCTAAAATTATGGATGATTTATACAAGACCGTAGTAGCCGAGAACCTGGTAATTGTATACATCAATATACAGTCTGATTAGTAACTCTGTCTGTTACGCTTACACGTGAAACTATCGGTGCCAACTACCAATTTTGCTAAAATTTGAGATGGTGTATCTAGTCTAAATACTGAAAATGGATATAGGATATTTTTTCATCTCGGAGTATGGAGCAGTTTATTTATTTAGATGATTTCTTGATAAAAAAATTATTGCAATCGAATCTATAAATTACTAATCGGCAGACACACATATTGTATATCCCCAAATTAAACAAGTTACGCTTGTGTTATGGGTGATAAACAACGGACTACGGGCCGATCCTAGACACCCAGACCATAGTAAATAACGGAGAAAATACGTTTCCGAATTTTACTATACCAGGAATCGAGCCCCGGAGCCTCTGTGTTGCAGTGAGGTAGGCCGGCAAATGCTTAGCCCGTCAAACCACTAAGACGGTCATGTGATTGTTTGCTGTCAAAATAATCCAGGGATTCCGCCGCGGCTTCCGAAATCTCTAGTTGCTTTATAAAATGTTCTTGAAGTTTTGAATCAATGAGTCGCCCGAGCCTCGCGCGGAGTACGGCTCGCGCCCGTATCTTCTAGCATAAATCAACCTTTAGGCCTTGCCTGTCCATTAAATCGAGGCCCTGGAATGGGGAAAAGGAGAAGTTTTAACTCGTGCGACGCTGTAGCACGTATAATAAGGTTCGACAACTATGGAATGTATTGGGAGATAAATGAACCTGATTCTTGTGCTAGAAAACAGAAGCTCCACTAACCTTGAGATCCACTCACTCCTGGTTTGGTTCAGGTTGCAGCACACAGAAGAACACTTCACGGTACCAACCTCACGTTGAAATGATCACTTTTTTGACCAGTATTGCACAACAAGTTCTTAGCACGGCCAGTAGTTAGTTAACAGTTAGCATAATATGATATACTAAAAATTAAATAATACACACACGGCGCGGTATCTTTTCCAAAACGTTGACAGTAAGTGAGTTCAAAATGGCCCCTACTCTTTTGTGCATTGGCCGTCACCTCAAATAGAAAGAGGGTAGACAGCAAAATTAAAGGAGCAATTTTCTACGTACCTCATACTAGAAAGGACCGAACATAACTTATCATCATGATCGAAGCGACAAATTCCGGTTACGTCGGAAGTGTTACTTTAGACACCCAAGGTCCGCTTTCCTACTTTCACTTCTGCCGTTTTGACACTTATTAATACACATGTTATCCTTCACAATGACATAACAACATTTCTCGGGCCTTCCTTCTACAGAGACGTGACAGAGACATACCGTTACCCGTACCGTATGCTGTAATTAATATCTTAATGGGGATTGTTCACAAAAAAATACCCTTTGATTTTATTTTATTTTTACGTAAAATAGGGTATTTTAAGATACCTATTTGAACATTTTTGTATTTTAAGCGTTAGTTTTTTTATGATTCGATTTTAAAATTATTTCTCCGATGACGTCATAAGGGACAAGTTTACATTGATTTCTTTTGTCTAAAAAACAAAAATAATAAAAGTAAGTTTTATCTATATATAATCATAGTAATCTGTGCTACTATTTATATGCCACTGTCATTACTCATTGCGTATCCTGATCAATTTAGTTTTTTTTTGTCGCTAGGCTTATAATTTTTCGTGTTCAACCATTATTATTTTCTAGTTATCGTTAATTTTTTTAAAGTGGTCTTTAGGGAAAATCTATGTTACAGAACTTAAATCAAATAATGTACAGCTAGAATATTTTTTACATCTGAAGCAAGCAAACAGGCAGACGGCCCACCTGATTGGATTTAGTAAGGTCAAATAAAGGTCAAACGCATTTCTTACATAATACAAGAAAATCGTACGTTTTTTGGAATTTTAACTAGACAGAAATGATTAGGGACACTATTCCTCGAAATGGTTTTTCAAATAGCTAGATTGAAAAAAGTGAACAATCCTAATTATAGCTCTTAAAGCTTGCGAGATCGGTGTGATACCAGGCTCTCAGAGAATATCACCGTGAAACGGCTAGCATTGAGCTAAGGGTGTTTTGTTGCGATAAGTGAAAGTTCCGATGATGCATTTCCTCTTCCATCTATCCAATAATCTGATATTGCAACTGAAAATCAGCGCTGTGTTAGCTCTTGACACAGCATAATGCTGAATTGTTGGCCTCATTGCTGTAAATGTTAAGTACATTTTTTTTTCAAAATATTTTGTCTAGTATAAAATGCTTATGTCTTTATGTTCTAGGTGTGAATCCTGTTAGTTTTAAGTTTTTTAATATTTTTTATTGAAGGAGTACAGCAGACAGGCAGACGGCCCACTTGATGGAAAGCGGTTACCATCGCTTATGGACATTAGCAACACCAAAGGTGTTACAAATGCGCTGCTGCCCTCTTAAGGGAGACTGGAACCTGGTCACTAATGCCGGAACACAACACAAGCTTGTTATGGCGACATACTGTAGACCAGGGGTGGTAGCCATCCAGTCGGGCAAATGCCCTACCACCTGGCTGAGGGTTGTTTTGTCGCCTCTTACGACAGGCCGCCCGGTCGCAGGAAATTGTATTCTTTCTCCGTTCCTGCACGGACAAAAACTTCTGTTTGATGTACATACATTCATTCTCGCCAATAAATATTACTTTACTTTACAATAATCGTCCTTTCCCCCGTCTCGAATCCTAAGTTCCATTTCTTCTATCTGATCCCTCTATATCATCCTCATATCCCATTTTCATTATGCCAACCTAATGGGTGGAACGCCTTGTCTCCGCTCCTGGTGTTGCAAACATCTTTGGGCGACGATCACCACTTTCCATTAGCTGCCCATTCGCCAGCTTCGCAATTTAAAATACTATCTTTTGTAATGGATGATAAGTTTGCATTTGACATTATCTTATGAAATTTTACCATAAGCTCTTTGTTCCAGTCTGTATCTGTGACGGTGTCAGTGCTGACTTTGACCTTCATCTCCGTGGACCGTTGGTACGCCATCTGCTACCCTCTGAAGTTCAAATCTACCACTGGTCGTGCCAAGACTGCTATACGCATCATATGGACTATTTCACTTATATTTAGTGAGTATAAAGCACAAAATAATTATAACCACTTATTTTATTTCTTAATAGCTTACTTCTTCTACTTGTCCTCTTTCCACTTCTTTTTCTTTGTCTAATTCTTCCCCTTTTTGAATATAGATCATCATTGAAGTTTTAGAACAATCTTCAAGAAAAAGTATTTTTATAACTGAAAAATTCATTTTTGAAAACCAAACTGGAAAATTAGGTCAATATATTGTTACAAGTTGTAGGACGCGAATTAAAATGCCGTTGGAATTACTATAGAATTTGTTAGAACTATACAAACACGTATAACACAGGTACAAATATAACTGAACAAAACCAGTCGAAACGTAATGCACGATTCAATAACACGCGCAAAAGCCATCACTAAATGGATTACCGAATGGCCCCGCTTGTGGTTATCTCTCGACTCCCGATCTCTCTATTACGACATTGCTTTATACTGCGCAAATACAATATGTCTCTCGGCCGCGTGGACTGAATTTCTTAGAATCACACCTGGATAATGACTACCATAAAATATTACAATACACAATGGGCTGTTTTTCTAATTACAAATTTTAAACATAAAGTAAACTAAAGAAGTCCAAATGCCATAAAGGTAATAAAATGTCTACAGGTATACCGGTGTGAATTTGTCTTTTGTCGGCACTCAGGTCGTAACCATATTACCTTCCCTAAAGCGATTATTAATATCCGAGTAGCCACTGTAAACGCGGCCGTGTTAGAATGATTGAAGAACGATAAATAAATGTAATAAATATTTACATGAATAATTCTTAAATTAATCATTAAACGATTTATACGTTGGCAAAACGTGTTAATTTATATATCAATTTATTGGAAATCTAATTTATAGTGCTGGATATACATTAACGGTGTACATTTAGCAGATCAAAGGATAGTTCCACAAATAATTTGATTACGATTTGTTTATGGCTGGGCTAATGTGGGCTCTTTCCGTTGGAAATAGAGAAACACCAGGGCTTCCATCTGGGTATACTCGTCTAATTGTTCTTAATTTCTCTTCCCTGACTGTTTAATTTATAAAAGTATATTTTTGTTTTGTCTTTTTTTTCAAATCATAACGATTCTAAAGAATTTTCACTTCAAAAAATAGTTATTATTAGGCTTAGTGAGCAATTTTATACGTGACACAATTTTGACAAACTAAATAAATGCCTACCCAAATATTGAAAGCACAAACATTCGTTTAAAATACAATGTCAATTGCTAAGTTTTGAAATTGTACACCTGAAATCTTGTATACAGTTCAAAGAGTTTTCAGAACAATAGCATCTTGGTAAAAGCGACGTAAACAACAATATCAATATGTCTTTTACTTTGAATAAATTCAAAATGTTTTGTGTTTAGATGATAGCAGTAATATTATACAGAGAAATAAGCGTAAGACATTTTGAATAGACTTCCACGACTTTTATTTAAATTTTAAATAAAGTGAGTGGAAACGTAGTCAGGCAATCTCCGCGTGTCCCTACCCGGTTATGAGCTCAATACATGTCCATCCCTTATTCGCCAATTAAAAACTGGTGCCCGGAGAATATGGAATCTCTCCCTTAGTTGTTCAAAAGGGTCAGCCACTGTTAATTACGTTGCTATAACAAAAGGCACCAAGGCCCGTCTACACGAGCCCCGGGGCGCAAGGGACGCAGATACACTGACCACTTAAGTTTATATATGAGGCGATTGTCCTAATAACTAACAGGACGTGGAAATCTTCGATAGTTTGATTATGTGTGGTTAAATTGGCGGCGCGTGCGTTGCGGCAGCGTGGCGTTTGGCTACGTGTTGGCTCACGCGCAAAGCGGGGGTTGCAAGACGCTATAGACCCAAGGCACAATTGCTAATTGGGAAATAGGTGGCGCCAACAGAGTGTATGAAAAATATTAATACATAATTAGAAAAGTCAGTCTTAGACAGAGGGAATCGATCAAGAGTGGTTACAATGACGGCGCGTGCGTTGCGGTAGCGTGGCGTTTGGCAACGTACTAACTTACGCGCAAAGCGGGGGTTGCAAGACACTATAGACCCAAGGCACAATTGCTAATTGGGAAATAGGTGGCGCCAACGGAGTGTATGAAAATTATTAATATATAGAGATGGTCGTTTTTGTAAAAACGTTTTTGAACAACGATGCCAGTAGACGATGCCGGCATCCGATGCCGATATATTGAAAAACGGATGCCCGCAATATCCGATGCGAACTTCACCGAATGCGAGCGAGCGAGAAGCACCGTTAACGACGCCACGGAAAACGCAACGATGACAAACCGAAGACTCGACGTATCCCTCGCTCGCTCACTCTCGGGTGCTCTCGGTACGATCGGTGGTTGTGCAAGGCAAACAATCAACGTAATACAACACTAGGAGCGTGCGTAACTGTTAGAAATTTTTGTAATAATAAGGTACTTATTTATTTTTTAAAGTATCTCATGTATTTTTTAACAATCCCACTGAATGGTGGCTTCGTCATTCCAAAATATACTCGACGTTGGCAGAAATATACCGTTCGAGGTGCAGTATTATTATAACTTCTGTGCCATGCGAACAGATATTCTCCAAAGCCATATTTTGAATGAACGAAGAACTCGTCTTACAAGTCCCAAATTTGTTCAAAATTGGTTTTTCTTAATGTAAACTCTAATTTTGTTAAAAATGACGACTAATATTAATTAACTTATGTTTATTTTTAACTTCCACACTTTTAAAACAATATACCAGTAGAAGTCGTAATGTTGAATATCGTATCTAAATAATTTACATAACAATTAGACAACTAAGACAACAGGCATCCAATGTTATACGCAGAGTTGCAGATACTTTAGCCGACAACTAATTTTGGCAAATGGCATCGGTGCCAGAAATAACGATGCCGGCATCGGATGCCGTTTACAATTAACGATGCGCATCGGATGACAAAATTTAACGAAAACGCCCATCGCTATTAATATATAATTAGAAAAGTCAGTCTTAGACAGAGGAAATCGATCAAGAGTGGTTACAATAGCGGCGCGTGCGTTGCGGTAGCGTGGCGTTTGGCAACGTACTAACTTACGCGCAAAGCGGGGGTTGCAAGACACTATAGACCCAAGGCACAATTGCTAATTGGGAAATAGGTGGCGCCAACAGAGTGTATGAAAATTATTAATATATAATTAGAAAAGTCAGTCTTAGACAGAGGAAATCGATCAAGAGTGGTTACAATGACGGCGCGTGCGTTGCGGTAGCGTGGCGTTTGGCAACGTACTAACTTACGCGCAAAGCGGGGGTTGCAAGACACTATAGACCCAAGGCACAATTGCTAATTGGGAAATAGGTGGCGCCAACAGAGTGTATGAAAATTATTAATATATAATTAGAAAAGTCAGTCTTAGACAGAGGAAATCGATCAAGAGTGGTTACAATGACGGCGCGTGCGTTGCGGTAGCGTGGCGTTTGGCAACGTACTAACTTACGCGCAAAGCGGGGGTTGCAAGACACTATAGACCCAAGGCACAATTGCTAATTGGGAAATAGGTGGCGCCAACGGAGTGTATGAAAATTATTAATATATAATTAGAAAAGTCAGTCTTAGACAGAGGAAATCGATCAAGAGTGGTTACAATAGCGGCGCGTGCGTTGCGGTAGCGTGGCGTTTGGCAACGTACTAACTTACGCGCAAAGCGGGGGTTGCAAGACACTATAGACCCAAGGCACAATTGCTAATTGGGAAATAGGTGGCGCCAACAGAGTGTATGAAAATTATTAATATATAATTAGAAAAGTCAGTCTTAGACAGAGGAAATCGATCAAGAGTGGTTACAATGACGGCGCGTGCGTTGCGGTAGCGTGGCGTTTGGCAACGTACTAACTTACGCGCAAAGCGGGGGTTGCAAGACACTATAGACCCAAGGCACAATTGCTAATTGGGAAATAGGTGGCGCCAACAGAGTGTATGAAAATTATTAATATATAATTAGAAAAGTCAGTCTTAGACAGAGGAAATCGATCAAGAGTGGTTACAATGACGGCGCGTGCGTTGCGGTAGCGTGGCGTTTGGCAACGTACTAACTTACGCGCAAAGCGGGGGTTGCAAGACACTATAGACCCAAGGCACAATTGCTAATTGGGAAATAGGTGGCGCCAACGGAGTGTATGAAAATTATTAATATATAATTAGAAAAGTCAGTCTTAGACAGAGGAAATCGATCAAGAGTGGTTACAATGGCGGCGCGTGCGTTGCGGTAGCGTGGCGTTTGGCAACGTACTAACTTACGCGCAAAGCGGGGGTTGCAAGACACTATAGACCCAAGGCACAATTGCTAATTGGGAAATAGGTGGCGCCAACGGAGTGTATGAAAATTATTAATATATAATTAGAAAAGTCAGTCTTAGACAGAGGAAATCGATCAAGAGTGGTTACAATGGAGGCGCGTGCGTTGCAGTAGCGTGGCGTTTGGCAACGTACTAACTTACGCGCAAAGCGGGGGTTGCAAGACACTATAGACCCAAGGCACAATTGCTAATTGGGAAATAGGTGGCGCCAACGGAGTGTATGAAAATTATTAATATATAATTAGAAAAGTCAGTCTTAGACAGAGGAAATCGATCAAGAGTGGTTACAATAGCGGCGCGTGCGTTGCGGTAGCGTGGCGTTTGGCAACGTACTAACTTACGCGCAAAGCGGGGGTTGCAAGACACTATAGACCCAAGGCACAATTGCTAATTGGGAAATAGGTGGCGCCAACGGAGTGTATGAAAATTATTAATATATAATTAGAAAAGTCAGTCTTAGACAGAGGAAATCGATCAAGAGTGGTTACAATGGCGGCGCGTGCGTTGCGGTAGCGTGGCGTTTGGCAACGTACTAACTTACGCGCAAAGCGGGGGTTGCAAGACACTATAGACCCAAGGCACAATTGCTAATTGGGAAATAGGTGGCGCCAACGGAGTGTATGAAAATTATTAATATATAATTAGAAAAGTCAGTCTTAGACAGAGGAAATCGATCAAGAGTGGTTACAATGGAGGCGCGTGCGTTGCGGTAGCGTGGCGTTTGGCAAAGTACTAACTTACGCGCAAAGCGGGGGTTGCAAGACACTATAGACCCAAGGCACAAATGCTAATTGGGAAATAGGTGGCGCCAACAGAGTGTATGAAAATTATTAATATATAATTAGAAAAGTCAGTCTTAGACAGAAGAAATCGATCAAGAGTGGTTACAATGGCGGCGCGTGCGTTGCGGTAGCGTGGCGTTTGGCAACGTACTAACTTACGCGCAAAGCGGGGGTTGCAAGACACTATAGACCCAAGGCACAATTGCTAATTGGGAAATAGGTGGCGCCAACAGAGTGTATGAAAATTATTAATATATAATTAGAAAAGTCAGTCTTAGACAGAGGAAATCGATCAAGAGTGGTTACAATGGCGGCGCGTGCGTTGCGGTAGCGTGGCGTTTGGCAACGTACTAACTTACGCGCAAAGCGGGGGTTGCAAGACACTATAGACCCAAGGCACAATTGCTAATTGGGAAATAGGTGGCGCCAACGGAGTGTATGAAAATTATTAATATATAATTAGAAAAGTCAGTCTTAGATAGAGGAAATCGATCAAGATTGGTTACAATGGCGGCGCGTGCGTTGCTGTAGCGTGGCGTTTGGCAACGTTCTAACTTACGCGCAAAGCGGGGGTTGCAAGACACTATAGAGCCAAGGCACAATTGCTAATTGGGAAATAGGTGGCGCCAACAGAGCGTATGAAAAAAACAAATATAAAATTAGAAAAGTCAGTCTTAGACAAAGGGAATCGATCAAGAGTGATTACAATGGCGGCGCGTGCGTTGCAGTAGCGTGGCGTTTGGCAACGTACTGACTTACGCGCAAAGCGGGGGTTGCAAGACACTATAGAGCCAAGGCACAATTGCTAATTGGGAAATAGGTGGCGCCAACAGAGCGTATGAAAAAAACTAATATAAAATTAGAAAAGTCGATCAAGAGGGAACGTTCTCAAATAGCTGACTGCGTTGTCAGCCTTATATGTATAGTTAATGTTTAGGTATTACTATCAGTGTTATCGTTGTATTGTAAATACGTTAAAGTGTTATAAAAATCTGTCCAGAAAAACATAATAGACGAGTCGAAGCCAACTTGATTTGAAGTAATACAATGAATGACGCGTTGTTTATGACAACGTAGGTATTTGTTGTTGAATTGAAAAACGCGATTGCAGCGCCATCTATTTTACTAATCCGTCTATTTCAAGGACACTACGTCATTTATCGGAAAGGTGTTACTAATGTTGATTCGGAATATAAGCCAACACTATGTCGAGTTACATTCATATACGTTTAGTAGTTTCCCAAAAAAATGCGATTGCAGCGGCATCTTTTTCGGTATTTTCGTCTATCTCAAAGAAACCACGTCATTTATCGGGATAAAAAGTATCCTCAATTACGCCTCGGGATATAAGCTAGCTCTGTGTCGATTTGCATTTAAATCCGTTCAATAGTTTTCACGTAAAGCTCTAACAGACTACTGGTCCGAATTATCCTCCCTGATTTTTTCACATTTAATGGTATAGATTGTGTTACTTTTAGATTCGCCAGAGCTGATAATCCTGACCACTGAGAAGTCGGTTCCTCTCCGCTTCGAACTTGAATACCTGGTGCAGTGCGTGGCCACTTGGTCACCGCGCAGCGACCTGGTCTGGCATATCATCAAGGTCTTCATCATCTACACGTGAGTGTATTACATGGTGATGACTTATACCTCGAATATGAATACTAGGACAGATAATATGAAGAAATAAAGAAACAACATTTTTTCCAATACATTGAGACATTAGGAAAAAAGCATACAATACATATTTCTAAAACGACTGTGAGGTTGGCCCATTCCATATCACGTAACTTGTAGCAATATCTTATATTTGACCTACATACATACAAACTTTAACTATCTATATAAATAAAATCAAATAATTTGATAATCGGCTCGCAATTGACGGAGAAATGAAAAAATAAGCGCCTGTAGAAAATGTAATACTGGCACGCATAGCTTTTTTCCGAAGCAAGTAGGCGCTCTACATTCTTTAATAAGGACTACTCTCGATTTCCCTGGGATCCACACATCAGATCCTGAGTTAGTCAATGCGACTACCTTGGGAGTATACAATTACGGGTAAAAATTAATTTAAATTCAGTTTACAATTGAGGGAGATATTGTGTTACCAAGAAGTCGGTTAACAATTTTATCGTATTCGTCTCTTTTCAAAAATCTAAATTTCTTTGTACAGGATTCCCCTCCTACTGATGACAGTGGCTTACTATCAGATAGTGAAGGTGCTGTGGAAGTCCGACAAGATCCCAGGGCAGGCGGAGACCATGCAACTGGCACCAGCCGAACAGAGTAAGATAGTTACGATTTCTTTTAACAAATCTATATTTGATGTTACGATGCGAATGTATGTTTGGTTTAATTACTTTATCACTAACTGATGCGATTATGTAGTATATTAGTGGATTGGGTTGTGCTTGGAAAATGTCTACACGGTTGCATATTCAAGAAGACTTTATTGGTGTTGCCACACATATCCCGATTTCCATGACCTGTTCGTGTTACCAAGGTATAATTTGCGCAACCTCTAGTGTTGCCACTTACATATTGGTATTATGCCATCACACCTTGTCGTAGACAATGTCCAATGTGATTTGTTTACTGATCGATAGCAAATTTAATTTAATAAAATATGTGATATTTTTATCTCTGGAATCCCGCAGGAATTTTCACGGGAGTGGTTTGTTGGAGTTGTTTGGGTGCGTAAAAGTTAACTTATTCCGATACAGTTTTCACTAAAACGATAGCTTCTTACGATATTATCTTTGAATTACTGCGGTATTTTGTGTCCACAAGAATCCCGCGGGAATTTCAATTCAAGCGTAGATGAAACCGTGGGCATATCTTAGTAGGTATATATGAAGATACCATTTAATAAAGATGGGTATATACATACATACATAACTTCACGCCAGGTCCCTTGCGGGGTAGGCACGAACAACAGAGCGCCATTCAGGCTTATTCTTACACACCTCACTTGCTTCTTTACCATTCATAGCTCTTGTCATGCACGCTCGTCTGTTCTTAAGGCTGGGTAGTTATTGTAAAAACCATTGACTTGCCAACTTCCATCACAGTCCACTGTTTAACCACTCGTGGAATATAACCAACAACTGAATTCAAAAATTCAAAAACTAACTAATGTTATGGCCTTCTGGCAATATTCTTCCTTATATAAATGAATTTTATAGATTGATAAGGCTTTATTGCTTGCATTGCTAATATTGACACCTGCACACACTTCATCCTATTATGATAATTCTTTTACAGTGCAGGCTGTCAAACTTTGGAATGCGCTGCCTCTTACTGTCAGAGGGCCAAATCCTTACCAACATTTAGAAATTTACTCAGAAAACACTATTTATCCATAAATAGCTATGTCTGATTAACACAATATAATCATGCTAATACATCTAATATATAAAATTCTCGTGTCACAGTTTTCGTTGCCATACTCCTCCGAAACGACTTGACCGATTTTGATGAAATTTTTTGTGCTTATCCGGTATCTATGAGAATCGGCCAACATCTATTTTTCATCCCCCTAAATGTTAGGGGTAGTCCACCCCTAAATTTTTTATTTATTTTTTAGACAAAAATTTTAATTTCTATTTTTTTATGATACAACATACAACCCTAGATTTTCAACCCTCTACGATCAACGCCTATTTTTTACCGGGCAGGACGACGTCTGCCGGGACAGCTAGTTTATTATAATAACATATCTGTTTTGTAATATATTATTGTATACGTATATTATATTTATAACTATGTATATATGTATGTATTTGTATATTTATTTGTTAAATTAGTTTGAGTATTTATGTGTCCATTGCCTTTTTCCTGCACCACCTACATCGCCTGATTCAAGTTTGTTTTTCATTTAGGTTGCCAGGAAGAGATCGCTTTGAGCGATAGGCCGCCTATTGTATCGCCTAGAAAATATTGTAAATATTGTCTGTTTTGTAATTATATGTTTTGGTGTGCAATAAAGAGTTATCTATCTATCTATCTATATTGTCTTGGTAGAAACAAAAGACGGCCTTATCGCTGAAAGCAATCTCTTATCGACAACCTAACTTAAAGAATTTAATCTAATCTGGCGATGTATGTGGTTATTATTATATACAAAGTTTTTATAAATTTTAATTTTATCGTTGATCCAATTCTGAAATCCGCTAAAAATAAACTAAATATGGATATAACAATGCCAAGTATCACGTGAGCAGTGAATTGTAAAGATTACCAAGGAAGTCTATTTGAGTGTAACGCAAAAAGCTTTTCGATATAATGCGACTATATTTACTAAAGAACAGCCGACATGAGAGGTTTCTAAGGGTAAACGCTTCTTTTATTCAAATATTTGTCCTATTAATTCACGAGTTGTTAAAGTTCTTGCTTACAAAATATTGTTCCGAGTTGCAGGACTCGAATTAAAATGCCGTTGGAATTACTATGGAATTTATTAGAACTATACAAACACGTATAGCACAGGTACAAATATAACTGAATACAACCAGTCCAAATGTAAAGCACGATACAATAACACGCGCAAAATCAGTCACTAAATAGTTTACCGAATATACACAGGTCTTGCTCCGCTTGTGGTTATTGCTCGACTGCCTCATCCCTCCATTGGGGCGTTGCTTTATACTGTACAAATACAATATGTCTACTCAGCCGCGTGGACTGAATTTCCTAGAATCACACCTGGTTAATGACTACCATAAAATATTACAATACATAATATGCTTTTTTTCTAATTACAAATTTTAAACAGAAAATAAACAAAAGAAGTTCAAATGCCGAAAAGGTATGTCTATAAGTATGCAGGTGTGAATTTGTCTTTTGTCGGCATGTATGTCGTAACAGTATTAAAGCTCTTGCTTACAAAATATAGTCATCATTGTATGACTAGAAACCACGGGCCATGAAAATGGCCCGGACTTTTAGAGGGCTTGCGTCGGGCAATGGGGAGGCCAGGACATAAAGGTCTCATGACAAATTGAATCTAAATATGAAGTGACATAGATCGGCGATTGTCCCGGTCTACACCATATAATATATTATATAATAATGCACCCAAAGACAAGCCCCGGCCAGTGTAGGACTATTGTGGGAAATGAGAACATAAAGTACCGGGCTTTTGGGGTGAACTGCTTGTGGTACTAAGTGTCTGGGAATATAAGGACTAAATATAGTTATTATTACTAAAGTAAATAATATAGGTTATATTGAAAAATGCGTATGTCGTAACTAAACCAACTTGATACTTACTACTTGATTTTGGATGGTTATCCACCGTTTACATACATTCTTATAAAAGATCCATGGAGGCTAGAGGTAAGGAGGACCATCTAGTATGGGGGATCAATTGAAAAAGTGTCCACCTGTAAACAGCAAATTATGGTTCGAAAACTCGTCAAAATAGCGCTAGTGTAGGAAAAGGAAATGATATGAATTTAGCAGTTATAAACGAAGTGAAGTGTGCTGGGTTGAAAAAGCATGCGCGTTGACAAAGAAGAAGTCTTTCTTTCCTTCTTTAATCTAGTATCCTACTCTAATTATTTGTGGCGCTATTTTTAAATACTTTCCACTTGCTATTATGGCGCCATCTTAATTTGCTGCCCTTCATTGGACATTTTTTAATATACTGAGATGGTTCTCCTTTCCTCTAGCCTCCATGAAAAGACCGAAGCGTTCAAGGAATTTTGGAGCATTCCACATAAAATTGCTAGTAATATATTAGAAAACAAGACAGTGCGAGGGTGTGGTTAGCTGTTAAGAAAACAAATAACTCATTTAATATTATATTATTTTCTCAGTTTGAACGTACTTGAAAAAGAGTTTTCAACGATTGTTCGAAGTGCTATAAATTGGGTGAAAATTTATATTGAAATTCCAATGCGTTGAATAACATTTTCGTAATGTCTAAATGAGATGAAGATTCTTTTCTAACGTTACTTCTAGATGAGTCAGAGCGTTAGCAATGTAATGCAAATTATGTGCAGACAGTAAGGAACTATCTGTTTTGTGGTAATCAAAGGAGACGGCTACGTTTTTATACATTCTTGGACCCAGATTGTAAAAAGATACAAGCAATTTTAAAATTTGTATTGATTACCTTAATTTTTTTTCAACTATGGAGGCACACATATGGCACTAATTAGGTTAATATATAGGTATATGTTAAGTAATAAATAACTATTAAAAAAACACACACATACACATATATATAATATATATAATAAAAACATAATAAATAATAAATTGCGCAAAATCTGCGGAGTGACGCTCGCGGACCGCGTTCGTAATACCGAAGTAAGAAAGAGAGTTGGTCTGAAAGAGAGTGTCGGGGTGATGGTAAGGAAAGGAATGCTCCGGTGGTTCGGGCATGTGGAAAGAATGTATGATGAAAGAATGACTAAACAGATATACAATGCAAAAGTGGATGGATGCAGAAGTCGCGGAAGGCCACGACACACCTTCCATGATCAAATTGATCGTGTATTAGCAGAAGGTGATGTCAGGAGCCTTAAGAATAGGCGAGCGTGCATGACAAGAGCTATGAATGTCAAAGAAGCAAGTGAGGTGTGTAAGAATAAGCCTAAATGGCGCTCTGTTGTTCGTGCCTACCCCGCAAGGGACCTGGCGTGAAGTTATGTATGTATGTATGCATAATAAATAATATAATATTTAAAAAAAATATATCTTAGACATAAGGCACACACTGCACAGGCACTTCCTCACAACACCAGCATGTAACAGATACACTCTACATTAGTATAAGTTTAGTATTTAAATTAGAATAAATTAATATAAGAAGTTATTCGTAAGTTACACCACAACAGAAAAATCACCAAATTAATGTAACATACAAGAACCAAAAAGCGTGTTCAAATTCTAAGTTGCTTATTAATAAAAAAATTAAAAAAGCAATCATAGAGGTTTCGTCGTCGTCATTCGCAGTCCACTGCTGGACGTAGGTCACCCCAAGTCAACGCCACTCATCCTCGTACTCTGACTTCCTCATCCAGCGTCTACCGGCTACCAGGTTATCGGTCCATCGGGCTGGAGGGCGTCCGACACTACGTCTACCGAGACGTGGTCTCCACTCCAGGACTCGCCTGCTCCATCGGCCATCGGTCCTGCGGCAGACGTGACCGGCACACTGCCACTTCAATTTGCTAATGGGGATTGTTCACAAAAAATTACACTCTGATTTTATATTTTTATTACGTAAAATAGGGGTATTTTAAAATACTAATTTGAATATTTTTGTATTTTAAGCGTTAGTTTTTTATAATTCGATTTTAAAATTATTTCTCCGATGACGTCATCAGGGACAAGTTTACATTGACTTCTTTGCCTAGAAAACAAAAATAATAAAACTTACTAATCATAGTAATCTGTGCTACTACTATTTAAATGTCACTGTCATGACTCATTACGTATCGTGATCATTTTAGTGTTTTTTGTTGCCAGGCTCATAATTTTTCGTGTTCAACCATTATTATTTTCTATAGTTGTCGTTAAATTTTTTAAAGTGGTCTTTAGGGATAATCCATGTTACAGAACTTAAATCAAATAATGTACAGCTAGATTTTTTTACATCTGAAGCAAGCAAACAGGCAGACTGCCCACCTGATTGGATTTAGTAAGGACAAATAAACACTAAAACTTCTTACAAAATACAAGATCGTAATAGACAGAAATGATTAGGGGCACTATTCCTCGAAATGGTTTTTGAAATAGCTACTTTGAAAAAAAGTGAACAATCCCAATTTTGTGAGCTATGTCGGTTACCTTGGTTCTTTTACGGATATCCTCATTTCAAATTCCATAAAGAGAAACACCCAACATACTCACTCCATAGCCGTTGAACGACTTGGAACTTGTGGATAATATTTTACTGTTCCTTTTCCCCCTTGGCATAGCTTTGCGGCACCCTGTATAGTCACTATCTTGGTTCATTAATCGCGAAGGTCATAGAAATGCCCTTCACGATAAGTTTATGGCGTTTACAGCCCTTGATGACGTCATATACTAAAATAACAGACGGCCATAAAGAAGATATACATCAACTCATAAATAATAAATATACTAGTACTATGGTAGTTTATTTTAACGGCTGTTTACACGACGCACATTTGCACAATTTCATCTGTGCACGACCGCTTTCCATTAAGCGGGCCGTCTGCCTGTCTTCTGAACTCATGCAAAAAAAAATTGTCTAAGAAGAAAATATTATAAAATGGCGCTCATGATTAATGCAATCGTGTCCTTATAAAGCTTTAATGCAAAACTACATGGCTTGTAAGAATTTACAACGAGCATAAACAGAAGAGTGATCCATTAAGTCTTGCTCGAAGGTCAGCCGTAAACATAAATCGATTAGCATGTTCTTTATGTTTTCTTTACTTAGTATAAATCAAAGTCGCTTTACGCGTCCGTCTATTTGTATATCCGCTAACTCCTCTTAAACTACCCAACGGGTTTTTAACCGGTTTTCACCATCAGTTCGATTTTTTTTTTAAAAGGTTTATGTATAAAATACTACTCCTACTAGGCTTTTCCCGCGGCTTCACTCGCAATACCTATTATATAAACCTAATCAAATTTTTATATAAGTATTATAAAATAGAAGTAAGCACTAGGGATTGACTCGCGGCGTAGCCTCAAGGAAAACACAATAATTTATTATATTTCAATAATAATTAGACAATTAGCTGAAACCAATGAGATTAAAACAATAAATACAACAATTAAAAGAATAATAGATTTCTTCTGATCGTATCTTAATATTTATTTACTCAATTCTGTTTTTAATTATACTTGTTCACTATCGAAATTATAATTCATTATAATATTATAAATTAATTAATTATAGATATTTGAAACACGAAAGGTAATTACACGTGTAAACGATTATCGGTTCTCACAATATGCCCGTCATAGAAGTACCATGGAAGAAGAATACTATATTCATTTTCCATGGCAGTACTTTATAATTTTAAATAGATGTATTTTAATTTAATAGACCAGCAATTCTATTGCCCGAACCGAAACATCGGACCAAAAGTACGTTAAACTCCTTATTACATACTTTTTGTTCGTAACACAAATCCGTCGTATAAGCAGCCGCCTGGCTATAAATCAATCATTTAATAAAACAACAGCGTGACCACGCGCATTCCTGGGCGTATTGCACCCGTAAAAATGTACTTCACCGATCTCGAGTGTTTTATTTTCATACTTCAAGTACCTATATAGAAATTTGTTATTGACTTGCTTTTGTTCATGGCTTCGCTCGCGTTAACGTAGATATTGTAGACGGAGTGGGGGAACAACCCTTGGGTATCCTATACTACCTCCAATCACCTTCTCCAAGGCTCGGAGACATGTTTTTTTTATTGCAGGAGTTCAGCAGACAGGCAGATGGCCCAATTGTTGGAAAGCGGTTACCGTCGCCTATGGATATTTGCAACACCAAAGGTGCTACACATGCGCTGCTGGTCTCGTAAGGGAGACTGGAACCTAGTCACTAATGCCACACAACTCAAGGTTGTTATGGCGACGTACTTTAGACCAGGGGTGGTAGCCATCCAGGCGGGCAAATGCCCTACCACCTGGCCGTGGGTTGTATTGTCGCCTCTTACGACAGGCCGCCCGGCCGCAGGAAATTGTATTCTTTCTCCGTTCCTGCACGGACGATGGTGCAAATGAATCAGAGTTATAAAATAGGAATTAATTAAGAATTAAAACTATCTATTACAAGCTTTTATTTAACTTGCTATGGATGTATGTACGAATGTATTGTTACATACCGACAAAAAACTTCGCACCTGGTTTATTACTTTTCCCGCATTAGGACTTATATTGTTTACTTTGGGTTTAAAATTTGCCATTAGACAATAGCCTATTGTTATTATTTTCATTTATGGCCGTTCGCAGGAATAATGAACCAGGTGTGCAGATTACGTTTTTTGGAAAAAAAACTCAGTCCACGCTGTCGATTGTTGTATTGTACAGTTTACTATAATACAATAACCGAACAGAGGGGCGGGACAGTTTAGCGAGAACCACGATCAAAGAAATATGTACATTCGATAAGCGATATAGTGACGGACTTTGCGCGTGTTATTGAATCGTGCAGTTTGTACTGGTTGTATCCAGTTATATTTGTACCTGTTTTATACGTGTTTGTAGAGTTCTTATAAATTCTATAGTAATTTCAACGGCATTTTAATTCGACTCCGGTAGCTCGTAATAGTAAGTAAGTTCGGGCAGAATCTTGCAAGTTCAATTTGACCAACTTCCCGGTTTCCGATTGAGCTGAAATTTTGCTCGCATATGTATATCGCGTGACAATTTAATAATATGGTACCATGGAGCTGGTCTGACGATAGAGTCAGAAGGTGGCCATAGGAACTCCTGTACTAAACAAGATAGATCCGTCGTGTTTGGGCTCGTTTTACTTGTCTTGGCTAGCACTCTGCTGTCATGATATCCAGGATCTCAAAAGCTTGTATTTGAAAACCTTTTTTAAAAACAAGTTATTGTTGAGCATAAACTTAAATCTAGACAATTGATATTGATACTTGCATTAAAATCTAATCTCTTATAGCCTTCTCTTCCAGACAGTGTCTAAGATCTTATATATTAAATTCTCGTGTCACAGTTTTCGTTGCCATACTCCTCCGAAACGGCTTGACCGATTTTGATGAATTTTTTTGTGCTTATCCGGTATCTATGAGAATCGGCCAACATCTATTTTTAATCCCCCTAAATGTTAGGGGTAGTCCACCCCTAAATTTTTTTATTTATTTTTTAGACAAAATTTTTAATTTCTATTTTTTTATGATACAACATACAAAAATACATACAGCCCTAAATTATTAACCCTCTGCGACAAACCCCTATTTTTACCGGGCAGGACGACGTCTGCCGGGACAGCTAGTTTCAATATACGATTTTTTAATGGTGTACTATTAAAGATAAAATATAATATAAACAAACTATTATATATCATATAAAATTTGATATACGATGATATTAAAAATTAGATATATATACATTCGAACAATATATACATTCATTTAATACAAGAATTGTTATTTAATAGACACCAATATTGGTCAGTGACCATACGTTTAAATGTAGATATCAATTAATACGATGATACGATGAACAAATCAATAAAAAAACCCAAAAACAACCCAATTAAAAAAAGCCTATTTCCCTTTTTCAAATGCGATCTAAATAAGTAAAGAAAACATGACCAGTCAATATTGCATTATTTTTGAATTTTTGTAGTTTTTACTACCGTTCCGCTAATTTTATCGATATTTTAGATTTTTAAAAGGTGGTTATTTTTTGTGTAAATAAGTATAATAAAAGATTGTTTTTTATATTTCCAGCCCAGCTGCGATCCCGCCGTAAAGCGGCTAAGATGTTGGTGGCCGTCGTCATCATGTTCGCGGTGTGCTTCTTCCCGGTCCACCTGCTCTCCGTTCTAAGGTCGGTAAGGTCTTCAATATTATATAGTTCCATTGAAAATATCAACTAAGCAGTAATGTTATATTACCTTTTATTATAAAAACTAACTAGCTGTCCCGGCAGACGTCGTCCCGCCCGGTAAAAAATAGGGATTGATCGTAGAGGGTTGAAAATCTAGGGTTGTATGTATTTTTGTATGTTGTATCATAAAAAAATAGAAATTAAAAATTTTGTCTAAAAATAAATAAAAAAATTTAGGGGTGGACTACCCCTAACCATTTAGGGGGATGAAAAATAGATGTTGGCCGATTCTCATAGATACCGGATAAGCACAAAAATTTCATCAAAATCGGTCAAGCCGTTTCGGAGGAGTATGGCAACGAAAACTGTGACACGAGAATTTTATATATTACAAGATTAGACATTAAGTAGTGTGTTTTTTTTGTATAGACTGTATTTAAAAATTAATTCTTGTGTATTTTATATATATTTTTATTAATAAAAAAAATCTAGGACCCCAGTCCTAACGCCACCTACCGGGTCTAATTGGGATCTAAACCATCCCGAGATCCACTCAACGCACACACAAAATCTCATGAAATCTATCTAGCCATTTTTGCGATTTAGCCAGACTAGCAATACGCAACGAAGCAGTTGAATTTAATATATCCAATTTCTTTTAAGTTTTCATTTTATTTGGTTACAATCTGTTGTACTATATGTTATAGTCAAACATCAAGGCTCTGGCACTTCTACGTGTGACTAGTCAAACCTCAAGCCTGACATAAAATCTTAGTAAAAGTCCAAATAAATGAAGTTTTTTTGCCTTTGACTAACGAATCAACGTTTGAATTATTTTTTATTTGACGTTTGTTTTAAAAGTTAGGATACGTTATGCCAGTGCGAGTAAGGTCCATTCGAATTACAGTTTGTCAAATATCCGCAGTCTCCAAAATTCACATCGAATAAGTCTGAATCAAAACAATATTGATTCAATATTGAAACCGAGATGGTTTACAGACTACCAAAAAAAGTCACGATTTCAATTTGATATAAATGCAATAATTTACAGAATCGGTGCCCAGAGGCTTGCCATATCGCTATTAGACATTTCAAAATTTGCTTCATAACACGCACGAGTGACAAACATTTACCAAAATAATTCGATAATAATGAATATGTGATATGTCGCGTGTAAACACTAATTGCAACCGACGGCCATGGCAAATATTTGAACTATATTATAATATGGTTTGTTGGTGCCATGTACTACCTACCTAACAACTGGAATCTCTATTTCCCTATTGATGTTGTCAAATGCAAAATAAACTCTGTCCGTCTGTCTGGTCCGTTTTTACGGAAAAACTGCTAAACCGATTTGGCTGAAACTCATTATGTATATATTTTCTATACCGAGGATGAGCATAGGATACTTTTTATTCCAAAAATGAGATTTTTTATTGAGATTTGGGATACAAATATATTTGTCTATCTGTTATGCTTTTACGGAAAAACTATTAGACCGAATTGGCGGAAAATATATGTAATTTTAATACTGAGGGTGGTCGAGAGCTACATTTCATCCTAGATGGTATAGATTTGTGTTAAAACTATCCCAGAAAGTAGGATAGGGTAGGATTTATAGTGATTTTCTATTTTCTTCGTTTCAAACATTTCGGAGCATTTCGGCCATAACAGCTTTGTATTTTTTTTTATAAAGAGCAGGTTCGCCTTTGACTGGTGTCAGGCGGAAATGCGGTCTAAGGTGGAGCACGCTTACCTAGAAGATACCTGTTCACGCGTGACTTGAAGACACCTAGATTTTATTCTTCAGGACATACTGACGACGGTAGAGTTTCACTCCTCAGCGGTGTCATGAATGAAAGTGGAAGCATAGCGTTTCGTCCGTTTTGTTGGTATTTTCACCATATATCGGTGGCGTGAGCCCGTATGTCTACTTGTCCGATGGTAAAATGGTGAGGGAGGAACCAATTTATGTAATTTCGTCGCACACTCCTCGAAGTATATCCTATAGAATACCGACAAACTAGAGATTTACGTCGATGATTTAGGCTCGGAAGCGTCTCGCCGTAAAGTCAGTTATTGCCTACCAGTTTCCCAGTTCTTTTCTCAATTGACTCGAGTGTCTCTAGCTGGTATTAAACTGAGCCATCTCAAGGATGAGAACAATATTCTATGAGAGCAGTACCCTGTGCAAGACCGCTAGTATAGTTGTTCCTGGGCTTTTGATTCCAGGTACACTTTGGACATGGAGCAGACTGATGTGATTTCCTGCCTGGCGTTGGTCTCCCATGTGATGTGCTACGCTAATTCTGCCATCAACCCTCTCATATACAACTTCATGAGTGGTATGTATGGAAATTGCTATTTGTAGTAGCAAAATACTATAGGTTGCGGAAGGTTCCGCTTTATGATTTTATTTTATTGCGAATATAACAAACGAGTATACGGCTCAACTGATGGAAAGCGGTTACCATCGCCTATGGACATTTGTAACACCAAGGTGTTACAAATGTGCTGCTGCTCTCATAAGGGAGACTGGAACCTGGTTACTAATACCCGAACACAACTCAAGGTTGTTATGACAGCATGCTCTAGGTCAGGGGGTGATGCCATCCAGACTGGCTGTGGGTTTTTTTGTCACCTCCTACGATAGGCCAGGGGGGCCTCTTTTCTTTCACCATATCCCAATTACTTGGAGTCGGCACAATATGTCTTTTCCTTCGACACTCCTCTATTCTGACATGCATCTTATGTCACACCACATATCACCATATCATCCTTCACACAATCCATTCATCTTTTTTTTGGTCTACGTCTACATTTGTACCAATCTTGTAATTTATTTATTTTTTTGTCACGTGACTATCATCCCTCCTCATTATATGCCCATATCAACTTAGTCTTCTTCCTATAAATTTTTCAGTCACGGCTGCAACTTTCAAAGATCTCCTTTTGTACTCATTTCTCACCTTATCCATTCTCGTAACACCACACATCAATCTCCACATTCTCATCTCTCATCAGCTGAGTGGAGACGTTTGTGGTTTATCACTTTAGAGGCCCAACATTCGGACCCGTAAAGCATGAGTGGTCGTATGACAGATTTATATTTTTATTTTATTATTTTAAATATATATACGATAGGCCCCCCGGCCGCAGGAAATTGTATTTTTTCCCGTTCCTGCACGGATAATATTTACCAATACAAACATGTTTTTCCTGGAAAATGGAACTTTTTCGGTCTATTCATGTAAATAGTATCGTATATAAACGTCCCACTGTCGGCTTTGAACATGCCATTTATAGGATAGTATATCCGCCACGCTTATACAAGACGAAGTGGCGAATTTGACACATTGGTAATCTTAATGTGTAGGTTTCATCGCGAGGTTTTCTTTCATCATTAGTACATGATTTAAATTTTAACAAAATGCACATATGATCACAAAATTGCATAAGGGATGCATGCTTCCTGCACAGTTGTCGTAGCCACAGGACTTAGTTCAGATTTAATTATGTTTTTCAGGAAAATTTCGTCGAGAGT
Organism: Dendrolimus punctatus; assembly: GCA_012273795.1. Taxonomy (NCBI): domain Eukaryota; kingdom Metazoa; phylum Arthropoda; class Insecta; order Lepidoptera; family Lasiocampidae; genus Dendrolimus; species Dendrolimus punctatus. The sequence continues at coordinate 428,833 of CM022552.1, read as the reverse complement.
TCAAAAGAGCATTCTGCTGCGCCCCCAGCTCGTTGCATGAGAACTTCACCACGCTGACCAGGATGACCACTTCGCGGAAGAATCCTGATCTCCTGAGCTTCGATTCTAAACCCAGCCCAAGAAATGTCTGCAGTACCACATTCATCCAGAACACCAATGGCTACGATACCAGAAGCTCTATTAAAAAATAAATACTTTCTACCAATTATGAATGAGCTTTTTCAAAAATCGTACTAAATACTATACCAGTGAATAAAGAAATCAATAATTGAGATAATTTTTATCGTAGTTTTACATGCCGACAAAGGTAAACGCACACTGCCGGTCATAAAGCGCAGTTTATTGCTTTCCCGCATTTAGGAATTCTTTTGTTAACTTTGTGTTTAGAATTTGTAATTAGGAAAAACATTATATTTTTATTGTGCTTGTTTGATGGCCGTCATTAGTGTCGAACTAATCCTTGTTGTTATTGTATTACGTCGAAGCTTGCCAGGTATGGCATCGGTGCATTATAAACCAATGCCTCAATGCGGAGAGGGGCAGTCAAGCGACGATTACGATACGAGCAAGACTTGAGCATTCGATGAGCGATATAGTGCCGGACTTTGCGCGTGATATTGAACCATGCAGTGTGCACTGGTTGTGTCCATTTATATTTGTACCTTGTTTTCTACGTGTTTGTACAGTTCTAATAAACTCTCTAGTAATTCCAACGGCATTTTAATTCGAGTCCTGTGTAGCTCGTAACAGTATTGAAAAATGTCGCAACCTCATAGATTTAGTACGAGCGTACAAACTTCTGACTTCATAACATGTACAATTATGAGGAATCAAATCAAATAATTATTTGCATAAAAATATGGTAGTCATACAAATAGTATTTATTAAATCATAGTTAAAAAGTAATCTATGATATGATTGATATATGATATGATACGATACATATATATTTTTTTTTCGACTTGTACACATAATAAATACGTTTTAACGTTTAAGCGGTATTATTTATTTAGTATCGATTTGGCTTTTCATGCTGTCACGAACAAGATGACATTGTCTAACGGTATGTCAAGTTATTCAGCTACGAACTTGTTCATTTTAATATTAGTTTAATTTGTTTATATATTATATGGAGCTAATCTAATTACACGTTCAAATGTTGTTGAAGAAAAGCGGCCAAGAAACTTCACAAACATGCTATCTAAAAAAATAATAAAAAATGAAAGTATATAGATTATAGAGTAAAAATATAAAAAAAAAAAAATAATTAAAAACTAGTGCGTAGCTGAATAAAATTGACAATACACTTCGAAAATGTATCTTTTTTTTCCGACCATGCAATGAAAGCGCGAAAGTCGGATAAACTAAAAAAAAATACGCGCTTAAACGTTAAACGTATTATATAGATACGATATGATTTTAAAAGTGATGTTATTTTAACGCTTATTCTTTTATATGTAAATAACTAGCTGTGCCTGCGATTTCGTCCACGTGGATTTCTTCGCGGAACCCTAATTTTAAAGTAGCCTAAGTCACTCCCTATAACATTAACTATCTACCATTGAAATCCCATCAAAATCGGTCCAGCCGTTTCATAGATAAGTCGGAACATTAGAACAGACAAGACTTTTACAAGATTTTTTTTAACTTGCAACTGATGTATGTATGTAGGTAAGTTTGCGTGGAATCTTGCAAGTTCAATTTGTCCAACTTCCCGGTTTCCGATTGAGCTGAAATTCTGCACGCGTATGTATATCGCGTGACATTGCAATATGGTACCGTGGGGCTGATCTGATGTTGGAGTCGGAAGGTGGCCATAGGAACTCCTGTACTAAACAAGATAGACCCGTCGTGTTTGGGCTCGTTTTACTTGTCTTGGCTAGCACTCTGCTGCTACATGATATCCATGATCTCAAAAGCTGGTATCTAAAAAGCTTATTTATTTATTTTTTATTTTTATTGCTAAGTACAGCAGACAATCTGACGGCCCAACTGTGATGGAAAGTGGTTACCGTGCCTATGGACATTAGCAATATTAAATATGATACCAATTTGCTGCCGCTCTTTACAGGAAACTGGAACCTGGCCACTAATACCGGAACACAACTGACGGTTGTTATGGCGCATATTCTATTAGGGTGGTAGCCATCCAGACGGGCAAATACCGTACCATCTGTATTCTTTTTCCTTTGCTGCACGGCTAAAACCGATAACAGACAGGATACACAGGCAGACAAAAAAACTTAAATACCGAAAATGAAATCATTTTCGGAAGCAGGTTCGAATTATCCACCCTAATTTTTTCACATATTTATTTTGACATTACAAACAGAAACTTTAATTTTATTTATCTGTATATATGTTAATATAGATTTTATTCTACCAATGTATCTCCGTATACTTACTGATATTAGACGGATCAACCAAATTGAATCGATTTGATTGAAAGTCATATAAGTGAAAGGATGGGACGGTTTAATGACATTGAATGAATCAATCAATTTTATGTTGTTTGGTTGATTCACCCATATTAAAATATTAAAATGAACCGTTTAATATTCGCTTAAGTGCAAACTCGTTCTCGAAAAACACGGCCTAAAAATTTTCATAATCTTTTCAATCAATGTATTACATGTACATATATTTAAAATTAATTTAATAAAATAAATGACGATTTTTAGAGTTTTATTTACTTCTGACATTATTAGTTAACTTAATCTTAGTCATATTATAATCAACTTTTAAATTACATACATACATAACTTCACGCCAGGTCCCTTGCGGGGTAGGCACGAACAACAGAGCGCCACACAGGCCCATTCTTACACACCTCACTTGCTTCTTAGACATTCATAGCTCTTGTCATGCACGCTCGTCTGTTCTTAAGGCTCCTAACATCACCTTCTGCTAACACATGATCAATTTGATCATGGTAGGTGTGTCGTGGCCTTCCACGACTTCTGCATCCATCCACTTTTGCATTGTATATCTGTTTAGTCATTCTTTCATCATACATTCTTTCCACATGCCCTAACCACCGGAGCATTCCTTTCCTTACCTTCACCTCGACACTCTCTTTCAGACCAACTCTCTTTCTTCTTTTATTACCTAAAAAATAAACAAACTTGAAATTTGTAATTTTTTATATACTTAGATTTATAAGTATTGTTACATGCTGTGGGTACTGGGATTGGAAGGCAACATTGATCTAAAAAATATGCCTTTATTAAGCCAATACAAGTATAACTCACACTGCACAGTCAGTCCGATACGTTCTTCAAGTCTGGGTTAAAACTACACTCGATGATAGTCACATCCATAGATAACACAAACCAGCTCGTAGGCTTCTCTATTCTGCTCTGTAACGCACGATTCCTACAACGCTTCCACGAAGATAAGTCTTCTTCTCTGACATGGTCTTCTCCCTCAGCGAAGTGACACTCGAAGGATGCCCGATGCTCTTCAACGAGTTACCCTGTCGCATTGCCTTGTGCGCCGCTCCCGATGACCCTATTAGAAGCCTCGTCGCTCCCGCGGTGCTTTTCTCCGAGACTCGTTCCAGGGTCCACTCGTCCTTCCACACGCGTGACACCTCCGGCGCTTCCCAATACGACGCTCGCAGACTGTTAACAACGCCAGTACGTAATACGAAGAGCGCCACCTCGTCGCATAGAAAGTTTTTTTTAGGGTCGGGGGATGGTTGAGATTCATTATACACTATTCATATATGCATATACATGGTATGTATTAAATTAATAATAGATAGATAGATAGATAACTCTTTATTGTACACCAATACAAACATGAACTTAAGACTAAAATTATATCTAGTTATGTACAAAGGGCGGTCTTATCGCTAAAAAGCGATCTCTTCCAGACAACCCCAGAAATGAAATTATATGATAATGGCGATGGTGGTATACGTAACATATAGTACAAACTACTTACATTTTAATAATAAATACATAAATTATATATATATAAATATATGGATAAATTTTATATATTACATAGATATATACTTAATATACATACCATACAAATACATATCTACAAAATATATAATAATAATCTATGGCCATTTGTCGCAATTTTGTAATCCTTAGTCAAACATGGACTGGCACGCACTTGCCCAGATTTTTTTATTGTTGAAATACTAATGCATGCGAAAACGCACTGGAATTTAAATACGGTTTGGGTTTAAATCCTTCGCGTGGGATTTTCTAAAGAATTTCATAGGTTTATAGACTTTGTGGAAACAATATGTAATCGTATATATATGTCGCAGAACGGCCTCATTCTCACGACATCATCTTTAGTTATTGCAGGTTTAGTGGCCGTCATCAGGATAAAATGCGAGCATAAAACACGATGGCCACGATTTATACACTTTTAATTTAGATTTAAAAGACATTTTAACATAGTTTAGAGCGAGCAGCGGGTTCAGGGCACCCGCTCATACTTCTTAACTTAATACTTTCTTTAAAATACTCCATGGTCCAACTCGACCTATTGCCATCAACCAAATGTGCCACAAAAACTCCTCAGTCTACCCAAGTAGATATTACTCAAAGTATAGAGGGCGCTGACCCCGCTCTGCCATATGCTCTGCTCCGATTGGTCGTTTATTAAATTACAATATTCATAACTTTTATTAGGTTAGAACGATCTTGAAGTTATAGAAACATTTTACAAATCTATATATATATATATATATATATATATATATATATATATATATATATATATATATATATTATATATATATATATATATATTGTACTCGTATACAGGCTATTTTCATTTGCGAATTATCATAGGCAGTTTAAAATTGGTTAAAATGTAAAATACCTTTGTAGGCACTTCAATTTCTATAATAAATAATTAATTTTAATGTGCGAGTGTACCCGGGAGAAATGCATGTATGCAGAAAATGAAACGTGTGTCACCGGGTATACTCGATGCATTAATCTTTTTATCATCATTATTTTATTGCAGGAGTTCAGCAGACAGGCAGACGGCCCCCTTGAAAGGAAGCGGTTACGATCGCCTATGGAGATTTGCAACACCAAAGTTTCTACAATTGCGCTGCTGCTCTGTTATGGGGGACTGGAACCTGGTCACTAATGCCGGAACACAACTCAAGGTTGTTATGGTGACATATTTAAAACTAGGGGTGGTAGCCATCCAGTCGGGTAAATACCCTACCACTTGGCTGTGAGTTTTTTGTCTCTTACGACAGGCCGCCCGGCCACCGTAAATTGAATTATTTATCCGTTCCTGCACGGATAAAATCTAATATATAAAATTCTCGTGTCACAGTTTTCGTTGCCATACTCCTCCGAAACGGCTTGACCGATTTTGATGAAATTTTTTGTGCTTATCCGGTATCTATGAGAACCGGCCAACATCTATTTTTCATCCCCCTAAATGTTAGGGGTAGTCCATCCCTAAATTTTTAATTTTATTTTTTAGACAATATTTTTAATTTCTATTTTTTTATGATACAACATATAAAAATACATACAATCCTCAATTTTCAACCCTCTACGATCAACCCCTATTTTTTTACCGGGTAGGATAACGTCTGCCGGGACAGCTAGTAATATATATAATATTAGTTTCAGTCTTTAATTTCATGTTTGTATTGGTGTACAATAAAGTGTTATCTATCTATCTATATTATCTATGCTCATAATGATAAATCAATACTTGAAGCTTAACAGCACACGTTTGAACACAACTTGCTACTTAAGTAATAGAAATGTAAAGCAGGTGTTATAATTTTCAGTTTGTCCTTTAAGAAAATGAATAAAAACTTGATACCAAACCCAGAGGCCTGTATCTACACGGACCTCGGACTGTATTTTAAAAGGAGCTATTTTATGTCTAGTACTGTAACGCCATCTCTTGCAATTTCCCAATGCTAATTCGTTTTGAATAAATTTATAGCGAATGGAAATTCGGTCAGCAATATGTTGACACCAGAACTCGTGGCCTGAATTTACAGAGACCTCTGACAGTACTTTAATGGGTGTTAGTGTGTTAAACCTTACTTTTGTGTCTTCGTAAATGAATTTATATGCATGTTTTTATAGATGGCACTGTATATCTAAGATAGTTGCGACATCTCTTATCATTTTCCAGTACTAAATTCGTTGATAACGAATATGAAAGAAAAGGAAAGAAAGAGAAACATTTAAGCCGTATTTACATTATAAAAGTAGTGGCATGAAAATAGTTCCGTGACATTAATTTTATCAACAATTTCACGTGCAAACGTCAAGTTTTACAATGCATGCATCGATTTCACGACACTGAAACAGTGGACCGTTTACGTCTGCCGCAGGACCGACGACCGATCGACCGACGACCTGGGCAAGGTTGCCGATAGGTACTAGACGAGGAAGTCAGAGGACAGGGATGAGTGGCGCCGACTTGGGGAGGCCTACGTCAAGCGGCTGCGAATGTTTCACGAAGACAACTAATAACAAATCAAAGAACATATCCGATGGTCCAGAAATTATACTTTCTTCAGTAATTCTTCTTCCATGTTAATTAATAGAAACTCTCAGAGCAGACAAGATATCAAACTCTGTAGCCGACAGAGTACATAAATATAGTCTGTCTTTGCAGACACCTCTGACGATAACTTAAATAATAAACGCTGTTTGGTCTAAGGTCTCAATAATGTAATTATTGCCTAATCAGTCCAGGAGGGAGGGCAATTTAATATTAAACTGCTACTCATTTTTCGTTCGCCATGTCCCAATTATTTGGGGTCGGCAAATTATGTCTATTTCACAGTCCTCTATTTTGACATACGTCTTCTATCTCACCACAAATGATCATATCATCCTTCACACAATCCATCTTTGTTTTTTTGGTCTACCTTCACAAGCCTCTACGTGGTTAGCAAATAGGGAGGTGGGAAGACTTAAAAGGTAACCCTTTGCACCACCATAATTCGAAAATCGTATAATTTGTTTAATTATGATTACTTTTTTTGAGACAGCTCGTTATGTCCGTGTTGTCGAGGAGCTGGAGAGCCTCGACATTAATTTTTGAGAAAATTTTCTATAACAGAGAGGAAGATCTGTTAAAAATATGATTTCTTGCCAAAATAACCACTGAACCCAAAAAGTGGAATACCTTCCCAAAACAATATACATTTTTTAAAGTTGACACGGAATGAGACATAGGTCATTGTGTACCCTTGTTTTAAATAATTTATATTTTTATGCAAGCGAAACGAAGCGTGTTCTTAATGTCTCTTGGGGATTACGGTGTATTTTGTTCTTCGTAGTACAGTAGGGGAATGAAAATGTTCGTCGCCTTAAAGTCGACTTTCGCTTGCACAAGTACCAGTCACGCTGCCAACATATTAATAAATGTTACGTTTGTAAAATAAAGAAACATGAAAAAAGAAAATTGCAGTGTTGGCAATGACAGACATTGAGCACACGGGAACAAACAGGATATAATCATTACTCTTAACATAAATGTTGAAGCCCTTAAGAGACCAGCAGCACATTTGTAGCACCTTTGGTGTTGCAAATGTCCATAGGCGATGGTAACCGTTGTCTATCAAGTGGGTCGTCTGCCTGTCTGCTGAACTCCTGCGATAAAAAAGCCAATAAAATAGTTTACAAATCTAAACGATTTTCTTACACAAGATAGAAAATCTAACAACTTTGATTTAAGTAATTTTAAACTTTATTGTTATATAGTTAAATATAATTCTCCGCGGAACAGTCTGTTCTGTGACTTAGTTTGAAAAGACAACATGTAGTCGTGGAACTTTAAATGAATCAATTTGAAAACTGGCGAACATTTTCATATCACGACTGTACATTGAGCTAAATTTTAAAACATAAAGCAAGTGCGTATCAAAAATCGCATAATAAAAGATTTTGTAGAGGTAACAAACGTCTATTATATTTTTTTTATAGCTAAGGAACCATAAAAATATCGGGGGTTTTGTAGATCAACGCCCACTTAGAAAGTCCCGCATTCGATAAGCCGCATAAGCGAGCTTAAATTATCAAACGTAAAACTTTTATCTCGTTATTGTTAGCGAGATAAAAAAGGAAATATATTTGTGCGGTGGAAGCCACAGGTAAAAAACCCCTTATATTATTAGTAATAATGGTACAATTTTGTTGACTTCAGTTATTATGTAAATGTTTGTAGAATAACAATAAATAAATAGATTAGACTCACCCAAAACCCCGTCGACTAAGAACGTCCACCTTGGTTTCATAAGTAGATATCACACATATACGGAAACTGAAACACCCCTATCCAATCATTCAAACAATGACAATTACTTCTCAGGGCGGCCACCATTTAGTTTTTTTCAACAACTCACTGCACTTGCCAAAAATCTTATTTCTCACATGTCTGTCTTTTTAACACCACAAACGAATCCGACGACAAGATCGACGCTATCTTGTACCAAGGCAAAATTGGGGGACAGAGATATACATACATACATACTATTATACAAAAAGAGAAGGAATATGTATGTATCAAAAATGTGCGTTGTGGTTTCAACTAAAGATGGCGGTACAATGACTTGAAAATTCGTTTTGACAATAATGTTTGTAAAAGATGCGAAAAAAGTTCTCTGAATATGTATATAAAATTAAAAATAGTGTACAAAATTACCTAAAACATAAATTATTAAATTAAATTGTGAAAATCCGGAGATTACTTATAATTAAAATTTCTATCAGTTTTGCCACAAATTAGTTCACCAACAGCAACTTAATTCACAAGCAATTTTGTGTAATTGAATATAAAAAAATATAAGGACTTTTGAGATCAACAACTTCTGTCAAAGACCCGGACCCAAAACCGCAACAACGAAATAAAATTCACCCAACAATCAGTAACTAAACTAAGAAGTAAGAACTAATTTTTGCCAATTCGAATTTAAAAAAAAATGTCAGGACTTTCGACTTTAAGGCCAACGTCCACTTTTTTTTAAGACACGTAGAAACCATTTATTCAATTAATTTCTTTCTTTCTCGTTCAAAGTTCAAAGAATCCGGGGATTCTAAAAGCCGTAATAATGAGTTCAAATTAGCTCAACAATCAGTAAATAACTAAACTAATAAATTAACTTTTGACTAATTGAAGGAGTTACCGCTATGCAAATACTGTCTTTCACTGTCCGCTAAACTTTATTCAAACTGCAAAATTTGTTTTTGGGTTATCTAACAACGTTTCCTTTTCATTTGACTTCGTAACATTTTAATTTTACATTCGATCGATGTTAGCAAAACTTCGTTCGTGTTTTATAACGACGTCCATTAGTTTAGGTATAAAAATATTCTAAATGTTGATCAGTCAAGTTTCATTTAAATCCGTTCAGTAGTTTTTATGTGATGCTCTAACAAACTGACAGATAGACAAATTTGAAAAAAAATTTTGGAGTCTACCGGTTCGAAATAGACCCTTGTTTTTTTTCCTTTTTTAAGTTCACTGCACAAACTCGATCCGTCTAGACCCTTGTCATATTATATATAGATAGACACGTAGAAGATTATATGTATAACTAAGATATAACTGCGACTTTGCCCACGCTTGACTTGAAATTTAAAAAAGAAACGTAAGCTATCGTTTTAGTAGACTGCAACCTGGTCCCGGGAGAAAATATATGCTAAATTCCCGGGATAAAAAATAACTGATTTTTTTGGTGGCCATTTTAAATCGTTCGCAGAACAATTCTCGCAGAATTCTCGGGATAGAATGTAGCGCAGATTTTAACTCTAAAAATTTCCTGTCGATTAGCCAAAACCATATTGAGATTGGCTTAGTAGCTTGTACTTGAATTCCGAACAAACAGACAAGAAATTTAAAAAGAAATGCATCGTGTTCTACATTATTTATATAGTCTACTAGTGGCCCCAGTAGACGTTGTCCTACTCTGAAAAAATATGAACTGCTCCCAGCGCCACCTACCGGTTCCAATTGTGGAATTAAACCATCCGGGGACCCACTCAAACACATAAAAACAAAATCGCTCCCCGTTGTTAAGAGGATTCTAGAACCCGATCTCAGCGCCACCTACCGGTTCCAACGGTATAAAAACTATCCTATCTTTCAAGTTGGATCAAACTGCACACGGTATGCAAATTTGATTAAAATCGGTTGAGTAGTTTAGGAGTCCATCGCGGACAAATATCGTGACACGAGATTTATATATATAAGATTGCAGTTGTGTTTTTAAATACCTTCAATGTATGGAACATTGAAGCTATTTAAAAAACACGCCATGTTTTCAATTTTATAATTATTACTAGCTGTCCCGGCAGACGTCGTCCTGCCCGGTAAAAAATAGGGGTTGATCGTAGAGGGTTGAAAATTTAGGGTTGTATGTATCTTTTAATGCTGTATCATAAAAAAATAGAAATTAAAAATTTTGTCTAAAAAATAAATAAAAAATTAGGGGTGGACTACCCCTAACATTTAGGGGGATGAAAAATAGATGTTGGCCGATTCTCATAGATACCGGATAAGCACAAAAAATTTCATCAAAATCGGTCAAGCCGTTTCGGAGGAGTATGGCAACGTAAACTGTGACACGAGAATTTTATATATTAGTTTTATGATTGTATTATTTAAGTTAAAAATAATATTATAGATATTGTAATTGATACCATATTCTAAAGGAAAATTATTATTATTAGAAACACGTTATAATAGTTCAAGAAAGAAAGAAAATAGTTAGTAAAGTGTCAGAATATATCTCTAAGTCATAAGTACGGATTAACGACCCTCTCAAGGCTGTAAAGTGTTCTCGCGTTTCCAGACCACGCTCCTCATGCAGGCGTCGATCTGAAGTGCCCATCATTACTTCTTCTTGCTACTTATGAGTGCAAATGTTTCTATCGAACTATATAAGGGGATTGGTCACAGAGAAATTCAGCGTGAAAAGTCTGTCTAAACACTAATTGAAACCAAAGCTGTAATTAAATATATTTATTTAGATTATTTCATATCTTATACCAATATATAAAGCTGAAGAGTTTGTTAGCTTGAACACGCTAATCTTAGGAACTACTGGTCTGATTTGAAAAATTCTTTCAGTGTTAGATAGCCCATTTATCGAGGAAGGCTAAGGCTATATATCATCACGATAAGACTAATAGGAGCGGAGTACCAATGAAGAATGTTTCAAAATCCAGGGGGTTTTTTAACTTACTTTTTTTTAACTATTCCACGCGGACGAAATCGCGGGCAGAAGCTAGTATACCTATATATTGGTATTCTATAAATGTCTGGATTTACGTAAGTATGTATATTTATATTGTAAAATCCTATATTTTCTCTGCTTCACCTACATCGTCACATTTGTTCAGAATTTCTTTTAAGCAGGTTGTCTGTAAGAGGTCACTTTTAGCGATATTGTAATTATGTATTTTGTATTTGTTTATTTTGGTGAGCAACAACGTATTATCTATCGAATTTTAGTGATACATACATAGTATCTAGCCAGTTTCCCATGGGGGTAGGCAGAGATTATGATCTTCACATCTTCATAACAAACAATTTTCGTTTCATCTACTTTCATTAACCTCTTCATACATGAACGTTTATTTATTATTCCATATTTATATTTTAAAACGTTATTTTTTATATTTTAGAGCAGATATCTGAAAAACTATTTTTTTTATATTGCTGGAGAGTAGCAGACAAGCTAACTGCCCATCTAATGGAAGGTGGTTACGGTAGCCTGTGGATATTTGCAATACTAGAGGTGCTACAAATGGACTGCCAGCTTCAAAGGGGTCTAGAGCCTGGGCAACAATGCTTGAATACAACTTAAGGTTGTTGTAGATTTCACGTGAGTGGTGACTTGCAAGTTTACGAAACAAAACAGTATTTATAGTAAAATACCGGTGCGTTTGCGCGTATAACAAAGTGCGCCGTGTGCAGGTCGATGCTGCCGGTCAACTGAACGGGGTAGGGGGTGTACTAGGTTAATGCGCAAGCTTCGGTGCGCCTTTTATTAACGTAAGTTAAGTAGTACTTAGGTCGTTATTTTTGCACGTAAAAGCTTTTTATGAAAAAACTGATTTTTTTTTTTTTTAAGTTAAGTTTTTTTTTTTTTTTTTTTTTTTTTTTTTTTTTTTTTTTTTTTTTTTTTTTTTTTTTTTTTTTTTTTTTTTTTTTTTTTTTTTTTTTTTTTTAATGTCTTGAGGCACGTGATGTCTGACTTGAAAAAATTATAAAAAAATCTCAGTGTTTTTTCATTAAAAGGAAGCTTTTAGGGGGGCGTCGCAAGAAATTTAATTTTTAACGACCACGCTAATGTACATACATGTAAGTTTATATTTAAATATCAATTTATTTTTAACAATGTGTTTATACGTTTTAAGCCCTGATGGGCACGTATCGTCTACAGTTGTTATGGCGGTATACTCTAAACCACGGGTGATGTAATCTCAAACGTCAATTTGATGACACAACAGTAAATAGTAACATAAAAACTCTCCTAGATTAAATGAGCACGTCAGAGAACGACCGAAGTTTTGGCTCTTCAAAAAATTATCTTCGATTTTGGTATACTGAATACGCTTATACTGTGTCAAATACTAAATTTTCGTTAAAGGCACTTTTGTATATTAAAACATATTCCAGTTTGTATGTTTATGAGCTAAAACAAGTTTACAGAAATTAGAAAAATAAACAAAAAAATGTGCCCCTTTTTGGAGGCCGATCAAGTGATAACTAAATATTGAAACTGATTAACTTTAAAAAAGCTTAGGTTATTACATACATTTTATATATATTAATATGATAATGTAAGGAAAGGTTATTTATTAATAAAATCTTTTATTGATTATAAAGTATATTTTATTCTTAGTTACAATTATTGAATATGTATATAAGAATTTTGTATGTGCATTATTAGTATCCTTATTTAAGTTAATTACCGAAATGCGGCTAGCGCTGCGGGTCAGAGTGAGAGTAGAGGAGTCTACCGCTGCAGTATGCGTGAAAGAAAGGGAAGCCTGACAGATTGGCGCCAAACGCGTTACATAACGAAGCGGTTTACCCTCCCATAAGAATTATCACTAAAAAAACATACATAAAACCCTAACGATATCACGTAGTATAAAAGAATTTGTGCCATATTTTTAATAAAAACTCTATAAACAGAAGAAAACCTAAAGTGCATGGCATGTGTTTACATACTCGCGCTTTCCTCGTCACTTCCCTGCTGGCTGCCGTTGTAGTGGGTATGACGTAAAGGCATTAGCTGTTTCGATACTCGATGTATATATTGCCAGTGGTCTGAAAATATATTTAAATAATTTTTATTAGATTCACGACCCACTGGACCGACATTTGCTTTCTCATATCGTTTTGACGGCTATATAATCGGATTGCGACTCGATATTGATGCTCGGAATAACTCGATCAGAATATTACAATCGATCAATCATTCGGATTGTGGTTCGCTATGATATTAATCTTTTTCTAATATAACTGAGAATAGAAAGTGACAGGTGACATTCCCGCGGAAACACGTTTTGGCGAATTTCTCCTAGTTTTCTTTCGTGTTTTTCTGTTTTCCTGGCTTTGTGTTGTCATTTATTTGTTGGTGCTGGTTATTTTTAAGTTTATTATTAGTGGTAAGTACTTTATTTTATAAATGCCGCAGTCTGTGGGAGAGAAAGTCCCTCCTGATAGGGGGAGACATTCTCTAGGAATGGAAGTGGGCGAATCTCACGCTACTGGCCAAACTACGGAAAAATTGCGAGCTAAACGATCTTTAGAGGTTTCTTCAGAAATTCCCGAGAAAAGAATTTTGCCTCCTTCAGCCTCCATCCAACATACATACACCAGACCTGGATTTGAGGCAAACTCAGACCTCAGGTATTCTGAAACTGACTCAGGCCCTTTTATTGTTCACGTTTCGGGTCCCGATGGTGACCTGCCCAAATCATCCAACAACATGCGTGCCCTCAAGATAGCTCAAGCTATTTACAACAGCAAAGTCCCAGGTATTGAAGAAATAAAAAATATAGGTAGAAACAAAGTTTCCATTTATTTTAAAACATTTTCGGAAGCTAACTCATTCTTATCCCTCCCTGTTCTAGAGTTAAATAATCTTACAGCACTAATTCCCCGTTTTCATCTTACCCGTATGGGTGTAATTCATCAAATTCCCCTAGATTGGACTTTGGAGGACTTGGTTTCATGGACTGAGTGCCGTCCAGAGTCTACAGTAGTAATTAAAGCACGTAGACTAAATAAAAAAAAACGTGTAGAAGACACCACTTGCTGGGAACCGACTGGTACTGTAGTTCTCACCTTTTTAGGCCAATTCCTCCCAAGCCATGTTTATTGTTGCAACCTCTCTTTACCTGTTGGAACATACACTCTTCCCACTATACAGTGTCTTAAATGCTGCCGTTTTGGACACATTCGAGACAAATGTAGATCCAATCCACGCTGTTCTCGCTGTGCTGGCCCGCATGAAAATGTCTCTTGCCAAGTACCTGAAGATAAAATTTCTTGTTTGTTTTGTTCGGGTAATCATGCAGCCACTGACTCTAGATGTCCTGAGCATGCACGCCAAAGAAACATCAAAGTTATTATGTCCCATGAAAATATTGGATATGTTGAGGCAGCTCGTAGATTCAAACCTGTTCGAACTTCCTATGCTGATATTTCCTCAACAATCTCAAACAAACCTGCCTACATGCCCTATCCTCCCTGAATTCTGTACCCTCCCCTATGTGCTCTGATCCTTCCCCCAGTTCTGTCCAGTCTGCTTCAACTTCTTCATATAGGAAAACTGTTTACATACATAGAAAACCTAGACAGGAGCTAAGTAAATCATATGATCACTTAGCTCATGCCAATATTGTTTCTCCTCCACCTTCCTCTTTTCCAAACGGTTGTGCTCTTGGCGATAACTCCCCTAATATCCCTACACCTAATGATAATTTAGCTCAAATTTTGTCAACAGCTCTTATTAATATGTTTTCTAAATGTGGTGATATACAACCGTACAATGTCATAGATATGTTACAAAAAATTATTACTTCTCTTATAAACTCTTCTATTCAAAATGGCGAAGGTCCTACAGTGGAATTGTCGTAGTGTTAATAATAAAAAACATGAAGTATCCTTTTTAATTAATCGGTTTAATCCTTGCCTTTTTGCCCTCTCTGAAACATGGCTGAGCCCTGGTTCTCTATTTAGAGTACCTGGGTTTTCATGTATCCGAGATGACAGATCGGATGGTTGGGCTGGATGTGCTATTCTTGTAAGAAGACATATTACATTCTCCCGTCTCACCCTCCCCCCTCACTCACCTGATATTAATATTGTAGCTGTCCGTTGTCTTAACATAACATTTGTGTCTGTCTACATTCCTCATCCCAACACTCTCCTCATACAAGAACTTTTCTCTCTCTTATATCATCTCCCTGTCCCTCTCCTCATTTTAGGAGATTTAAATATCCGCCACACTTTATGGGGTTCAGCATCCTGTGATCCTATTGCTCCAGCATTTCTTGATATTCTAAATGACCTAAACTTATGCATCCTTAATGATGGAACTCCTACCCGCAGAGTTTCTCCCCTTCAAAATCCGAGTGTCCCAGACCTTACTTTGTCCTCTCCCTCCATAGCCTACTCTCTTTCATGGTCTGTTCTTCCTAACTCTTACGGGAGTGACCATCTTCCTATTCTTTGTTCCTTGCCTGATTCTTCTCCCCCTCCTGTCACTCCAAACCCCCTCTTGAAGTTTAGGCTCTCACTAGCTGACTGGCATAAGTTCTCTTCCTTAGTCCAAAGTAAATTAAACTCTCTGCCTGATGTTTCCTTTCAAAATTTTATTTCCCTATATGATCAGTATGTATCTGCATTGACATCTGCAGCTGAAGAATCGATTCCCTTAAAAACTCGGTAAAAAATAAAATTCCCTCCCCCGCCTGGTGGGACTCTGAATGTTCCGCTTCAGTTAAAAAACGCAAGGAAGTAGAGATTAAATTTACCAGAAGTCTCACTTATGAAAACTATTTAGAATTTCAGAAAGTTTCTGCTTCCTCTAAAAGACTTTTGCGTTCTAAGAAAAGAAAAGGTTGGCAAGCTTTCTGCGAATCCCTTTCGCCCAGGACCCCAGCTTCTATGGTATGGAAGAAAATAAAAACCTTTAGAAAGTCCCAGAACGACAATAATATCAAGTCCATCTTCCTGGCTTCCCAATTTCATGCACAAACTGGCACCCCCTTTTGTTCCCCTTGAACCTTGTCCTCCCATCAGCTGTTCCCCTTCTGATGAGTTGAACCCCATGAACTCTAAATTTTCTTTTGCAGAACTATGTGCTGCCCTAGATCATCTCCGAGACTCTTCTCCTGGAGTAGATGGCATTCCTTATTCCTTTGTAATACAATCCTGTGAATCTTCTAAACATTTCCTTTTAAATCTTCTTAATCACATTTTCGTTTCCGCATCCATTCCAGAGTCTTGGAAACAGCAGATAATTATCCCCATATTAAAACCTGGCAAGGATGCTTCAGATGCTGATGCTTATAGACCTATAGCCCTATCATCAGTCCTTGCTAAAATTATGGAGCACTTAATTAAAAATCGGCTCGAGTGGATCATAGAAAGCAAAGGCATACTAGCCAATAGCCAGTTTGGTTTCAGACGAGGTTTAGGTACAATAGACAGTCTCAGCCTTATTACCTCAGACATTAGATTAGCTTTTTCCCGAAATGAGCATGTCGTAGGAGTCTTTTTAGACATCACTTATGCATACGACAACGTCAACCTTCAAATACTCAGGCAGAAGTTGCACAATCTGAGTATCCCCCGAGGATTGTCAACATTGTCACCAATATGTTCATGGAGAGATCAATCTCCGTCCGCGTTTCGGGAATCGACTCTCCCCCGCGTCTTGTCTGGAAAGGCTTACCCCAAGGCTCTGTCCTCAGCCCGATCCTATATAACATATATACGGCGGATCTAGAATCATCTGTAAGCTGCTTTTGCAAAGTCCTTCAGTATGCCGATGACATTGCTCTATACGCCACCTCTGACTCTTTCAGTGATGCTTCAAATCGTCTTAATTCAGCTCTTTTTTATCTTAACTCATGGCTTTCAGAGCACGGTTTGTCACTTTCCGCTTCAAAAAGCTCGGCTGTAATATTCTCCCGCAAAAGAGATATCCCTGCCCTAGACATTCACATTAACAATCATCCAATCCAAATTTCTAATTCTGTTAAATTTCTAGGTGTCATTCTCGATTCCAAACTTTCAGGCCTCCCCCACCTCAATTATATTTGCGAGAAAACGGAAAAAAACACTAACGTGATTCGAGCCCTGTCAGGCGTTAGGTGGGGATCTCACCCCTATTGCCAAAAACTGCTCTATAATGCCATCATCCGTAGCCATTTTGACTATGCTTGCTTCATACTGGAACCCTGCAATAAATCCGCCCTTCTGAAACTGGAACGCATACAAGCCAAATGCCTCAGAATCATCACAGGCGCAATGAAATCGTCTCCAACAAATGCTCTCCAGGTTGAGTGTGTAGACCCCCCTCTTGCTCTGCGCAGGCAGCTTCTGTCGGACAGATTCTTTTATAAAGTGATAGAGCTCTCAGACCATCCCCTTTTAGGTATCTTAGACCAACTCTTTCAAATCTCGTTCACATCTAGTTATTGGACTCACAAGTGTCTACCACTTCTTATAAATTCATATAAGAAACTAGTAGATCTCCGTACTGGCATTTTCCAAAATTATAAAAATCCTATTTTTGAATGTAGCTTTGAAAGTCTTGTTTATAAACCTAATGTAATTCTAAATCTAGATATTCACAAAAATTCCCCAAATGCTAATCAATTATTTTGTATAATTACTCAAGATCGTTGGCCAAATCACCTCCAATTTTTCACCGATGCATCAAGGCTATCTGAAAACGGTTCGGTTGGTTCAGCTATTTGGATTCCCAAATACAAAATTATTTTAAATTTCAAAATTCCTCCTCCTACCTCTGTTTTCACCGGCGAATCAATCGCTATTTTAGAAGCCATCCTTTATATTGAATCCCATAACATAAGTAAATCTATCATTTTTACTGATTCCTTAAGTTCACTTCAGGATATCTCAAAATTACCTTTACATGCGAAAAATAACTTTGTCATCTCTTTAAAAATAAAGGAAGCCCTCTTTCGTTGCCACTCATCTGGTTTAGATATTGTTCTTGCCTGGATCCCAGGTCACTGTGGAATCGGTGGAAATGAGATTGCCGACTGTTGCGCCAAGGAAGCTGTCTGTTCAGGTAGTAACAAGTATAATAAATGCTTTCCCCGCGATTTACGCTTACTCGCGCGGCCCCAGATGTTTGAGACTTGGAATGGTACCTGGCAACAGTCCCGTCTGACTGTTGGCAGATACTATGGTAGTTTGCAACCAACATTACGTCCCAAACCTTGGTTCTTCAGCTATAGAAAACTATCCAAGAAAGTTATATCAACTATTATTCGATTACGTCTTGGCCACTGTTGCTCTTCTGTATTTCTTGCAAAATTAAGGATTCGTGATAATTCTATCTGTGAGTGCGGCTTAGCTGAAGGTTCTGTCCACCACATTTTTTTCGAATGTCCTAAAATAGTTACCCCCCTCTACAGTATCTTACACAAAAATTTTCCCCGACCTGTCAATTTGGACTTTCTTCTCACCCTAGCTGATAGTAGGCATGTATATATATTATCAAAGTTTTTAACAATAAATAATATTTACCTATAATGTAGTTAGTTTAACATTCTATGTTTTGTGTTGTCCTCAGGATCCCAGAAAGTGATTTGAAAGATCACCGGCCAAATTTTTCTTTTTTTATTATATATTCTTATATGCACCTGACATTTTACCACCTACTGTGACATTGGCCAAATCAATGCAAACTGCGTTGGAGCCATAATCCCTTCAAAAAAGAAGAAAAGAAGAAGAACTGAGAATAAGTTTGGTGGGTCTATCCGCAAGAAGATATTGACCGTCTGTTAAATATAATGACTGTGGCCGAATGCGTCTTATTTAAAGCGTAAAAAAACATCGTTTAAAAAAACCAACTTCGAAAACTAAAAAGTATAAAATAATAAACTTTGACTTAGAATTTATTTAGTCAGAAAGAGAAAAAAAATATACAAAATTTTCTACAACTTCACAACAAGTCGGTTTATGAACAAACAACAACACACAAAAATTTATTGAACAAAAATTATCATATTAGTTATTATTACACTGTTATAACAACAAAATGTTGCAAAATATTGGCATTTTTAAGGTTTACTTGGCACCGAGTTCAAGTTTAGAATTTTTTAATATTATTTTGTATCTCTCTCTTATACGAATTTAACTTGAGAAGAGCTTATGTTATTACGTAAATTTTATCTATATTAATATGATAATAATAATAATAATACTTTATCAAAACGACTCATCGACTCTTCAGGTGATCAGAGGGCTGGTGCCTACCTCGGCCAACGGATCAGTATGGCGATCCAGCGAGGAAACGTAGCCAGCCTTCTGGGCACCTTACCCATAGAAGACGGTGATCTGGGCTCAGTATTCTACTTATAGTCTTGAGGGACTATGGGTAGAATACAATACAAATAAGTTAAGTTTTCTTACATTGTATTCAATAGTATGTAATTTAAATAATATATATATATAATATAATAATGTAAGGAAAGGTTATTTATTATATTATAAAATATATTTTATTCTTAGATACAATTCTTGAATATGTACATACATTACAATTTTGTATATGCACATTATTAGTATCATCGTTTAATGGGGATCGTTCACAAAAAAATACCCTGTGATTTTATATTTTTATTACATAAAATAGGGTATTTTAAGATACTAATTTGAATATTTTTGTATTTTAAGTGTTAGTTTTTTTTTATAATTCGATATTAAAATTATTTCTCCGATGACGTCATACAGGACAAGTTTACATTGATTTCTTTGCATAGAAAACAAAAATAATAAAACTTTTTTTTTGTTTGTTATGGCAATTGGTCACGCTTTAGATACAGCGACCATTTATAATAAAACTTACTAATCATAGTAATCTGTGCTACTACTATTTAAATGTCACTGTCATTACTCATTACGTATCGTGATCACTTTAGTGTTTTTTGTCGCTGGGCTTATAAGTTTTCGTGTTCAACCATTATTATTTTCTATAGTTGTCGTTAAATTTTTTAAAGTGATCTTTAGGGAAAAATCCATGTTACAGAACTGAAATCAAATAATGTATAGCTAGATTTTTTTTCACACCTGAAGCAGGCAAATAGGCAGACGGCCCACCTGATTGGATTTAGTAAGGTCAAATAAAGGTCAAACGCATTTCTTACAAAATACAAGAAAATCGTACGTTTTCGGAATTTTAACTAGACAGAAATGATTAGGGACACTATACCTCGAAATGGTTTTCAAATGAAAAAAAGAGGACAATCCCAATTCATCGTCATCTGTCTCGCTATGTCAAGACCAAATAAACGTTTTTGAAGTGATAACTTCTTATGGGAGCGTAAGCCGCTTCGTTACGTAACGAGTTATGGCGCCAATCTGACTGGTTTCCCTTTCTCTCTCTCTTCTATCACTTCTGTCGGATGTCTCAAGACGCATAGGTTTTTTCTTCTTTTTGTAGTTCCGTAGGCAAATAATGAAAACAGTGAACATTTGTCGCTTTTTAGGTGTAATTCGCTTATCCAAACTCCTTCACGTGTTCATTGAACCAATTGAGGACATTGTCAGGAAAATTTCAATGCCGTCGTAATTCAGAAATTTATAAATGTGGAATTACAGTCGCAACGCCCTCTGTTGACACTAACAACGAAAGAACAGGTAAAACGCCATCCAAGCATATAACACCCTCATCCACATGAATACTTAACGAAGCACCTTCCAACAGAAAATACGCATAAGTATTATTTAAACAGCAATGGAGGAATTTGATGTCGAAGATTGTTGACATAATGTGAGCTCTCCTAGGGGGCCCTTAGCTACTAGGTAAAGCAAAGGATTTAACAACTACCCCCGTTTCGAAGTGGAGTGTGTTCTCCCAGGGCACACTTCTAGCACTTTATTGCGCTGGATCGACTGTTGCGTAACTATGTTCTATATCTCAGCCTTTCCATCACAAACAAAAGCGCAGGGTCGACAGGGAGGAGGGGGTTTTTAGTGGGTATTGAGGTGCTCGCCCGTGCGGCATCACTCGGAGTCTCCACACTCCTCTGTGTAATCCATCGCGGACGGAACGCAAATAAAGCATACAATTGTTAGCGTTACCGCCCCCTGTGGATGCGTGCCGTTTCCTAGTGACGGCCCAGAGAGTGCGTAAATCAGTTAGTCATTTTCCCTCGCCTCAAAAAAAAAATGTGAGCTCTCCTAAAGGTGCGTCCATATCGCAGTTACTTTTTGTGGAGACACATTTTATTATATATTTTTTATATCGCCTTCTCCTCTTTCATTTTCCAAGACAGAGATATTATTATTCTTGTCTCTTGTAACCTATCTTTAAAGCTATATAAGGGAAATATGTGGCGAGTCTTGTAATTTATTTTTCCTATGTTCTTTCTTTTTGTCTTTTCCTTTCTAATGAATCTTATATGTCTGTGTTATTATTATTATTATAATAATACATTTTATTATATTTTTGATATTGTTACATGCTGACAAAAGTAAATGCATACCTGTCTGCCATAAATCACAGTTTATTACCTTCTTGCATTTGGATTTATTTTTTTTGCTTAGGTAAACAGCCTATTGTGTATAGTACTCGTTTATGGCTGTTTGCAGGAATAATTAATCAGATTTGCAGATTACGTTTTCTTGGAAAATGCAGTCCACGCGGTCGAGTGTTGTTAGTATAGTTAGTATAAAACAATACCCGAACGGAGGGGTTAGGCAGTCAAGCAACAATTACGATACGGGCAAGACGTGTACATTCAATAAGCTATATAGTGATGAACTTTGCGCGTGTTATTGAATCGTGCAGTTTGTACTGGCTGTGTCCAGTTATATTTGTACCTGTGTTATACATGTTTTAGAGTTCTAATAAATTCTATAGTAATTCCAACGGCATTTTAATTAGAGTCCCGCACTCGTAACAATATTAATGGCTCCAACGCATTCAAGCTGTTACCATCGCCTATGGACATTTACAACACCAACAGCGTTACAAATGTGCTGCTATTCTCTTAAGGGAGTCTGGAACCTGGTCATTAATGCCGGAACACAACTCAAGGGTGTTATGGCGACATACTTTAGACCAGGTGCGGTAGCCATCCAGTCGGGTAAATGCCCTACCACCTGACAAAATAAGATAAATATGTGATATATTTTATCTCGCGAATCCCGCGGGTTTGGTTGTGTTTCGGGTGCAAAAAATTTGCTTATTCACGCACAGTTTTCACTAAAACGATACCTTGAAGTTATGTTTGAAATGCTGCGGTACTTGGTGTCCCGGGAATCCCACGGGAGTTTTATGTCAATCTTGGACGAATTCGCGGCCATATCATAGTGCATAATATATTAGCTGCCTACATAAATCACTTGCCTTTCAAAACTAGTCCCACGCTATTTTCCCTAAAGGATAAATATAAAGCGAACAAATTTAAAACACATTCGTATAATATTAGGGTTGCCATACGTCTGAATTTTCGGGACATGTCCCGTAATATATCTTTGTATACAGGGAAATTTCAAGCCACTCCGAATTTCCACAATTTATTATTTCTAAGTCTATGGAATGAGTTACCTATTGATAGATAGATAACACCAAAACAAAGATGAACTTAAAGACTAAAATTATATCTATGTATCTACAAAGGGCGGTCTTATCGCTAAAAAGCGATCTCTTCCAGACAACCCTAGGAATTTATTGAGATTTTGGCTTATCTATTGGTAGAAGACACGCCAAATCCAAGCTTTAAAAATCAGGATCAGAAGCATTTCCTTTTCTATTATTCTTAATAATTCCTAAATTTATTATATATATATGTGTATATATTTATATTATTTTTCTACTTATATGTACTATATTTATATTTATTTATCATTCGTCATTATTTATTAACTGCACCATCGTCAGTATTCAAAATTTATCAATCCCTTCCAAGGGTCGCTTGGAAGAGATAGCTTCATAGCAATTATAGATCGTACAAATAAAAAAGGCAAAATATTTTTAACCAAAAACTAGCGGCAGCCGAACGTACGTAGGCACATAAAACACAGCGCGACACGGAACGCAGACTCCCATATGGATGCGCGGGCGACGATCGACGCCACCCACCCCCGCACCCTGCTCAACCCCCTCTGGTGTCCTACGCACGCCCTCTGCCGCCCGTCTTCGCCATTTATTTAAAATAAGTAAATATTATATTAACTAAATATTATAATGCGTCGCTAACACACCCCACCCCAGTGCGAACGCACTCATTTTCCGTCGGTATCAAAGCGACGCGTGTTGCTGACCGCTGCAACAACCCTGATTTCGTTCTAACGTCCACAACTCTTACACGTCCGTCTTGTCCAGGCATCACTTTCTCTATCTTTCCCCGTGGCCAGACGTTACGTGGGGAATTAGGATCCACAATAAGTACAAGGTCTCCCACTTGTAAGGGCCTGTGATCTTGCTGCCATTTGGTACGTGGACGCATATCTGGTAGCACCTCTCGAACCCACCGCTTCCAGAATAAGTCCGATAACCTCTGAGATATTCTCCACTGCTTGCGTAAGTATGTATCTGATTCATCAAACACGCCGATGCAAGGTGAGTTTGAAGAAGAGTGGAGAAGAAAATGATTCGGCGTGAGCGACTCGTCAGTGTGTGGTTCAACACTCACATGAGTTAAAGGCCGGCTGTTGACCATCTGTTCCACTTCCGCCATCAGGGTAGTCAAGACTTCATCACGCGGTGCTCTTTCTTTCAGTACGACTTTCAACGATTCCTTGACGCTGCGAATCAGTCTTTCCCACGCCCCACCCCAATGCGGGCTTGCAGGGGGAGAGAAGATCCACGTGGTGTGGTAGTTAGCAGCCTCTTGTTTCAGCACGGCCTCATCTAACTGTTTAACTGATCTTTTCAGCTCGTTGTCAGCGCCCCTTAGATTTGTGCCATTGTCGGAGTACAAGTACTGTGGCCAGCCTCGCCTGGCAGCCATCCGTCGTAATGCCATTATAAAGGTGTCCGTACTTAAATCTGACACAAGTTCTATGTGTATCGCTCTTATGGTCATACAGGTAAATAACACCCCATACCTCCTTTCTCGTCGACGGCCCACAGCTACCTCCATAGGTCCAAATAGGTCCACTCCACAGTACGTGAATGGCCTCTGATGATGCGCCATCCTTGCACTCGGTAAGTCGCCCATCCTTGGCGGTTGTGGTCGAGTCTTTTTTATTCTACAATACATACATTGTGAAGTGATATGCTTTATTGTTGGCCTTTTGGAGGTCTTCAAGTAGAAGTAAAACAATGTTGTGTGTTTGAATTGCAGTTCAGGAATGCATGATGTAGGCTCGCTCCGCGCTTACTAAAGTACTACAAAAATGCAGACGCTTAGCAGCTAACGGAGCGAGCTATGTCCCCGCGGTAGGCGGGGCGTGGTCGCACGGGCTTTACGGGGGTGACGTCAGTGGAGTGATTCTGTCCGCAACAGTTTGTGAGCGGCCGCCGTGGCGATCGGACGTCTGCGGCTACAGGGCTCCCCCTCAAGCGAAGCGTACCGGTGGTTTGACTCGACGTCCACTGCGGGTGTGAAAATTTTCGTTGCCAACTGCCTTTTTCAAGGCGTCCGTATGGTCGTCACACACTGCCTTTTTCAAGGCAACCATGTTTCCGCAACGATCTTTACTGCCAACTGCCTTTTTTAAGGCATCCTTCTGGTTTCCAACTGCAGGGTGAGTTGGCGTAGTGCACAACTTCAGGACGTAGGCGGGCTTCAGACGGTCGATAGAGACGTTGGTTTCTCTTCCAGGCAGCTTAATTTTGAAGAATTTATCATTTCGTTCCAGGATTGGGTAGGGTCCTTCGTAGGGAGGCTGAAGTGGTTTCTTCACGGCGTCGACTCTGACGAATACGTTTTCACATGTTGCTAGGTCGTGATGTACAAATGTCTTCAGATTATTCTCGTGTGTAGTGTCTGTGGTTGGAGTTAGGCTTCTGATAGTTGCTTGAAGTTTATGAACGAAATCTTCGTGTAGTGGTATACTTTGTGGTTGGGTAGGCGTTATGAAGGTTCCGGGAACACGTAGGGCTGTGCCAAAAGTTAACTGCGCGGCGCTCGTTTTTGTGTCTTCACGCACAGCGTTTCGTAGGCCGAGTAGCACCGTTGCCAGTTCGTCCGTCCATTTTCCGCCGTTTTGCAAACGGGCGGTTAGTGCTGTTTTAAGCGTGCGGTGCCATCGTTCAACTATCCCGTTGCTTTGTGGGTGATAAGCGGTCGTTCTGGTTTTCTCTATTCCTAGTAGTCTAGTTAATGATTGAAATAGCTGGCTCTCAAATTGTCGACCCTGGTCCGAGGTAATAGTTGTAGGGCAACCAAAACGAGCTATCCATTGGTCGTAAACCGTCTTGGCAACTTGTTCCGCTGTTATCTCACTGAGTGGTATTGCTTCGGGCCAACGAGTCGCGCGGTCGATCATCGTGAGTAGGTATCTGTGTCCTTGCGCTGTTGTAGTAAGCGGTCCAACTATATCTATGTGTAGATGTTGAAAGCGTTCGGTTGGCGGGAACGATGCGGGTTCGCTGTGTGTGTGTCGTTGTATTTTGGCGCGCTGGCACGGTACGCATGTTTTTGCCCATGTTCCGATATCGGTGTTCATAGATGGCCAAAAGTATTGCTGTTGTATCATCTTGCGTGTAGTTCGTATTCCAGGGTGACTAATATTATGCAGCGCGTTGAATGCTATGCGACGATAGTCATCAGGTAGATAAGGACGGATGTATGCTGTTGATGTTTCGCAGTATATTGGTTTTGTCGAGCCGGGAATTACGATCTTTTTGATTTTTACGTTGGACGATTGGCTGTTGCAGATCTGGGGTAGGCAGGTGTCCTTTTCTTGTGCGCTAGCGAGTTCTTCAAAATTAATTAATGTAGGTACGTCGATTGTTTCAATGCGTGATAGTGCGTCGGCTACGGGGTTGTTTTTGCCGCTTACGTGTCTTATGTCAGTTGTGAACTCGCTAATGAAAAGTAGCTGGCGGGCGCGTCGTTGGGTCTCGCTGTCGGATGGCGGTTTGTGAATGGCATATGTGAGTGGTTTGTGATCTGTGTAGATGATGAGTGTTCGTCCTTCGAATAGCTTCCTGAAGTGTTTAACGGCCATGTAGATTGAAAGTAGTTCGCGATCGAAAGTGCTGTATCGTTGTTGGGCGTCGGATAGTTTCTTCGAAAAATACCCTAGCGGTGTCCACTTGCCGTTAGTGCTCTGGTGAAGGACGGCGCCGGCACATGTATTGGATGCATCGCACATGAGCGTCATTGGTTCTGACATTGATGGTGATGGGTGAGCGAGTAAGGCTGCGGTCTGTATGCTGGCCTTACACGCTTCAAATGCTTCTTCGGCCTCTTTTGTCCACTCGATCTTCGTTTTGTCCCGCTTTTTGCAGTTATGTAGGTAAGTGTTGAGTGGTATTTGGAGTTCTGCGGCCTTCGGTATGGAGTCACGGTAAAAGTTAATCATACCGAGGAATCGACGGAGCTCTTCGATGTTTGCTGGCCGGGGGTAGTCAGTAATGGCTTGAACTTTTTCTTGTGGTGGTTTTATACCTTCGGTTGACACGTCATATCCCAGGAATGTCAAATTTTTCTTTCCAAATACGCATTTTGATGGATTGATGGTTATACCATAGGCGTCAAGTCTTTGTAGGACTGTTTTCAAATGGTGTTCATGTTGTTCTTCATTTTCTGATCCAATGATGACGTCATCGATGAACGGGAATGCAAAATCGAGTCCATTGAGAACTTGGTGGATAAATCGTTGGAAAGTTTGGCCTGCGTTTTTGAGCCCTGGTACCATTCTGGGAAATTCGAAAAGTCCGAATGGTGTTGTGATGGCAGTCTTTTGTATGTCAGCTTCTTGGACTGGTAGCTGATTGTAGGCTCTGTTTAGGTCGAGTGTGCTGAAGATTTTCTTCCCGTGTAATAAGTACGTGAAATCTTTAAGTCGTGGTACGGGGTATCGGTCGTCTATAGTAACTGTGTTGAGACGTCTGTAGTCGCCGCATACACGTAAATCCCCATTTTTCTTAGGTACCACGTGTAGTGGGCTTGACCATGGACTCTTGCTGGGACGACATAGGCCTTGCTGCATCATATCTTCAAATTCTTTTTTGACGGCCATGTAGCGGTGCGGTGCGAGTGGACGAGTGCGGCAGTGGAGTGGTGGGCCATTCGTTTCTATGTAGTGTTCAACATTGTGTTTTGGTGTTTCTTTGAAGCACGATGGGCGAGTAATGTCGGGGAAAGCGGCTAGTATGCGATGGTATTTTTGTTCCACGTCGATGCTGCGTATTGTGGGTTCCGTTGCGTTGACTATTGGTGCCTGTACTGAGAGGTTTGTCACCTTATCAATAAGGCATCGGCTTGCAACATCAACGAGTAGCTTGTGGTGCTTCAAAAAATCGGCTCCGATAATGGGCTTGCTCACTGCTGCGATGATAAATTTCCACTTGTAAGGCCGACGCAGTTTCAAATCCAGCTCCAATGTCTTTTCGCCATATGTTGGAATGACTGTGTTGTTGGCGGCATATAGTGAAAAGTTCGTAGGCTTGGCTTTGATGTTGCCGAACCGCGGTAGTACCGATACGTTTGCACCGGTATCGATGAGAAAAGATAGCCGTGATTTGCGGTCATAGACGAATAGGCGGTGAGAAGTAATGTGGGCGTCGGATTCCGCCGCATCCAACGCTGTGCTTAGTTTTCCGCCGGTTTCTGGTAATTGCAGGGATGTGTGCATTTTCTAGCTGCATTTCCAAATCTACGATGATAATAGCAGATAGTTTGGCTGGGATGGTTCTGATTGTATCGCTCTCGGGAACGTGATCTTGATGAGTTACGATAGAAAGGTCTCGTTCGGTGTTGATTAGTCTTCAGCTCAGCTATTTCTTGGGTGAGGCAGTCGATTTTTGAGTGAAGCTCGCTGAATGCATTTGTAGGTGATTGTGGCTGTGGCGGTGACGTCGCTCTTGTAGTGACTGCGAAGATCGGGTTTGTTGGTGTGGAGTTTTCGACGACTTTGTCGGCCACCAACGCAAGCTCACTAAGTTGAGACTGCTTGGCAATATTTTCACTGATGGCCAGTACTGCACGGGCTGCTGGTGGCAGGTGACTGATCCACATTAGGCGGAGCGCTGTTTCAGACACTTTGTTGCCAGCTAGATGTTGCATACGCCTTAGTAATTGTGATGGCTTCAATTCTCCAAGTTCCACTTCAGAGATTAGTCGCTGTAGTTGCCTCTGTTCAGATTCTTCGTATACGTTGAGGAGTCTCTTCTTGATGGTGTCGTATTTGTTGTCAGCGGGTGGGTTTAGTAAAATGTCACTTATTTCGTCGATATCCTGTCGTTCCAGTTGTCCAACGACGAGTTCATACATCGCCTTGTCGCCTTTTTTCTGTGCCGAGACGATGGCTTCAAACTGGACAAACCATAGCCTTAATCTGTCGCGCCAGAGTGGTGGAATTCTTGGTGTCAAAGCGAGGCCGGATACTTCCTTCAGTTCATGGCTGGCTGCTGCTGCTTTACTGCAATCTTCCATATTGTCTGAGCTTGATCGGCTAAACAGACGAGCAGAGTTTTCTATCCTGCAGGAATTTTGTTTCGAGATGATCCTTTCTTCAGAAGGTGGTTTTCTTGCGGGGTCACCACTTTGGAGGTCTTCAAGTAGAAGTAAAACAATGTTGTGTGTTTGAATTGCAGTTCAGGAATGCATGATGTAGGCTCGCTCCGCGCTTACTAAAGTACTACAAAAATGCAGACGCTTAGTAGCTAACGGAGTGAGCTATGTCCCCGCGGTAGGCGGGGCGTGGTCGCACGGGCTTTACGGGGGTGACGTCAGTGGAGTGATTCTGTCCGCAACAGTTTGTGAGCGGCCGCCGTGGCGATCGGACGTCTGCGGCTACAGCCTCATACGTATAACCCAGTATTTTTGTTTTAGGTTATTTACAACAGTTTCCCGGTTCCCATGAGCAGCCTTCACATGGTAGTATCGCACTATTAATTTAGTAATATGGTTTCTACCATCTAGTATAACTGGATTTTTTGTTTCAGACGATATTCCCAAGGCGGAGTCGATGCGGCCTCCGACTCGAAGAATTCCATACTCATCAACATATGGAGATAAGGTAAGTAGTTTACTTTTACTTTCTAATCTTTTCTTCTTTTTCAGGTGCTGCAAGTCTTCAGCGAATGACTGACTCTGCGAGTACACAATCAATAGGCGCTCTGCCCTCCTCATCATGTCGCCATTAATATCACCTGAAAATTTCTTACACTTATCTATGAATGACAGTACCACACAGGTGGTTTTCAGCAAACGTAACCACGATGAAAATCTTTCAGCATCGGGTATCGATGGTGAAGCGTCGCACAGAAGAGTCACCCGTTCCAGAAACTCACTGCAAACTTCCCCAGGAATATCCTCGGGCCAGGTATGGCTTTCTCGATATAAAAACTCGGGGCCGTATAACCATTCATTTTGCAGGATTTTTACGTCGCAACTGTCTCGGGTGGCGATGTCGGCGACGTTCATACTGGTAGGTATATAATGCCAATCCGTAGCAGACGACAACTCATCTATTTCGCCTAGTCTATGCGCAACATAAGGTTTATAATCGCGTGCATGATTTCTTATCCAATGCAACACTGTAGATGACTCACTCCAATAATATTTTTCATGTGGACCAATTTTGTGTTCTTTCAGAACAGTCTCCGCTAATCTTGCGCCTAAAACTGCGGCCTGTAGTTCCAAGCGGGGCACTGAAGTGTGTTTAATAGGTGCTACTCTGCATTTGCTTGAAATAAACGCAATTTGTATTTTTCCCGCTGTATTTACCCAACGCCAATATGCTACGGCGCACATCGCTTGAGTTGATGCATCGCAAAATATGTGCAGCTGTAGGTTTGTATATAAGCCATGACTTGAAGCGTATGCGCTTACGTTGTGTCGATTTTCGGTGACAGTCGTGCTCGATCGGTGTCCGCTCAGCCTCTCACTATTCGGTGCAACTACTGCCATCTCGCTCCCTGTAACACTCGCATGGTAACAGCGCGGCAGGCGAACATTGTTTACATACTTTAATTGTTGCAACCAATTTGTCCATTTTGCATGCACGGTGTCCGGTATTTCATGGTCCCAATCTAGGTTCGTTTTCCATATTTCTTGAAGCATTATTTTTGCTTTCACCGTAAATGGAGATAAAAATCCGTAGACATCAAATATAGACATAATTAAACGTAACATTTCTCGCTTCTTAGGGCGTTTCTGTCCATTAATTATATTTTCCGGGATACGTTTAAAGGAAACATCAAATCCTAGTTCATCATCTTTTGGGTACCAAATAAGTCCAAGTGTCCGTTCACCCACATCTTGTTGTCCAACTTTGAACCTTACAGCATTTGAACATAAGGTCTGTTTTGGCAAACTATTTAATACTTCCTCACAGTTGCTTGTCCAATTCCTTATTTCAGATCCACCTTGTTTGTGTATATGTGCTATATCTTTTATTAATTGTATTGCTGTAGTGCTATCTTCCAAACTGTCTATATAATCGTCAGCGTAGTGTTGTTTACAAATTGCTTGCACCGCTCGGGGTTTCGATGACTCGTACAGCTTAGCGTTTTTGTTTTTTATGAATTGTGCAATGAATGGGGAACAATTCGCGCCAAATATAAGTGATGACATTGCATATGTTTTAACATCACCCTGTGAGCCCCCGGGACGTTTCCATAAGAAGCGTAAAGCATGTTGGTCCTCGGGTATAATTTTTATACGTAAAAACATATCGCGGATGTCTCCCGTCACGGCTATTTTATTTTCTCGAAATCTCAACATAATGCCGTATAGTGATGTAAGTAGGTCAGGTCCCGTCATTAAGTAATCGTTAAGGGAGTACCCATAGCTCTTAGCGGCTGCATCAAAGACCAGACGTAGCTTATTTTTATTTGGGTTATCAACGCCAAAATGTGGGAGATACCATGTCTTTGAGGTGACCTTATCATCTTTAAGCTCGTATGCGTAATCATTTTCCAGGAGATGGTTTATTCTCTCTGTGTACCTCACTGCATAACTCGGGTTTGCTTTGCACTTTTTCTCCACGCCCTTCAGCCTATTGCATGCATTTTTAAATGACTCTGGCATTTTACAGGAGCTGTCTTTCCATGGCAAACCTACGTGCCATCTTCCATCCTTCAACATGGACGTACGCTCGAGATGTTCAATGGCTTTCACATGCTCAGAGTTCTGGCGCGGCTTCCCGGAGACACCCATGGCTTCAATGGAGAAGGATTGCCGTACGGTTTCATGTAAATCATGTAAGGATTCTTTTTCAGATTCTCGTGAATCCCCGTCGACACCTGAGCCTGACAAGAAGAGCATAGAGTGAGGCCCTTCCTGCAATGTGGATACACAACCATGCACACACCATCCCAACGGAGTACGCGTCAGGTATGGTCCATTTGGTGTGCCTTGTGTGATTTGTAATGGCACTAATAAATTATAATTGTCCTGACCAATTAGTATTTCAGGTTTACACAGTCCGTTACACAATAAATGTCTTATATTTTCCAAATTTTCACTACACAAAAGTTCATCTAAAGATACACATTGAGAAGGTAAGTTAAGTCCATCTGTACTACGTAATTGCAAGTTAAACATTGTCCCTTCTATATTAGATATAGTTAATTTGACTAATTCACTATTACATACCAGATCGCTGCATTCCCAGGCGCCTCGTAAACGTAATGTTTGTTTACATCCGTGCACTCCTAGACGCTTTACAAGATTCTCACTTACTATTGACACCGTAGATCCGTCATCCAATAATGCCACAGTATTTATTACACCATTAGGTCCATGAACACATATTGGCACTGTTTTTAACAACACTTTCCGATTTTTCATTTGCACGTGCATAACAGTTTCATTTCGCGATTCGTCCGAGCGGACGTTCAAAGGCACAGGTGTGTTTTCACTAAGTTGCAAACCGGTTTGTTGTTTGGGCGCGTACACATAATGCAGCAACCTATGATGCGACTGTCCACAATTATCCTTGTCGCACACGGGTGCTGAACACGATTCTCGATTATGACGTGACACCAAACACCTATAACACAAACCTGCCCGTTTCACAAACTGCCACTTGTCCTTTTGTAACGCTTTTTTAAACTTCTTACAGTCCGGTAAGTTATGACAAGACGCGCGACAATAACGGCACTTCTCACTCTCACCACTGTTTTGTACCAACACTGTGTGCGTACGATTCGCGATATTATAGTTACTTAGTTTACGTTTATAGTCACTGGGATTGTAATATGAAATATTTACTGACGTTTTTGATATTTTAATGGCCTCTTCGTTCAAAAACTCAGACAACAAAATTAATTTTGGCTTACTACCTTCTTGTATTAATTTAAAACTATAATCTGCCCATTTTGAAATTAATACCGTTGGCAATTTAGACAGAATTATTGATGTTACATTTGTTCCTTTCAGGTACTCTTCTTGACCAATTGCAAGAACAGCTGCAACGTAATTCTTGATCTTTATTGAGAATGAAATAATATCTTTGTGATATTCTGGAGATACAGGTGGAAGCTTTTTAATCTCATACATGATTTTCATTATGATTATGTCCGGATTTCCAAACTGCAGCTCCAGAGTAGACATCACAACCGTAGGTGACGTTGCACTTATTAGCAAAGCCGTCACAGCGTCTTTTGCTGGACCAAGCAAACACTTTCTTAGCCTCCATAAATTTTCTTGGTCGCTGAAGTTACAGACTCTCGTCGATTCTTCGAACGCTTGTTTGAACTGCAACCATTCAAGTGGATCACCGGAATACGCCGGCAGGTCCCTTGGTGTACATAAGCGGCTGAGCATCTGGGCGTTTGAATTATTACTGCTGGAAGCGGCGGCAAGATCTTTCAGCGCGGAAGCCAATATATGAACTGTCCCATCTTTGTAGTCGGTGCCTGTTGCCTGGGGTACAGGCGGTGGCAGCGGCTGGTCCAGCTGTCCCGTTTTTATACCATCTCGTGGGTCAGCTTGGGCCTCCAGTTCGTGCTGGCTCCGTTCTAGCCATTCTTCCACATTATCGTGTTGAGAGTGGTTTCTTCCCTCTGAGTGTGAACTGTATTTTTCATCTTCCAAATCTGCGATATCTGCGGCTAACCGTTTTTCAATTAAATCCATATCAATTCGCGCTTTTGCCTCTGCGGCTTGTAATTCAAGCCTTTTTCTGCGTGCCTCTATTGAAGAAGACGATTTTCTAGACAGTGAAGCACATTGTCGTGAGACATTCATTTTATTACCCACAGGTATCTCCGACTTTATGCTTCCACTATCCAACGGCCTGCTGTGCACATCGACAGTTACAATATTTTTCGCAGTAGCTGACGGTACTTTTGGTAAATTAATTTCGTCTTTTACACTCGCGTTTCTCCTTGTTTGGACCATTTTTTGGGCTGAAGGCGTTCTGTACATAATGATCTGGCTCGAAGACCACTTTATAGATCGTACAAATAAAAAAGGCAAAATATTTTTAACCAAAAACTAGCGGCAGCCGAACGTACGTAGGCACATAAAACACAGCGCGACGCGGAACGCAGACTCCCATATGGATGCGCGGGCGACGATCGACGCCACCCACCCCCGCACCCTGCTCAACCCCCTCTGGTGTCCTACGCACGCCCTCTGCCGCCCGTCTTCGCCATTTATTTAAAATAAGTAAATATTATATTAACTAAATATTATAATGCGTCGCTAACAGCAATACAGCCGCCCGTTGTACTATCTTTTATCTTTTTCTACTTCTCTTTCTATATGCTTTGGTGTACAATGAAGAGTTATCTATTATTTATACTTTTGATTCTGACATGATAGAAAACTTATGCTGTGATTATCTCGGTTAAAGCCCTTGGGGATGGTTCGATTAGTGTGATATCATTTTCTGGCAGAATAGAGAAGTTACAATAGCCCACTTCCCCTTGCCCCTATTCCATTCCCTCTATATGACCACTTTATCCCACTTATTTATTGTGTGAGTTCAGCAGACAAGCAAACTGCTTACCTGATGGAAAGCGGTTACTATTACCTATGGACATTTGTAATACCAAAGGTGCTACCAATCTCCTGCCGCTCTTTTAAGAATGACTGAAACTTGGCCACTAATGCCGAAACACAAATCAATGTTGTTATAGCGGCATACTCCAGACCAGGAGTGGTAACGATCCAGACAGACAAATACCCTACCACCTGGCTGTGGAGTATTTTGGCCGCTTACGACAGGTCGCCTGACCGCAGAAAATTGTATTCTTTCTCCCTTCCTGCACGGTCTATTTGCTTTCCTTCTATTACAACCCCCAATCCAATCACAATTAAAGGCTAGCGATGCGAAGACTTCGTACTTGATGTTGCAAACGTCTATACGCAACGGTAACCACTTTACATTACGTGGATTATCTGCCAGTTGCGCGCTTAAAAAAAATATTTTAAGATTCAGAAATTGACTCAAGAATTTTGGATTTATGGATCTGGTAACACCAAACACACAACACCACTCCAGAGGGAGGAGTACTATACTTTGCAGCGTCATACACTTTTAGTGGAATATTGCGTGTTGCTATACGCCAGGGCGTTTATTACTTTAATATAAGCTGTCTTATTCTGTACAACACGTAAAATTCCTTGACGACAACACGTTTCCGTTTGGTACAGTCCTATTTTTAACCGATTTCCAAAAGGAGGAGGTTCTCAACTTGATCGGTATGTTTTTTATGTATGTACACCGATTACTCGGAGATTTATCATCCGATTTACGTGATTCTTTTTAGTTAGATCCCGAATAGTTGCCATTTGGTCCCCTAAAAATTTTATATGGCCCAATAATTTTCATATTTTATCCGTGCAGGAACGGAGAAAGAATACAATTTGCTGTGGCCTGACGTAAGAGGCGACAAAATAACCCACAGCCAGGTGGTAGGGCATTTGCCCGACCGGATGGCTACCACCCCTGGTCTAAAGTATGTCGCCATAACAACCTTGAGTTGTGTTCCGGCATTAGTGACCAGATTCGAGTCTCCCTTAAGAGAGCAGCAGCACATTTGTAGCACCTTTGGTGTTGCAAATGTCCATAGGTAATGGTAACCGCTTTCCACCATGTGGACCGTCTGCCTGTCTGCTGAACTCCTGCAATAATTGAAAATATGAAAAAAATCTTTAACTCTGAAAAGGGGCCCAATTTAAAATTTTTACAAGTTGGGCCACCTACATACCTATTATAGACAAAGCACATTTATTACCTGCCGCGGCGTTTGAGATAATTACATTGAAACTGTTTTATGACTATCTTCTTTTATTTACTTTGTGTTTAAAATTCATAATTAGAAGTAGACCATTGTGTATTGTAATCCTTAACTAAGAGCTCTAAGATAGCTCAGATCTTCTTGTTGTGTATTGTGAGCACTGCCGGATGTCTCGTATTTAAAATACTGGTTCTGAGAAATCTCCAAGCGGTCGAGCTTTGTGTCAGAACATATTTGACAGTATAAAGCAATGCCGCGACGGAGGGGTGCGGCAGTCAAGCGAGGATCACGATACGAGTAAGACGTAGATTCGATGAGCGATATAGTGACGGACTTTGCGCGTGTCATTGAATCGTGCAGTTTGTACTAGTAGTGTCTAGTTATATTTGTACTTATATTATACGTGTTTGTGAAGTACAAATTCTATAGTAATTCCAACGGCATATTAATTCGAGTCCTGCGTAGCTCGTAACAATATTATTTTTGTCCATAATTGACCAGCTGCCATCACCTGGCTTGCCGCGCCAAAACCAAGAGAATTATATCGTCTCTTTTACTCTAATACAAATTCTATGTAGTTAGAGAGAGAAAGCATCAGTTCAACGTTCGTTTCAATTATGTATATTTGACCATAAATGTATGGTACCTCCCAATTAGCCGTGTGTGACAGTTCGGCAACAAATTTCTGGTGGTTCCGTTTTAAAAGGTTAATGCACGAGGTCAGCAGAGAATGCCGGAACACAACCCAAGGTTTTGTGGCGGCTACTCTAGACCAGGGGTGGTAGCTATCCAGACAAGCGAATGCCCTACCATCTGGCTGTGTGTTGTTTTGTCACCTCCTACCAGACCACCTGGCTGTAGGTTTAAACCTTGTTTTTATTACAAGATAAAGTTTGGATATTTTTTAATTTAAATTGTGTCTTTAGATAAAATAAAGACTTTATTAGAAGAAATAGTGACGTAATTACATTCCTCATAAATTATTTTACACAGAGTATATTTTGAGAATTTTTACGCCGCATTTTCAGCAAACAAGGTGGGCGGGCACTCAACATATTGCTGTCCCGGAATTATGTCGCCAAAACGCTGACTTTCAATGCAAACCTTATGTTTGGCGTAAGACCAAAACGACCCGACGACGAAATATTTAATAAATAAGTTTAAATAAATCCAATAATAAAATACTTTGTTTGTTTTTTTTTAACTGGTGGCTACAATGCCATTTATGCATTGATTTTGCCAATGTCCTGTGAATAGAAAAGCCAGGTGAAAAAAATAGGCTAAATAATAAGCAATTTGGCCGGTAAATCAAAAAGAAAATTCTGCAAATCTAATCTAATATATAAAATTCTCGTGTCACAGTTTTCGTTGCCATACTCCTCCGAAACGGCTTGACCGATTTTGATGAAATTTTTTGTGCTTATACGGTATCTATGAGAATCGGCCAACATCTATTTTCATCCCCCTTAATGTTAGGGGTAGTCCACCCCTAATTTTTTTTATTTATTTTTTAGAAAAAATTTTTAATTTCTATTTTTTTATGATACAGCATTAAAAGATACATACAACCCTAAATTTTCAACCCTCTACGATCAACCCCTATTTTTTACCGGGCAGGACGACGACAGCTAGTACAATATAATAAACATATTTACTACAAACATACTTAAAACAAAACATAAAATACTTTGTTAAATCAAAATTAAAATAAATACTTGTACCGAATCATCTATTCGAATACAAATCGATAGAGTGCTTGTCGAGTATTACCATATTCTATGTGCGACGTGACTGACATGAGGCAAGAATTGTCATTTTACTTCATAACCTATAAATATTTAGTGTGTTATATCACTGTATGCATGAATGAATAAATCTTTTATTTACAAACATATGACGTGTTTGATATGTTTTATTTGCCCACCCTCTTATATCTTATAGTAATACAAAGTCGCAGAAGTCGCGGAAGGCCACAACACACCTTCCATGATCAAATTGATCGTGTACTAGCAGAAGGTGATGTCAGGAGCCTTACGAACAGACGAGCGGGCATGACAAGAGCTATGAATGTCAAATAAGCAAGTGAGGTGTGTAAGAATAAGCCTGAATGGCGCTCTGTTTTTCGTGCCTACCCCGCAAAGGACCTGGCGTGTAGTTATGTATGTATGTAATATATAAAGCTGAAGAGTTTGTTTGCTTGAACGCGCTTATCTCAGGAACTACTGGTCTGATTTGAAAAATTCTTTCAATATTAGATAGCCCATTTATTGAAGGCTATAGGCTATATATCAACACGCTAAGACCCATAGGAGGGGAGCACCAATGACGAATGTTTCAAGATCGGGGGTGTTTTAACTTCCTTTTTTTTTAAACTAATCCAACCGAACGAAGTCGCGGGCAGTAGCTAGTACTGTATAAAACTTTGCCGCTTCTTCTCCTTAGCAATAACACGTTGCAAAGCGGTGTACATAGACTAGGAAGTAAAATTAAATTTTAACCTATATGTATGACTTTCGAAAAGTGTTCTCACGTAGAAATTTTTTTGATTAAAAACATTGATGTGTTATTAGTGCATTGAAATATACTATATCTAATATATACAATTCTCGTGTCACAGTTTTCGTTGCCATACTCCTCCGAAACGGCTTGACCGATTTTGATGAAATTTTTTGTGCTTATCCGGTATCTATGAGAATCGGCCAACATCTATTT
Source organism: Dendrolimus punctatus (assembly GCA_012273795.1). Taxonomy (NCBI): domain Eukaryota; kingdom Metazoa; phylum Arthropoda; class Insecta; order Lepidoptera; family Lasiocampidae; genus Dendrolimus; species Dendrolimus punctatus. The sequence continues at coordinate 390,546 of CM022552.1, read as the reverse complement.
TTCATCCCCCTAAATGTTAGGGGTAGTCCACCCCTAAATTTTTTATTTTATTTTTTAGTCAAAATTTTTAATTTCTATTTTTTTATGATACAACATACAAAAATACATACAACCCTAGATTTTCAACCCTCTACGATCAACCCCTATTTTTTACCTGGCAGGACGACGTCTGTCGGGACAGCTAGTATACTATATAGCCTGATTCGTGTTTCAGTGATCTTCTAAGAAAAAACAATATATAAGCACATCTGTTCATTCACCCAAAAGGGCGTTTTGACTATTTTTCGGAATAAAACAAGTCCAATGTTCATTTCTTGTTATGCCTTTTTCTTCTTTATATATTTCTCCAATAAGATTGTTTGTTGTTGTTCAATTTTACGGGTTCGGTATGTACGAGTATATACGGCGCATTGATTTCAAGTATGTGGAGGGGTGAAGGGGGAGGGTGGGGAGGAATACTTACCCTTTCTTCTCTTCTCGGACTCTTTAGTTTTAGTCACGGCCTAGTTGCCAACATTCATAAAAATATATAAGTATTATTTAAGGCTTTCATGTTTCAGGAGTTCAGCATACAGGCAGACGGCCCACTTGTTGGAAAGCGGTTACCGTCGCCTACGGACATTTGCAACACTAAAGGTGCTACAAATGCGCTGCTGCTCTGGGAGACTGGAACCTGGTCACTAATGTCGGAACACAACACAATGTTGTTATGGCGACATATTCTAGATAAGTGGTGGTATCCATCCAGTTGGGTCAATGCCCTACCACCTGCCTGTGGGTTGTTTTGTCGCCTCTTACGACAGGTCGCCCGGCCGCAGGAAATTATATTCTTATGCCCCGAGACTGTAAATGTAATAAACACTATTTATCAGTGTACGATGAGAAGTAAACAGGGAATATTTCGCCTACACAGCCTAGTTAGTTCTAGTGTGATCAAGAAGAACGTGATATCAAAATAATAATAATAATATGATATAATATAATCAAAGTTTATAGACTAGTATAATTACTAATTACAATATTAAATACAGCACAGTAATACAGTTATGTTTATTTATTTATATTTCTACATAAAGAAAACTCCAATAATTGTCTCCACGCTTGTCAGGTGTCGAACAGAAATTTGGCAGTTTGAACAGTAATTATCGACCACAATATGCGATCCCTGTCTGTCCCTGTGAAGACTGTTTGACTGTTTGTTGTAGACTAGCCCCCTCTGCCCGAACCTCAAGTACTTATAAGATCCCCGTAGTGCGTCTGCAGTGACACCATACTGTAATACTTTGGCGCCACTTCACTTCCGTCATAACATCAACTTCCACCATCAGTATCATTTCCAACTTCCGGTTATTGCATTTTCGATATTCGTTTGCTTGATAATAAATGCTTCTACGTTCATCAGCATCATCATCCGAGCGTTAAATCCCGGTTGCGTTCGGAGCGTTCACTCCGACGCATAGGGTCCGCTTTCCTACTTTTTCTACTCCACTTAGCGCGGTCTTCGGCATCCCCCGTTTTGAGACCATTGGCACGCATGTCATCCTTCACGACGTCAAGCCAACATTTCTTGGGCCTTCCCCTTCGACCGGGACCTGGCGGAGGTGGCATGGCTAGACATTTGTTCCCCACATAATTAGCCGGTCTCCGTAAAACGTGGCGTACCAACGTAAGCGACACTCTTGCAATTTGTCTGCTATGTCACGGACATGAAGACTGCCACGGATGCGGGAGTTTCTGACACGGTCTTTCCGCGTCACTCCACACATCCAACGCAGCATATTCATCTCCGTGACACGCAGTTCTTGCTTGTGTCGCTCAAGTACAGGCCACGCTTCACTGCCATACAAAAGGACAGGTCTAATGATAGATTTATAGACCTGCCCTTTTAATTTGACCGGAATTTTGGGGTCACAAATGACACCTGTCACCTCACGCCACTTGGCCCAAGCTGCAGTAATACGGGCCTTGACGTCGAGGTCGATATCTCCGGACGCACTAAGGACAGACCCCAAGTACTTAAACTGGTCCGTGCGCTCGACCGTATCTTCGCCTATGCGCACGGATATGGGATCTGTAGTATGGCAGGCCAAGTACTCAGTCTTAATAATAAATAGTATAATAGCAATAATGCTTCTAAGTTGACATCCGGTTATTGAATACTTCCGCCATATTTACTTTATAATAACCAATACCATTCTAACAAACGACTCTTCAACGAGAGGCAATCTAGAAAGCAAAAAATGGGTTGTCTGTAAAGTCCGTTTACTGACGACAGTTGAACGTGACAACGTTCAACACTCAAGTAGGAGAGAGACAGATGTCGAACGCTGCCGAACGCGGAGGCCGATTGTGCTTCTCTGTCGCTCGTTCCGCGCTCTCGCTTGCACTTCAAGCCTTAAATGGAACGCCTCAGAGCGAGGTAACGCCGCATGAGTCATGTTTTTTCGTGCGTGCAGCCGGCTCCATCGAATTATAAGACGTTGTCACGTCAAAAGTAAAAGCTGTGTGAAGTCGCCCTACCTTCCCTTACTCATTTGGAGTTCATATCAAATGATAACCAATAGTTAGGCAAAATTAATGTATATCAGACGGCCTCTGTGGTAGAGCGGGCTAAGCCTTTGCCGGCCTATCCTGGTATAGGATATGGTATAATCCTGGTGGATTCCTGGTATAGTAAATTTTGGAAACGTATTTACTCCGTTATGGTCTGGGTGTCTGGGAATGGCCCTAGCCCTACAACGGACTACCCGTTGTATATTACCAATAACACAAGCGTAACTTACTTAATTTGGGGATATGCAAGAATGTGTGTTTGTCTGCCGATTTATTTATTTATCGAGATATAGGAACACGACGTTACAGAATAAGGGTTTAAACAGTGCAATAGTTTTGTAGATAACATAAACCCCACGCATCTTAAGGGAAGTGTTATTTTATAATGTCGTTTTTATTTTAAAGCTCAGAATCACGCAATGGAGTGCTTTTGGGTTAAAAATAATTGTTCCATTCAAAAGAAGGTATATTTTTACTCTAATATTGGCTTGCGTAAACTTTGAAATTATTTAGTTAACCGACTTCCTAAAGGAGGAGGTTCTCATTTCTGCTGTATATTTTATGTATGTACTAGCTGCGCCCCGCGGTCTCTCCCGCGTGGTGATTGAAAATCGACATAATTCCAAAATAAAAGAATTTTTCCAAAAATAAAAGTAGCCTAAGTTACTCCTTATTACACCAGTTACCTGCCAATAAAAGTCCCGTCAAAATCGGTCCAGCCATTTCAGCCAGGAGCGCGGCGCATGGGAGGAGGGTGGTTTTAATGGAGTATTGAGTTTTCGAGTCTACGCAAGCCGGCGATTTGACTCTGGTGCCCATTCATGGTGTCACCTCTCGTCGCTTTGGTCTAATCCCTAGTAAAGGACCAAGTAGTGTGCGAAAGGCATTTTTCCCGCCTCAAAAAAAATCAGAACCATCTCTGTATATGAAGAAGTGTCCATCGAAATGCATTCAATTAGGGTAGCACTTTGGCATCAGGGTGAATTTAAAGATAGTGCCAAAAGTTATTAGTGTTTTACTTTTATAAAATGAAATATTAAAAAATCACTAGGCGTAGGTATTATTCAAAATTCACGAAATAAAAATGATCATTCAAATTTTCACATAACAATTCTTTGGTTATATTTAATTAATTACTTTCTGCTAGATGGATGGATGCAGAAGTCGCGGAAGGCCACGACACACCTTCCATGATCAAAATTGATCATGTATTAGCAGAAGGTGATGTCAGGAGCCTTAAGAACAGACGAGCGTGCATGACAAGAGCTATGAATGTCAAAGAAGCAAGTGAGGTGTGTAAGAATGGGCCTGTGTGGCGCTCTGTTGTTCGTGCCTACCCCGCAAGGGACCTGGCGTGAACTTATGTATGTATGTACTTTCTACTACGTAAATAGTTGACTTTTTATGACGGTGTACTGTATATTGACAGCTTTTGGCAAATGAACTACTCAGTTACAACCTTGCTATAATAATTTATAAATAAATTATTCCATGTATAACGTGACGCAACACTTAACATTATAAAATGTAGAAATATGAAGTAAGATAAGCAAACATAGTAGAGAAACATAAAAAAAATTATACTCATATCAATATGAGACTAGTATAAGATATGGCATTAAACGTAAGGACCATTTTAAATTTTAAATAAAGAAAGAAACAAAAGAGATAAAATAAATAAAAAAGAGAGAGGAAAAAACAACTTTTAACATTTCCCTTACAAGTATGTATCCCTTTCAAAAATGTTTTTCACAAAAACTTGTTTCAATAAAACTTTTGAATTGGACTCCGTTGGTACTATAAATTAGAAACAATTTTCAAATTTCTATCTCACCACCTTAATACACACGTAATACCAACACCGTAACTCAAACAAGGTCTAATTTACAAACATTACTTCAAAAACCTAAATATTAATTATCGGTTCTTACTGCTTATGATTGCTTACAATTTCCAACAATCAAATTTTCCTGTATACTCATACAAGTAATACTTAATTAAAAAACGCAATAAAATTGTGTAAAATAACTTTTTTTTGGAAACACAATAATTAATGTTCTTCAATATAACAGAAAGGTATATCAATTAAGTGTTCACTAAAATATAATTTGTATAATAAAAATAAAAAGTGGCTCGAACAGTTAATTACAAAAAAAATACAATTATACAAAAATTACATAAATGTTGTTGTATATGTGTTATTTATCTATCTATATATATAATTTATTGTACTGATAATATAGTTACTTTATAAATGAAAGTGTAATATAAACATGAGAGGAATCTAAACTAACTTTGAAAAAAAAAAAATTCTGTCCTTGCCTAGTATAAAGTAAGCAAAACATCGCTCCATCAATTTTGCTGTCACCCTCTTTCTGTGTGTGTGGAAACGGCCAATGCACATCAGTATAAGGTCAAACATTTTGGACAATTCATTTGCTGTCAACGTTCGACGAGAAACCCTGCGCCGTACGCTCATTCTTTTCTTGGATAAGATTTTCTAAAGTCTGTGAATTTCTGGCCGTGCCAAGAACATTTACCGTACTTAGGCTTTGTACAATCTTAGCTCTAAAGTCACATTTAGTGCCATGTGTGTAGCCCATTTATCGAGGAAGGCTATAGGCTATATATCATCACGCTAAGACCAAACCAATAGGACTAGGACTCATAATTGGTGCTCCGCTCCTAATTTAGGAGCGGAGCACCAATGAAGAATGTTTCAAAATCGGGGAATTTTGAAAACCAATTCCACGCGGACAACGTCGCAGGCACAGCTAGTTCACAAATTTCATAATATGATAACACACAAAGATATATTAACACATGCACACTGAAATGCAAACCACGATAAATCTTTATTTAATAATATCCAATAATACAAGTAAGTTCACGATAAAGCAACCATACTGCGATGCAGAACGATGGTAGCGCCATCTCGTAATGAATGTACAGAACTAAAGACATTAATCCATATACTTTGAAAAAGTTAATACAAATTCGTCATTTTTATTTTAGATTTTTCATTGTTTTCAGAAATGGTAACTTTTTATTGTCGCGTTTTCCTTGAAACAGTCATTTCCAAATAATGCATTTGCTATAACGAAGGCAGGCCCCTGTTCTAGACAGTCTAGACTATTCCGCCATAACAACTTTGAGTTATGTTCCGGTACTAATAGCCAGGTTCCAGTCTCCCTTTAGAGAGCGACAGCAAATGGTAGCACCTTTGATGTTACGAATGTCTATAGGCGATGGTAACCGCTTTCCATCAGGAGGCCGTCTGCCTATCTGCTAATTTATGCAATAAAAAAAAGTTGTAAATTAAGTAGATGTCTATCTAATGTAAAACAGGAAAGGCTTGTAAAATTGTTTATCTCTGAATTATCAAAATTCTAGCCAAATATAGATTTCAATAAAGAACCTAATATGAAACTCAAAATTGTAATTCTTACAATCTGCATCTTCAATGTAAACGCTAAAGTTAAGAATGTAACAGTAAAACAAATGGACATTAAGAACAGTTATGAAGAATTTGGTGAACATGCAGTAGTTAGTGATAGTGAAGTGTTTCCTTATGTTGTTGCAATACTGAAGAAGTCGCGTTACCTTGGCGCTGGTGCACTGATTGATGAGAACTGGGTGGTTACTGATGCTGATAGCTTGTACCTGTGAGTATAAATTCGTCATGTCGCACAAGGAAGCCGCTGAAAGAGCGAGGGAAGAAGACGCGTACGTTGACCCTGTCCACAAGAGACGGGCCGGAGGTAGTAGGCGCCTCCACGTGCATCTTTTGCTCTCTTAATTACCGTAACAGAGGGACGCTGGCACAGAGGTGACAGCGGACTTCCCCCTGTTATATGAAGTGGGTCACTCTGCTCCCCGGGGTGGCTTAGTTACAGAGCGTAGGGGCGTCACGGTGCAGTTGACGTGACGCCTCATAAAAGCGCTATAAATGGGGCGCAGGTGTAGGTTTAGATAGATAGATAGATAACAATTTATTGTACACCAATACAAACATGAACTTAAAGACTAAAATTATGTCTAGTTATGTACAAAGGCGGTTTTATCGTCAAAAAGCGATCTCTTCCAGACAACTCCAGGAATGAACTGAGATGATAATGGCGATGGTGGTATACGTAACATATAGTACGAACTACTTACATTTGAATAATAAATACATAAATGATTTATATACATATATGAAGAAATTTTATATATTACATAGATATATATACTTAATATACATACCATACAAATACATATCTACAAAATATATAAATGAATTTAAATATCATATTCCAACGACAGGTAGTATTTTTTTATCATAGTTTAGTGGGTAGTTGGCGGCTGATTCTCGCGACAGCTTCGCTTTAGAAGCACGCGTGGAGAACCGGTCGCTGAGAATCTCACACATGATACCTCGATGCAGGCCTTATGCCTGGATTCAGACCCTTCCGCTGAAGGGTACGAGGATTGTGTCCAAAAATATTCCCCCTGTGTTATAAATAAAAAAAAGATGCACTGATTGATGAGAACTGGGCTGTTACTGATGCTTATACCTGTAAGTATAAATTGAAATTGAAGAGTTTCGTAGTAGCCATTTTGGAAAATATAACTTTGGAACTCTTATGTTTCTGTCATCTCTGATCGTCATTTCATATATTTTTCATTTCACAGTTTTTAAACTATATGGATGACAATTTATAGAAAAGTGTAATGTATTCTATTGTAAGGGCGCGTTCCCACTATGTCGTAGCGACAGATAGTCGTGTAGTTTTAAGTGTCGTAGCTTATATGTTTAAATGGAGGTGTTCACATATAGAACGACACGACTTACTGTCGTCTACGACATTTTCTGCAATGACGACAGATTGTAATGACAGCGGGAACGGCTAGCACGACAGTCGTAAATCGATAAAAGATCGTTAAACATTTTTGACGACAAACAGTCGTTATAATGGGAACAGCTAGAGACGACAGTCGTCCAACGATGAACTAATCGTTACGACATAGTGGGACCGCGCCCTAAGGCATATAGAACATTTGCGGCCTTACTCATAATTATCTCGTTAAGAAACGATTAGGCATCTCTTAAGTAAGAAAATCATAATCAGACCCTAGTCAATGAATTTTTTTTACTTATAATTGTGCATGACCTATTGTTTACCTAAGAGGAGCACAGATAAACTAAATTTGAATGATTAACGTAGGTTGTACCCAAAATATTCAACTAAAGAGGAGTTTATGGGTAAGATTTTTACTAGTCAGTTCCTGAACAGTTTCTTTAAATTTAAGAAACGAGTATAAAAGTAAGGACCTTGACGTATGAAAATCTGTTACACTTGGTTTTTATGAGCGTTTCCCGATTCATTCAGCTTTTGGAGATCTTTTTCGCTTGTTTTTTCCGTTATTTTTCTTTATTCACATGTGCCTATATCTACTTATTCTGTACATTCTTGTCTTATTTCCCACATTCGCCGTCGTTCTAACATCTTATAAGTAGATGATTTTAAAATTATGCTTTTGTTTTTTTTTTCCAGTACAAGAGAAGCTATCAAAACCATTCGGGTCCGTCTTGGAAGTGTGAACTACAAGAAAGGCGGAGTGGTAGTACCAGTCAAGTTGTTCCATATACACCCTTATTTCGACGACAGAAAGCCTCTTTTTGATATTGCTCTGATAATGTTGGCAAATCCCGTCAGATACACGTCCAAAATCTATCCAGTTAGATTGAGGAAAACGCCGAGAGAGGTCGCTGCTTCGCATTTCATCGTAACGTCCTGGTCTGGGTCTTCGGTGAGTTTTGTTTAAATCGACAAACACATACTGTATATTCGGTACATTAGAATCTATCCACTTGAAATCTTCAAATTGTGAAACAGCATACGACGGAACGTACCTCACGCGCTGATTGGTCATTCTTACGTAAGGTTGTTCTGTGTCCATAGAATTCCGAATCTGACCTTTCGCTCTCGGCCGTGGTACGCACCATGGTCGGGAGCAACACCGGATGGGCCACCGTCTCCTCCTTCTGCGAGCACGTTATGCTTGCAAAGGAGGAGGCGGAGCGGGAGCGTGAGCGCACGTCACGGCTCCGCTCCCAAAGGAGGACGCGCCGACGCCGAAGGGCTAGTACGGACCTTCGGCCGCCGTAAGCGGGCGGCGCGGGTGGGGCCCCTTGGGGTATAATGGTTCTCACTCACCTGCATATGCCGTCGAGATGAGAGCGCGAGTGTTCCGCGCGCGCTCATCTCTCCTCCCGTGGGGCGAGTTACAAACCGCCCCACGCCAAAGAGAGCATGACGATGCCGGGGAATGAGTTCCCCGGCAATGGAAGAGGCCTCGTGATGGGGGCCCACGACTGCTAGGGCTGCGGAGAGGCTAGGTCATATACCCGTAGCCCTGGCATAAGGCGAAGGACGGAACACCCAGGGGTTTTAGTGGGTATCCCTAACTGGGGAGTGGCAATAGCATGGCACCAGTTCTGACTGGGCATGCTAGTGCCACCCCCAATCTGGCGAATCCCACACTAGGTCGCAAATTATCCCCCCAAGGTTCTGCCCTTGTCGCGGCTTAGTCCTCAATCGGATTTACCCTGGTAAAAAAAAAAAAAGTGTCCATAGAATTAACACACACAGGCGTCAGTCAAATAAACTAAATGCACTCCAAATTGGGTTATTAAGTATGTATTTATTATTTTGTTGGTAATCAATAATTCTGACACAATGGTAATTGAAATAACAAAAAAAAAACAATTTACAATCTCACGAGATAGATTATAATCTAAAGTTATTTATAATTTGACGGTGAAATTTACATTTTTTTAAATGTAATAATTTTTTTTCAAACTAGGACTTAAATAAACCTCGCAAGCATATCAACTCAATGGAAATAATCAAAAGTCAAAGGATACTGAGAGTAACCCACCTGCATCCGACAGACCCTGAGGACTGTGAGGAGGAGCTGAAGGAGATGGGGATCAATAGCACCAGAACTGTCATGTGTCTCGACCCAGGAGTTAAGACAGACCCTTGTGTGGTACGGTTTTGAATAAGGATTTCATTTTTTATTGTTAAAACAGGTCCGAATCCTGCAGAGCAATGAGACAGCTTCTTTTCTAGGGATAGCATGATGCTCGTCTACATGTGCTTCAGCAAACATACTTGATGCACTACAGAATCGGAGCAGCCTCATCAACATCCTGAAACCATTGTTATATTGGACCCGCAGGCCTTTGGCGGCTCTGTACGTACTGTTGGTCCATAAACTGCATGAATAGAATACCCAGCAGTAAGCTTTGAATAGGCTTTTTTTATTGCCATCCGAAGAGATGAACCAATATGTTGCATCGAATCACCAGTAACCTGCGCTTCCTCTCCATAACGGCTTGTTCCTTAAGATCGTTGATAACAGAATCGCCGAGGAATTTAAATCTATCAACAATATTTAATACAGTATCTTTTATACACACTTGCGGCCAGGCGGCCTGTCGTAAGAGGTGATAAAACAACCCAAAGCCAATGGTAGGGCATTTGGATAGCTACCACCACGCCATAAGAACCTTGAGTTTTATTCCGGCATTAGTGGCCACTTTCCAATCTCCCTTAAGAGAGCAGCAGCGCATTTGTAGCACCTTTGGTGTTGCAAATGTCCATAGGCGATGGTAACCGCTTTCCATCAAGTGGAACGTCTGCCTGTCTGCTGAACTCCTGCAATAAAAAAAAACAAGTTAAAGTTAACTGAAAAATAAGTTGTAATTTGTAAAGAGATAGAAAGCACAAATACTAAAATTGCAGGTAGTTTTAACTGTTAATTATTTTTTGTATTTGCAAGTTAAAAGTCCCTTTGAACCAAAAGAAACTAGGATCTAGATTTCGTGGCATGTCATTGTGTAACTTGTTAGTTTTTATTTTTTACAATGTATTTATTTTTATATTAATTAATAATTTGTTATGTATTATATAAAGATTTAAAGATAATAGTATAGATATTTATTATGACTTCATATTTTCAGAGAGACGTCGGTGCTCCCGTTGTCTTAAACGGCATCCTCTGGGGCATAATATCATCATGGAAACCGGAGAACTGCGATGAAGAGCTGGCTGGACCTTCATTAGTGACTCTGGTGTCGGAAGACCAAATTAGCACCTGGTTACATTCCACCATCCACGGCCACAACTGGGAATTTCAGAAGAATGTTATTGATTATAATGATGTTGATTAATAAATACTTAAGCTTTTTAGTAGAGACCTGGGGCTTTTTTGGCATTTGGATTTTTCTCATAACTCTTTTTCTCGCAGTCATTAAAAAAAAATACTGATGAGAAAAATTCAAAGTCGTTATTCTCGTCGATCATTTTCTTCGTCTATCATTTTTCTCGTCACTTTTTTCTCAGTCATTGTTCTCGCAATCATTTTTCTGTCGGTCATTCTTCTGTCGATCATTATTCTCGTCACTCATTTCTCTCTTTAGTCATTTTTCCCGACAGCCTTTTTTCTTGTCACTCGTTTTCTCGTCAGGCATTTTTCTAAGAAGTTACTAGGTCTATCTACATAATGTTATAAAAATACGGAATCTGCCAATATACGCTGGTTGTAGATGCAGGAACGGAGGATATCCAAAAATGAGAGGGATTTTTCGTATAATTCGTTTTTACAATAAATCGTTACGCTGGTAAATTTTGAACGTATAGAATGAAGTGTGTTTTTTTTTAGTTTATGGCTGCAATGCCATTTATGCATTGATTTTGCCAATGTTGTGTGAACAAAAAAGCCAGGTGATAAAAATAGGATAATAATTAGCACTTTGGCCGGTAAATTAAAAAGACAAATCTGCCAATCTAATAAAATATAATAAACATAATTACTACAACCATACTTAATACAAAACATAAGACCAAGGGACAAAACTAAATAATAATTAACTCCAAATCAATCTGAAGCGACTTGAAGTTCGCAAAAGTGTCATTTTATCTGTCACTGTTCATGTGACGTTTACGTATATTGTGAATGTCGTTGTTGTCAATGTCAACTATCTAAAAGACCAAAGGTGATGGAGCCCGAACCGGAATAGGCATTTTGTGTCAGAATACTGGTCTAGTAAATGAAAAACAAGCTTAGATAGCTAGATAAAAATTATATAGGACAACTCTTTATTACTTCAGGAATTTATGAAATAAAAATTATGTGTTTCTCTGAAAAGGCAAAAACAAAATATTCACAGATAATTCACATGAATTTCAATTAAAATCATATTAAAAATTGTTATATAACACAAGGGACCTGGCGTGAAGTTATGTATGTATGTATGTATGTATGTATGTATGTTATATAACACGAATTTATTTATAAACTAGCTGGCCCGGCAGACGTTGTCCTGCACGGAAAAGCTTCAATTAATATGACGACAGCAACGCCACCTACCGGGTCCAATTTGAACCAACTCAGAAACCTGCTCTGGCCTCATGCACAACAAATTTGCTAACGATCATCCTATGATCTAATGTATAGTCTACGATTCTATAAAGGACATACAGACAAACATTAATTTTTATGTAGATGAAGATGAAGGTATATACTTCTATTAAAAAATAAATCTTAATTTTGTATCCACCGTCATTCGCAGATTTAACTATGTGTCACTTAGGTCGCGTTCCACTTGATGTTGTTTTTCAAATTTGCCACAAAGGCATGCAAAGGACTTAGGCGTTCCACTTGAATTTCCACGTACTGTTTGGTTGAACTTTTATGTATACGTTCACTGGGTTCGAATTTCTAATTTTATTTTTAATTTCATTAGCATTATTTTAGCGACATTCACAAAATGCTACTTGTCACGGTACATAACTGTTAGGCAAGCAGTTGTTGACCTGCTTCGTGTTTAACTTCAGTACTTAAATGAAATATTACTAAATAATAAAACTGTCTCGTTAAGACATAAAGCAGAAGCAAATGATAAAAGATAGTGGACTTGAAACACGAGGGTATACTGTGGTCCAAGTATCAAGTATTACGAGAAACTAACACGTTGGCTGCTAAGCCAGTTTCCATGTTCTTTATGCTGTGCGCAGCCAGGATGGTAAGGCACGGTGGAAGTATTTTTGGTGGTGCGTACCAGGCGCTTGTAACTTAAAAAATTTTTGGAGCAAGCAGTGGCGAAAGTTCCCTCGGAAACAGTGCGTAAAACCATAGATTCGTGGCCAGGCAGATTAAAGGCTTATATAAAAGCCAAAGGTAGCCATTTTGAATATAATTTTTTTTGTTTTTTGCTGAGACTTCAATAAATATGTAGGTATAAATTTTTATTATATTATATTACTTCATTTAAAAAAAATGCATTTTCATTTGTAACAGAACTTATGACTGGACTAGGTATATGTATTGTTACACGCCGACAAAAGTAAATGGACACTTGCAGTTTATTAGCTTTTCGGCATTTGGACTTTTTTGTTTACTTTGTGTTTAGAATTTGTAATTAGAAAACAGCCTATTGTGTATTTTAATATTTTATGGTAGTCTTTCGCCAGGTGTGATCCTTGGAAAATATTGTTTACGCGGTCGAGATATATTGTATTGTTTAGTATAAAACAATGCCCGAACGAACGGGTGAGGTAGTCAAGAAAGAAAGACATTCAATAAGCTATATAGTGACCTACTTTGCGCGTGTTATTGAATCGTGCATTACGTTTGGACTTATTGCGTCCGGTTATATTTGTACCTGTGTTATGTCTGTTTGTATAGTTCTAACAAATTATTTAGTAATTCCAACGGCATTTTAATTCGAGTCCCGTCACTCGATACAGTACCTATATATCGTTTATATTTCGTCTCTTCCTATGTAGTATGAGTATTAAAATATATATTTTTTATAAATCGAAAACAGGTGGTCGAAAACACGTCTATAGACAATAGAGGGGGTTTGGCGGCGTGCGGGGGTTACCTTGTGTCGGTTGTTGCCTACTCACCCCAAGTTGTGCCTTACAACTTCCGCGCCGCTTCTATTCGATTAAAAATTCTCTCTTTATTTTGTGGAGTTAGAGCTAACTTGGACCATACAATCCCGCTGAATTATCCTAGGTATATCGCGTGGCGCTCGCTTGCCACGTTAATAAGATATTATCTTGGTTTGCGACATCCTCCCTGCTTACACATATTCTGTAACAGACACCTGTGCTATGTCTAAGAGCCTTGTCGAAAGAGAGCAGTAAGCACACTTACATGAATTATAATTTGGTTTTAATATTTACTACAACTTCAAATATTATTAAATGGAGCAGGACACTCCGGGGATAAGCATCCATGTACTGGTAGAGTAAATCCCTGAATCTTTAAGGTGTACTTCTCGACCACTAAGCCACGACAAGCCTTGGGGGGATAATTCGCGATCTTGTGTGGGAGTCGCCAGATCGGATGGCCATGCTATTGCCACTCCTTAGTTAGGGATACCCATTAAAACCCCTGGGTATTCCGTCCTTCGCTTTATGCCAGGGCTACGGGTATATGGCCTAGAATCTCCGCAGCCCTGGCAGGCGTGGGCCTGGCGAGACCTTTTCCACTGCCAGCGGACTACTTTTGTATCCCAGCCACTTCAAGCTCTCTAGGTGTGAGGCGGTCTGTAGGGTTGCCACCCGTACTTTATTATAAAGTAATTTACGTTATTTCAGATAATTATACTCTATACTTTATGAGAACAATAAAGTTCACAAAAATACTTTACTTCGCATGATTTGATATCTTTGAGATTTTGAAAAGTTTAGTCGATTATTTTGTTAAACGAAATTTATCGATTTGTGATTTGATGCTGAATTAATGTCGCCACTCGCCACCGCCCCATCACCCAAGCACTCGTTTCGTAAAATTTCTGAACGCAACCTAACCTCAAATGTCAATGTCAGTGTGTCAATCATTGTCACCATTTTTTGTTTGTTTTGTGAAAAGCGGTTTGAGTGCAAATTAGAATACGATTTAAAGTTTTACAGATTTATGCTATATACATACCTACATACATAACTTCACGCCAGGTCCCTTGCGGGGTAGGCACGAACAACAGAGCGCCACACAGGCCCATTCTTACACACCTCACTTGCTTCTTTGACATTCATAGCTCTTGTCATGCACGCTCGTCTGTTCTTAAGGCTCCTAACATCACCTTCTGCTAACACATGATCAATTTGATCATGGAAGGTGTGTCGTGGCGTTCCGCGACTTCTGCATCCATCCACTTTTGCATTGTATATCTGTTTAGTCATTCTTTCATCATACATTCTTTCCACATGCCCAAACCACCGGAGCATTCCTTTCCTTACCTTCACCCCGACACTCTCTTTCAGACCAACTCTCTTTCTTACTTCGGTTTTACGAACGCGGTCCGCGAGCGTCACTCCGCAGATTTTGCGCAGTGCTCGCATTTATGCTATATTACATATATTAGTACATTATGGATAAGAATACAATATTTGATGAAAAATGAATTACTTATTTATTTTATTTTAAATATAGAATGTAAAGATGCTGTGCAATTGTTTAGTAAAGATGTTAATTTGATGCAAAAGCAATAAAAAATATGTTTTTAAACATAATAATAAAGAAAAATAAATTATACTTTAATTTGATACTATGTACTTTTTCTTACCTAAAATAACCAATTTACTTTAACTGCAAAAAAAGGTGGCAACCCTAGCGGTCTGTAACTCGGCCCACGGGAGGCGAGGTGAGCGCGCGCAGAACACGCCGCACCCCCATTGGTTTGTAAGTGTTCCACTACAATTTTGAGAACTTACTGTTCCTTTTGAACCACGACACAAATTTGTCTCCACTTTGTGTTGCTTTCCAGTGATAAAACGTTCAACTATAAACCTACCATTAATTCTGAACTGTTCTTAGTTAAGCATAAAATACGACTTGCCTTTTTTTGGAGCGTTGCAGATAATTTCGCATAGTAATGTTTGACAATGTTGAACATTAGATATTTCATGATAAGTATCAAAGTTGTAATTTTGCGTTGATTTAGATCACTTTTTTGGGAAGATGGGTGTGGGATACTCTAACCCACAAGTTATTGTGGTTTGATTTCTGTGGACTGTATAGCGAAGATAAGACATTGCACTATAATAGTAGAAGCTCCACCAACCTTGAGATCAGCCCTCTCCTGGCTCAGTTCGGGTGTGACGGTACGCATCATCATGAATTTAATTTTTTTTCTTTTATTAATGTTTATTTATTTATAAAGGAATGGCTGTTCTCCATATAATGTATTCCCTCCTTTATTTCGCATAATATGTGTATTTATTATTATTCTCTTTGTATGATATAATTGAATTTTTCTTTGTTTGAAAATTTGACAGAGAAGAGAGGGGACTTGAATATTCGGTTTTGACAGAACAAGACATGAAGAAAATTATTCTCGGAAAATATTGTGTTTTAAATTATTACAGATGGAGAAAAAGCTATTTGAGGACAAAATGATCAATACTAACAATAAATAACTATATCTTCGATATGTGCGCTACAGACTTCGGTGCTATGGATTTCACCAAAGGGCTAGTTCACATCTTCAAGTCAACAATTAATATATTAATAATTTTACTAATCATGTAGATTTGTCCGATATCTTGCTTGTTGTGTTTATCTATGTTTCAGATGTTCTCCTGGACTGTTGTAATATATAACTACTAATAACTATATACTAATAATCTACTAACAGTAATCTATTCTGTGTTTGTTGCTTTTATTTCTGTTCTCAGATGATCCAGAGGC
Source organism: Dendrolimus punctatus (assembly GCA_012273795.1). Lineage (NCBI taxonomy): Eukaryota > Metazoa > Arthropoda > Insecta > Lepidoptera > Lasiocampidae > Dendrolimus > Dendrolimus punctatus. Next base: position 374,241 of record CM022552.1, on the reverse strand, counting down.
TGTTTTATGTTTGTATGTTATTAATGATATATCTAATTATGTGTTTTAACCTAATCTGTTTGTTGAACATGTATTCTATAACTAATTATGTGTTGTTGATATTTTCCTTGTGTATTAATTACATTATTTTGCAGGCAAATCTAATGTTCTTTTCTTGCAGAGATGTTACTAATAATATTGTGTTAATAATTTAAATTTTAGGAATTATGGAATATTTGCATTTAATGAGTGTCTATATGTATAAACCTGGGATTATCTTCAAAACCTTAACTAATGATGTGTAGTTAGTTACAGCAGCATATATTAATTAGTTAGCATTGACTATGGTATACTTTGGTGTTAGTCTTTAGACATATTAGGACCCGTGGATCCACCTATACAGACTTTTAATTCAATAGAGACGTTCCTTTGACTTATATGGACATATATGCTAACATACATAACTATTTACTGTGGAGACCTACATGATCATATGTAATAAAAGACAGACTTGTATACTATCTATTACTGACCTTCTTGTTTTAGAACTTAACTAATTATTGTCCTTGATTTGTATATTATATGGAGAATGAGCTATACAATATTAAATTAATTTTGATGTAAGTCTTGATTGACTTGTGCGTTATTATAAGATAAGAATTGTTTATACATTGTTATAATTTCATAGTTAACTAAATTAATAAGGGTTAATTGTAAAGCCTGAGTGTGCTAATATATTATTTAGGAGCTATGACACATAGTCTCTTGCGGATAAAAAATACTAATTTATTGAATTTAACTTAAGGGGTTCTGAGATATAACTTTGGTTTTAGAAATTGAATTAAATAACATTCCTACTTCATAGTCGGGAGCTACTAAGGGGTTCTGATGATTCTTTTAGGCAATATAATTATTTATTAATTTGTTAAGGGAGATTAATTGTACGTCAATGGAACTTATTTATAGGAGTTCTTGTCTTGTTGTTGCATACATGTTGTTGTACCTGACTGCGGTCACTTACTTGATGGGGGTGTTGATTGTAAATGTCTATCTGCTCTTGTCGCAGTGAGCTTAAAGTCAGATGTCGTATTGAGTCTTGATTGTTTTGAACATAGACAGGGTTATTACTGACCTAGGTCTGTGAGGTCAAGGTCTTGATTTATTATCTACTATTTAGTCTATTCATATATGTGTATACATTTAAGTATATTTTATAACACAACATAATTACACCACACTCTACAACAATCATGCATTCTATGTGGGAAGGCTTAACTGACTTTAGAAAATTTAAAGTTTATTTGGCTTATTGGATTTTTTTTTTATGTTTTAAATACTTTCCTGTTGAGAAAGCTTGCCTTGGCATTTGGCTTTGTTTGGCGCAAAGGAGTTGCTTATTATAATCCAAATTTTGCTAAAGGTTTCCTTTAGGTTTACTATACTTTCTTAAACAAACAACTCTGCTGTTGCTAAATGTGTATAAAATAGGCATTCAATTAATATTACAAAATAATGAGAAGGGGGTGAAAGCACATATTGATTGTTTCTATATTAACTTTGATTAGGGACGCGGTTTATGGTCTTTGTAACCTTGGACAAATGACGTCGCAAACCATTTGTTTATTGGGACAATCTAATCTACCTAGGATAGTTTCGTCAATTATCCAGGTATTCTCGCGTGCTGTTTTTAGGCAACCTAGTTTGTTTTGGTTATAATATGTGCCTTCATGAGACTAGGTTGATTTCACATATTGAGTTTAACTGAATGAGTAACTGAGGGATTGGAGACTGTTAAATCGCGGATCAGCTTGGAGGCGAAGTTGAGGGCCCCGGAGGCCAGCTACTGGCTATTGCAAGCGGATCATTCGTATCAAAATTTACATCTTTCCACAATATGTGATTTCACAAGAGTCTTAGAAGTAGGTAGGCCTGGCAAAGCTTGACTGAATTGGAAAGGGTGATTAATAAAAACTACTTATGAGCAGTGTTACTGATGTTGACATCTTTGATGCTGAGTATCACCAATTCACATCTAATTTAATCTTAAATCATTACCTTACGGTGCTATGCTCTCATCTCAAGGGTTAGAGTCATTAGACAGGTGTAGGGTCCATCACTTTACTTAAACTTTAAACTTTCAATTTCATTTTCACGATGGATCCAGAAATCTGTCTTTGACAAGGGGATACATAATACAAGTGAAGGTGTCTCTCGCCTAATTTTAATTTAAAGTTTACTTACAATTCATAGAGAGACATTCTGAAACTTTTACTTTAACAATTTAGGAAAGGGAATTTTATGAGATGTAGAGAGTATCACTATTTAAACTTTATTTAAATTTTATTTTTAATTCACTGTGATATTCTACTTGCATCAGGGGAGGTCGCTGAGGTGATATTCCTCATAATTACAAATTTATTTGATATTTTGGAAGGGTGACTCTGAGATGAAATGTTCACTCAAGTCTTTTGGCCTTTCCAACTCATTTTACACAAAGGCACTCCAAATGTGGTTTCCAAATTGATAGGACGTACTGCTAGTGAGTTTCTTGTCGGCTCTTCTCACCAGCGATAGTACGTTGTGAACCGACGCTAGTTTTAGATAATGTTTATGATCAATTCAATAAGTTCTAATTAAAAGATTGGAGGTTCTTCTTTTATTCTGATATGAGCTTTTTTACTGATAGCTAAAGAATGCGGTGGCATAATATCAGAGAGGTGGTTAGGAGGGGTGCCTACACAAAATTATATAATTTGTTATGAAATGTGCATTAAAATTCCTTTTGGCTAATAAAGGCACGGCGTACTCAGGTGATGAGCTTATGTCATGAGTCGATACATTTGTCATTATTCATAAAACGCATGACATTTTACACTTACAACTTATACTACAAAACTGTTATTTATATAGATATATATTATACACCGATCCTTGAGTCTTCCTGTTCCTTGATCAACACTCCTATATAACCTACCTTGTGAACATAGGGTTAACGGTATTATGACGAGGGTTCTTATTACTAGATGATCACGATTTATGGCCAAAGTAAGTTTATTTACTTAATAAATGTTATTAATTTTCACTTTATAACTTCTTTTATTTCTCACTCTATGCTTCGGCTTGAGTTTGTCATTCCTTGGCTATTTGAGGGCGGGGTGGACGTTACACGGGTTGCACTCGGGAACTCGGGAACAAAGCACGGTACTGTTTCACTTTAGAGCTTCCATTGTACTACACAGACAGATAAATAGATAACACTTTATTGTACACCAATAGAAACATGAACTTAAGTACTAAAATTATATCTAGTTATGTACAAAGGTTGTCTTATCGCTAAAAAGCGATCTCTTCCTGACAACTCCATTAGGTCTTTGAAAGTTATTGGCACGGCCAGTAATTATAAGTATTTAAATTTAATAAAACCGGTGAGCGCACGGCGCGATGTATTCGCAACGTTGACAGTGAGTGTTAAAAATGGCTGCCCCCTTAAGCCGCGTTTACACAGTAAGAGATGGCTCGGACCGAGTGCACTCGGATGTCTTCTCGGACGATACTCGTATTATGGTAAACACCTAATCCGAGCGTACTCGGACGCCGGCATCTAATCCGAGTAGACTCGGTGTGCTCTATTTTTCGAGCTCACTCGAAACATTTTTATGAAAACAAAATGGCGACAAATAAAAATTATGCGTTGTTTAATATCAAATGATTTTTAAACATGTTTTTGTCTTCCTCTTCGACTTCACGAAGAAAATTATTTGATGCACCCATTTGGTCACGTCTTAAAATCCATTTCCGTGTCAAAAAAATTCTCTCTTCGTTTTTTCCCCTTTCGTGATTTTGAACTTCCGCTATTAACATATAGATGCGACAATTGTATACCTCGCAGCAGCAGATCAGTCGACGACATCTTGATTGTGCAAGGAGACTGACTGTGAGGAGGAATGACCACAATACGAGTGCACTACTATTGTGTGTAAACGTGTAAACCACTATCCGTGTATACTCGTATGTAGCCGACTCGTACGAGTGTACTCGGTCCGAGTCAACTCTTGTTGTGAAAACGCGGCTTTACCCTGCTGTGCATTGGCCGTCACCTCATACAGAAAGAACCCTCCTTCTGTGTGAGGCGACGACTACCCAATGAACAAAATCAGCGGAGCGATGTTTTACTTACTTACTATGGGCATTCCGCCCGATCATGACATACGCGAGTGTGGTGTTCGGCTATGCCAAGCCTACCCATTTAAATAAACTGCAAATCGTGCAGAATAAATTCATGCGCAGAGCCGTCGGTGCTCCCCTCTATATGCGTAACGTCGACCTCTACCGCGATTTGGAGCTTCCCTCTATCAAATACTACATTACGTCGCTCTCGCGTAAGTATTTCGATCTCGCGCCGCACCATCGGAATCCGCTCGTCGTGTCCGCGTCTGATTACAAGCCTCGGCGAAAAGCTCTCGTGCGACGACCGCGTAATGTCCTTACGGACAAGGTCGACGCTATCACAAAACGGCTGGCCCGGATCAGCCCGCCCGCGGTTAGGATGTCAGGCTGGCAGGCACCGACAGACAGACATAGACGACGGCGTCTCAAACAACGCCAATCACGATATCTCCACGTCCTCGCGAGGGACGCCAGGAGACATAGCCCCCCCCCCCACAGGATAGACTAGGCGTGTTGCTGGGAAGTTTCTTTCGCCGTTTCTTCTCTCCCAGCCATAACACGTTGCGAAATGGCAGTACGATAGGCCGCCACGAACCCCCGATCCCGGTCCGCCGGGATCCTTCTTCTCGGGCTTTATATTACCCGTCGCCCGTTCTCAATTAGTTCATTGTGTCGCCCATTGGCGGGCATCATCAGATTCATCCCCCTCTCATGGCAACAGTCCAGCCGAGGTAAAACTCCCTAGGGAGCTCCCTCAAGCTAGCTGTCCCCGGGCGCTCGCCCCAAAAACCCCGGTAAAGTTGTGAGGTCTTCGGACCAACAACATAAAGTCAAGTCAAATTAAAAAAAAAACTATGGGCAAGGACCGAACAGTGGGGCTGGATCTGCGTCGGTGTTGAAGATTTAGGTTGTTTCCACGCAGATATGGTGATGGGCTTAATGTGTCGTTTGAGATACTTATTGATGATTTTTGCTAAATTATTATGTACGCATCAAGAAGGCTATTCAGCAACCATATTCTCTGTGTTCTAGTTTTGTTTAAAAGTACGTAAACTGAGTTTGCGAACTAAAAAAAAGATAACGTATATCGTGAAGGAACGGAGAAACAATACAATTTCCTGCGGTGGGGCGGCCTGCCGTAAGAGGCGACAAAACAACCCACAGCCAGGTGGTAGGGTATTTGCCCGACTGGATGGCTACCACCCTTGGTGTAGAGTATGCCGCCATTACAGTCTTGAGTTGTGTTCCGACACCAGTGGTCAGATTCCAGTTTCCTCTTCGAGGCCGCCAGCACATGAGTAACACCTCTATCCATAGACAACAGTAACCACTTTCCATCATTGTTGTGTCTTCAGCCTGTCTGCTGTGCTTCAGCAATGAAAAATGCATATTAGGTAGCTGGGCCACCGCCTCACCTCTTACAACAGGGCGCCCGGCTGCAGAAATTTTGTTTTCTATCTTCGTTAAAATATATGACTTAACCTCTGATAAGTTTTAATTATTTTTAGAGATGGTCGTTTTTGTAAAAACGTTTTTGAGCAACGATGCCAGTAGACGATGCCGGCATCCGATGCCGATATATTGAAAAACGGATGCCCGCAATATCCGATGCGAACTTCACCGAATGCGAGCGAGCGAGAGGCACCGTTGGCCACGCCACGGAAAACGCAACGATGACAAACCGAAGACTCGACGTATCGCTCGCTCGCTAACTCTCGGGTGCTCTCGGTACGATCGGTGGTTGTGCAAGGCAAACAATCAACGTAATACAAGAGCGAGCGTAACTGTTAGAAAATTTTATAATAATATAGGTACTTATTTATTATAGAAATATACCGTTCGAGGTGCAGTATTATTATAACTTCTGTGCCATGCGAACAGATATTCTCCAAAGCCATATTTTGAATGAACGAAGAACTCGTCTTACAAGTTCCAAATTAGAAAAATTGGTTTTTCTTAATGTAAACTATAATTTTGTAAAAAATAAAAACTAATATTAATTATCTTATTTTTTTATTATTTACTTTATTTTTAACTTCCACACTTTTAAAACAATATACCAGTAGAAGTCGTAATGTTGAATATCGTATCTAAATAATTTACATAACTATTAGACAACAGGCATCCAATGTCATACACAGAGTTGCAGATATTTTAGCCGGCAACTAATTTTGGCAAATCGTATCGATGCCAGAAATAACGATGCCGGCATCGGATGCGGTTTACAATTAACGATGCGCATCAGATGACAAAATTTAACGAAAACGCCCATCGCTAATTATTTTGTTTAATCTTGATTTATTACGACATGTATTTAATTAAATGTAATAAAAGTTGTACTGGAGTTGGTTTGGTTCGATAGTAAATAATTATTCCACGTGCAAAAGCCAAGCGTGGCATTTGTCACTGTCAAACTGACAGATCTGATGTTTGGCTTAAGTTGCGTGTAATTAAATGTCACAAGGTGTGATATAATTTACATTTCAGTTGAAAATTAAGTTTTTTATTCAGTTATTTTTTGAGTTTCATGATATTCTATTCTTCTGGACATTTGCAACACCAAAGGTGCTACAAATGCGCTGCTGCTCTCTTAAAGGAGACTTGTAGTATACTGCACCACTACAAAAGTGGCGCTGCCGTCGCAATTTACTTGTTTTACTAATTACATATTAGATACGTAGAATTAGTTTTATTAATTATAATTTTTGTTATTTTTTTATTTAACAAAATTGGGTCGTTTTGGTATTACGCTACTGAAAATCAGCATTGTGTCTGATATAATTCTGGCACAGCAATATGTGCAAACCTTGCTTGCTGAAAATGTGGCGTACAAATTCTCAAAATATACTCTGTGTATAATTTCAAAACTATCTACATATATAAAAATCAATTGCCGTCCGTTAGTCTTGCTAAAACTCGAGAACGGCTGGACTGATTTCGCTCATTTTGGTTTTGAATTACTTGTGGATGTCTAGGGAAGGTTTAAAAGGTGAGTAAATATGAAAAAATGCTTGAAATATAATAAAAACAACATTTTTTTACTAAAGTTAAAACTTTCTGCAATTATCATTCAGCTTTCTTATTTATTGATTCTGAGGCGGTACGAAGTTGCTGGGTTAGCTAGTCCTATATGTAAAAATGAAGGTTTGTATGTATGATGTCCTTTATATAATCTTAAACTATACATTTGATGATCTTTAGCAAAGTTTTTGTGCATGAGCCAAAGAAGGTTTCTGAGTTGGTTCACAGTGAGACCCGATAGGTGGCGCTGCTGTCGGCATATCGCTTGAAGCTTTTCGGGGCAGGCGACGTCTGCCGGACTGGTAGTAATTTATAGAGAATGTAATCACGTCGCTATTTCTTCAAATAAAGTTTTTCTTTTCTTAACTAATAAGTACCTTGTCATAGTAGCGAAAACACGAAAGAAATTTCGCTTGCAAAAGCTATATTATAAATTAAAGAAAGAGAGCTTTTCTTATATCGTTGTTAGAGTCAAGTAAATGAATGTATTCATTAACTTAAGACAACTACATTATGAGCTTTGTGAAGCAATTAATTAGTGGACCATGAGTGATATCAGTCGTAATTATCTGAGAGGAGATGAGACAGCGTCTCGTATCGCGGCAATCTTGGAATCGTTTAAGACATTTATTCTTGTTAATTGTGATTACACTGCTATTGCCATCACAGAATGCAACTTTTTTTTCTAAAATCAATACGCTTTCATTGTACACAATGTTACGAGTTGCAGGACTCAAAATGCCGTTGGAATTATTGTAGAGTTTATTAGAACCATACACACACGTTTTACACAGGTACAAATATAACTAAGCACAGCCAGTCCAAATGGATTGTTCACTTTTTTTTAAAGTAGCTATTTCAAAAACCGTTCGAGGATCCCCCTAATCACTTCTGTCTAGTACGATCTTCTTGTATTTTGTAAGAAGTTTTAGTGTTTATTTGTCCTTACTAAATCCAATCAGGTGGGCAGTCTGCCTGTTTGCTTGCTTCAGGTGTAAAAAATCTAGCTGTACATTATTTGATTTAAGTTCTGTAACATGGATTTTTCCCTAAAGATCACTTTAAAAAATTTAACGATAACTATAGAAAATAATAATGGTTGAACACGAAAAATCATAAGCCTAGCGACAAAAAACACTAACATTATCACGATACGTAATGAGTAATGACAGTGACATTTAAATAGTAGTAGCACAGATTACTATGATTAGTAAGTTTTATTATTTTTGTTTTCTAGGCAAAGAAATCAATGTAAACTTATCCTTTATGACGTCATCGGCGAAATAATTTTAAAATCGAATTATAAAAAACTAACGCTTAAAATACAAAAATATTCAAATAAGTATCTTAAAATAGCCCATTCTACGTAATAAAAATATAAAATCAGAGGGTAATTTTTTGTGAACAATCCCCATTGAATAATACACGCAGAGTCAAACAGATTACAGAATGTACACACGTCTTGCTTCGCTTGTGGTTATCGCTTGACTGCCTTTTCTCGCAATTGGGGCATTGCTTTATACTGTACAAAAGCAATATGTCTGCTCGGCCGCGTGGACCGAATTTCCTAGAATCACACTTAGCTAATAACTTCTATAACAGATTACAATACACAATTGGCTGTTTTTCTAATTACAAATTTTAAACACAAAGTATACAAAAGAAGTCCAAATGCTGAAAAGTAATAAAATGTATTTCTACAAGGCTGCAGGTGTAAATTTTCCATTGTCGGCACCTAGGTCGACAATATAATTTAATAACGCAATGTAGTGATGGGTTTGATGTATTTACTTCAATTTAGTTTTTTACGGGATTACAGTGACATAAACTTTATTTAAATTAACACATATCGAGCTCCTTTACCACCATTTTATTATCTTTATCGTAAGAGGAGACAAAACAACCCACAGCCAGATGGTAGGGCATTTGCGCGACTGAATGGCTACCACCCCTGGTCTAAAGTATGTCGTCATAACAATCTTGAATTGTGTTTCGGCATTACTGACCAGTTTCCAGTCCCTTAAGTTCTTAAGTCCCCTTAAGAAACCAGCAGCGCATTTGTAACGCCTTTGGTAACCGCTTTCCATCAATTGGGCCGTCAGCCTGTCTGCTGAACTCATGCGATAAACTAAAACAAAAATATCGTAAGCGACATTTGGACTTGAGTATATTTTTTGTTGCAAAAGTTATTTTATTATTTTGTTTTAAGACTTTTAGTTTTAGTTAAGTTAAACCCTACTGAGTCAAAAACTGAATTTCTCAAAACGAAAGCACAATTTAAATTAAATACCTTTGACATCTAAAATATACAAGTCCAAATGTCGCTTACGATAAAATGGCTGTAAGGCTCGGTATTATAAATTAACAATGATGTTACTCTAATCTCCAAATAAGGATTAAATTGTGTCTTGGGGATTGAATATACCTACTTCATTCTTAAAATGTCATCATCGTAATGTGCTCTTCTACCCTTAGGCAACTGCCAGCAAATCATTATTAACTAATGCTCTTGGCCGTTGTGTATTGACTAACCTAGCATAGATTCACAATAAAACTTTTTAGAACTAAAGATTACATACTACCCACACATATATAAAAATATATATGTAGATACAAAGGCTGTAATAGAAGCACGATAAATGTAATAGTTTTAAGTTTTTTGAAAAGAAAGAAATAAATGAGAAAATAAAATAAAAGACTAACCATAATCTCCATTTTACTCAACAATGAAGGAGAAGGCGATATAAAATAACAATATACATGTGCGGGTAGTATATAACCTATCAGACGGGCAAATACACTACTACTCGCTGTGGGTTGTTTTGTCGCCTCTTACGAGAGGCCACCCGGAAGGAAATTGTATTCTTTCTCAGTATTTCAGAATCTATTATTTTTATTTTTATATTCTCTTGAAAAGTTATCAAACTGCAACTAATTTGAGTTTAACAACTAAATAGCCTTTTAGATCTTGATGTAATTAACTCCATCGCGATGACCCATATTTTGAGCTTATAACAAATTGAGTTTGCAGCGGATTTAAAAAGCGCTTGGAGCTTGTTTTCATTCATGGTAACCAGTTTAGCGGCTTGCAGTTAATCGAGTTATGGAAGCAAGAGGGCAACTTATATTGAACGATATTTTTTATCAATTTCAAAAAAGGAGAAACAAAAAAATATGGCTGTAAAAGAAATGTTCATTCATATCTTTCATACTTCATCAATACAGGAACGGAGAAAGAATAAAATTTCCTGCGCTGGGGCGGCCTGTCGTAAGAGGTGACAAAACAACCCACAGCTAGGAGGTAGGGCTTTGCCCGACGTGATGGCTACCACATCTGGTCTAGACTACGTCACCATAACAACCTTGAGTTATGTTCCGGCATTAGTGGTCACTAATGTCGGACTGATAATGCCTAGGGAGACTGGAACCTGGTCAGGTTCCAGTCTCCAGCATTTGTAGTACCTTTGGTGTTGCATGTTAACGTGCCAAAAATCCACTGTTATTATTTTTTAATAACTTCACAAAAAGGAGTCATTTCGGAATTCGTCGTGTAAGTATTTTTTACTTATGCTAAGAACATTTTTTTTTGCTGAACGGATTTTAGTCATTGTTATTGCATTGGATTTAGTACAGCTTCAGGATGGTTTCTCTGTTATAGGATAACATAACACGTAACTTAACAATGAAAAATAAAAAAGCCAGCAAAAAAGACACCGACTTCAAGAGTAATTAAAAAGCGAAAAGTAAATATTTTGTTAACATCAAGTCTTAGAGTATGTCGCCATAACAACCTTGAGTTGTGTTCCGGCATTAGTGACCAGGTTCCAGGGTCCCTAAAGAGAGCAGCAGCGCATTCGTAGCACCTTTGGTGTTGCAAATGTCCATAGGCGATGGTAACCGCTGTCCATCAAGTGGGCCGTCTGCCTGTCTGGTGATCTCCTGCAATAAAAAAAAAAAAAAAAAAAACATCATGAAGTCGGTGCCAAATCAAACATAATAAATAATAAGCAACCAATTTGCAAAAGTAAGTTAAGTTCACTACACTGTACTAGTTCATAGTTATAACGTTTTATATTATCCAGTTGTATTAATTAAAAAAAAATTGTATTTTAAAATTACATGTATTTTGTTTCTTTTTTGTAAGTCTAAAAAAATCTCGCATTACAAAATCGTAGCATGTAAATCGTCCTCACGCAGGATAGTGCGGTTTGCAGCTAGTTATAAGGAAGTTCCTTTACGAACTGCGATTACCATCATCCAATTTCCTCGGACGTGTACAGTCGTAGACACCGGCGGTTACTGCCGTAATGCAGCAGGTTTAAGAATTACTGTGCAACGTTTATGCTATCCTAGTACACTCTGTCAATGAATTGTAGCTCTATTTTAACCGAATCCCAAAAGGAGTAGGATTCTCAATTAGTCTGTATGTCTTTGTATGTGTTTGTATATTTGTTACGCGATTTCTCTGTCACTTGTGAACCGATTTTTTTTTCAAAAGTGACTCTCGAAGTGGTCCCATAGTCATCGTGTCAGAATCTGATGAGTGAATCCCAGGAAAATCAAGAGTAACCCTTGTTGAAAAACGTCTACATCGAAGAATGATATGGCAAACTTGTTGACTATAACAATTTCTACAGGCGCTTAATATATTAGTTCTAAACCTATTTAAATATTTGCGCAACTAAAAAGCAATGAAAAATCACCTTAAATAAATGTGCGTGTATGAAGAGAACCTTTCTAGAAAACTGCAGAGCACAAAGTTGCCTTTCAGTTGCTAGCAAGTAACTACATATGGTAAGAGAGCTGGTGAACAATTTAGGATAGGTTCTTAAGGCAGTGTGAAATTTTTTATAATAGTCCTTGAAAGACCCCTTAAAAATCACATCGTCTCCGCTGGCTCGGTCATGTAGAGCGGTTGGAGGAAGATCCGGGAGTGAAGAAATTCAAATTCAAAAGTTTTTATTCAAAACACTGGAGAACACTTTTTAAAGGTCATACTTATAGGCTAAAATTAGTTTTTATTTTACTTCCTAGTCTATGCGAAAGTACACTTGGGGCGAACAGTCGGTCGGTGACCGGTTGGTCATCCCAAGTATCACTGGAAGGATAGAGTGGAAGCTGACCTGACCACACTACAAGCCCACAATTGGCATGACACTGTGCAGGATATAGGAAAGTGGCGTGCTCTCGTTTAGGAGGCTAAGATCGGGTCGCTGAGCCAACGGAGTTAGTTAGTTAGTTAATAGTTGCGTAAAATTTTTGATAAAATATAACCCTAATAATAATGATCATATCTATCCCACAATTATGTTAAATTTATTCCGCTCCAAGCACTCTCTTCCACGAACGGGGAAACGCAAAATAAATTGGGTTCCTTTTAGTACAATATACATGGCCTTACTTTCATAATGTAATCAATTAGCTCACTTCAATTGAATTTGTGTCGGAATGAAATAAATGCGTCGTAGAGGCATGCTGGGATCAATATCTTCATTATAGATCTTAGGGTCCGCTACATCGGTGTGATAACACGCTCTCACATCATATCCAAGTGAAATAGTCTTGACCTAATCATGTTTTGTGCGATGACTGAGAGAGAGTTCTTAGGACTGACTTCTCTATGACATCTGTAAATCGTAATGTTGCGGACAGAATCACCCCCTGACCTCTCCCCCGGGACTCTCATATCTCCAAGTCCCGCTTACCGCGATTATGTAGCTTGATTAGCAGCTAAGCGTCTTCTTAAAAGTATAACCTTAGCGAGTGCGGTGTGAGCCACCGGCAAGTCAATTGGGATTGTTCGCTTTTTTCAATCTAGCTATTTGAAAAAACCATTTCGAGGAATAGTGTCCCTAATCATTTCTGTCTAGTTAAAATTCCAAAAAACGTACGATCTTCTTGTATTTTGTAAGAATTGCGTTTGACCTTTATTTGACCTTACTAAATCCAATCAGGTGGGCCGTCTGCCTGTTTGCCTGCTTCAGGTGTAAAAAAATTCTAGCTGTACATTATTTGATTTAAGTTCTGTAACATGGATTATCCCTAAAGACCATTTAAAAATTTAACGATAACTATAGAAAATAATAATGGTTGAACACGAAAAATTATAAGCCTATCGACAAGAAACACTAAAATGATCACGATACGTAATGAGTAATGACAGTGACATTTAAATAGTAGTAGCACAGATTACTATGATTAGTAAGATTTATTATTTTTGTATTATAGGCAAAGAAATCAATGTAAACTTGTCCCTTATGACGTCATCGGAGAAATAATTTTAAAATCGAATTATACAAAAACTAACGCTTAAAATACAAAAATATTCAAATAGGTATCTTAAAATACCCTATTTTACTTAATAAAAATATAAAATCAGAGGGTAATTTTTTGTGAACAATCCCCATTGGTCAAGTATACTACCAGTTTGCGAATTAAAGTATCATTCGGAAGATTACAGCCATTTGGACTCTCAGCACGAATTTCGTGGATCTTATGAATACCAGCGTGTTAGATTGATGCGACTATACAAGTATTGATCGGTGAAATCGATACAATTAGTGCAAACAGTGTTGATAGGGAAATCCGGGTTCTAGTGCCAACTCATGTTGATTGACTTGAACGTGCCGTTTAGTACAGTAGTGCTAATCATACCTATTGCTGTTATAAATAAATAAATAAATAATCGGCAAACAAACACGTATACTGTATATTCCAAATTAAGCAAGTTACACTTGTGTTATGGGCAATGGACTACTCTGAGGCCTATCCCAGACACCCACAGACCATAGTAAATAACGGAAAAATATGTTTCCGAAATTCACTACACCAGGAATCGAACCCGGAGCCTCTGCGATGCAGAGAGGTAGTTAGGCAAAGGCTTAGCCCGCTTAACTACAGAGGCCGTCAAAGTAAGTGAAAGCGCCTATACTATACATATAATTGCTTCCTGACTGGACTGACATATCAATAGCCTATGATATTTGCATGCGGATTCTTTCTATATTTTAAGAGCGCATCAGAACGGATTTTTGAAAATTCAAAAGGGAATGAACGTTTGTTTGAAAATCCGTCATTTTGAAAATAAGAAGTACATCAATGACTTTTTTTTCTTGGGATAGACAAATATAGCCAAATTTACGTTGGGACGACCAGTTGTCAGAGACGACAAAATAACCACCAGCCAGGGTATTAGCACGTCTGAATGGCTGCTACTACTTCTAGAGAATGTCGCCATAACAACCTTGAGATATGCTCTGGCTTTAGTGGTTAGCTTCCAGTCTCCCTTTTGACAGTGACAGCACGTTACGCTTTCCATTAAGTGGACGGTCTGTCTATTTAACTCATGCAATAAGAAAAATGGTAGCTACTGTAGTCGCGTAATTTTGGTGCCGTCAATCTACAAATACATATAATAAAATTGTAGAGGTAAAATTTTTGTACAATGAAAAAAAATGCTAAAAACCGAGTCAGGGGGATGTAAAAAGTGGAATAGAACTAATTTAGACTTTTTCAAAATTTTGTTTCTCAGTCTGTTTATACTGGCTAATCTCCGAAACGACTGGACCGATTTACATGAAATGTTGTATGGTGGTAGCTTATATCCCTGGTTAACATATAGGATACTTTTGAAAAATTAGAGTTCCCGTGCGATAGTTAAAAAAGCTTTAATCACTTAAACAGCTTATAACAGGCTGAAAGTAATTTCTCTGCAACGTAACATGATAGAAGCGGAAATTTTGACAGGGTGTGGTGTCAGTCAGAGAGTTTTATCTTATATATATATAATATAAAGCTGATAAGTTTGTTTCTTTGTTTGTTTGCTTGAACGCGCTAATCTCAAGAACTACTGGTGAAAAAAAAAACAGTGTTAGAAAGCCCATTAATCGAGGAAGGTTATAGGCTATATACTACTACGCTAAGAGCAATAGGAGCCCCAATTAAGAATGTTTCAAAATCACGGAGTTTTTTAAATAACTATTTTTTTAACTATACCACGCGAACGAAGTCGCGGGCAGAAGCTAGTGTACTAATGAACACGTCGTTACGCAATCGCGAACGAAGTTTCACTGGCCTAAGTAATAAAATAAACATTCGATTTTGAGGCATTTTTGTATATATATAAATAACAAATCATCTGTAGATAAATCATGTACCAATAAGGATGATTGGAATCCAATAAACGGGTCGTAAATGGTATGTAATCAAAATCCCCCATTGGTAGGGTATCGGATGACTTGAGTCGTCTTTTGTGTGTACAGAATAAACAACCGTTAAAAAGTGAATTAAATATATCGAAAGATGATGAAAGATTGACTAAACAGATATACAATGTAAAATGGATGGATGCAGAAGTCGCGGAAGGCCACGACACACCTTCCATGATCAAATTGATCGTGTATTAGCAGAAGGTGATGTCAGGAGCCTTAAGAACAGACGAGCATGCATGACAAAAGCTATGAATGTCAATGAAGCAAGTGAGGTGTGTAAGAATAAGCCTAAATGGCGCTCTGTTGTTCGTGCCTACCCCGAAAGGGACCTGGCGTGAAGTTATGTATGTATGTAAATATGTCGAATATTAGTTGATTAAACAAAATTTGTAGGACAACTTTTACAAGCTTTTATTTAACTTCCAATGGACGTATCGGGTGGAATCTTGCAAGTTAAATTTGACCAACTTTCCGGTTTCCGATTGAGTTGAAATTTTGCACGCTTATTCACGCATTGCGTGACAATGCATTAATACGGTATCATGGAGCTGATATGATGATGGAGTCGAAAGGTGGCCATAGGAACTCCTACACAAGATAGACCCGTCGTGTTTGGGCTCGTTTTACTTGTCTTGGCGAGCACTCTCCTTCTACATGATATCCGGAATCTCAGAAGCTCCTAAGAAGAAGAATTTACTGGAATTCTACGATACGTCATTCCTATGATAGCTACCTACTCGAAATTATTTTCTGCATTTTATTATAAAACCAGAAATTAAATTATTCACCTTGAAACAAAATGTTCTCCATTGCACGAATCCACCACATATGTATAGTTTAAGCAATCTTTCTCTTCTACCTTTTTAACCAACTTAGGGGTTGAATTTCCAAAAACGCCGAGCTACACGTACATTTACTTATAATAAGAAGAGAGTATATTAAATTCAAATTCAAAATTCAAAAAAATTCTTTGTGTTTGTGTACATGTGTACCGAGTATAATAGTACATTATGGTACTAGTGTGTAACATTGGTGATTGCCGCCGAGGCGCCATTGAGACTCGAGCCGTAGGCGAGGGTCTTAGAGAGCCGAGGACGGTAATCATCAATACACACGTGTATCATACGACGTTTTTCAACACACTTGTGAATAAAATAACAACAAAAACTCTTTTTATTTAGTAGATAAAATAGATATTACGTACTTTCCATAACGTTAAGGGCTTCACATCTTATATCGGGCGGTGTACAACATAAATCATTTTCTTCGCAACTAGTAGTTGTAGACATTTTAATTAATAAATAACTATAATTTCAACAGTGAAAACGAGTTGTGAAAAATGTTTCAGTATGGCGGGAAAAATAATCAGTTTTCCTATGCGCGCGCATTGCGATCGGCCACAGACTAAAGGGATGAGGTTTTTTTTTAATTTTCCGTGCATAGGGTTTGCGCCTTTTCTGCCACGTACAAAATGGGGAATTTAAAGTTCTCTTTTATTACAGAGAAAAAAAAAGTAATATATGAGTGAAAGTTTTATTTATTAAACACGTACGAGTTATAATTATCTATTTAAATAAGAAGTTGCATGAAATGAGCAAGCAATAGGAACATTAATTTATTTGTTCTATAGAACACGACATTTTTTTTAATAAAAACTTTTTTAATAACAAAGCAACTCAACCAATAAGATAAAAAAAAAATCTATAACTCACTAGTGAGTTATTTTTTTACTCACAGTTTGATTATGGGTGTCATTATGTGCCTAATTGCGGTGACCATAGAGCCACTTTATGAGCAAATGTGTTGAAAAATATTATATTACTAATGAATTTAAACATATTTCAATATATTAACATTATGATTAATTATTAAAATAAAGACATACAATGGCAAAATTAATTTTTGGAGACCGTAAAAAAAGATACATGTCGCTATTTCCTCATTTTTTTGAAGTTATACTACTTTTGGCGTGTTAGGCAAAAATGATGAGAGTAATTTTTACGATGCGCGCGCTTCACGTAAAACTGACACCCTGAAGTTAGCTACAGGCAACATTTTAGTTTTTCTATTCTTAGTGTCGTTTTATTACAAACGTAGAATAAGGCGACAGAAAAAATTTGAAAAGATTTTTATCTTGTTACGCCAAAGAAGTATAACGTCTAACGCGTGTACATAAGTATACATACACTTTTTTCTTTAGCAGAAAAGGACCCCCCAGGTGTGCCTTAGCCTGTCTGCTATACTCCAGTAATAAAAAAAAAAACAATTTTGAAAATGAAAAACTTATATTACTGAAATACATGGATAAAACTGTAGAATAATCCTTGTATGTAAGCCAAATAAGCCTTGAAACAAAACAAAAACGAATAATTCCAAATCCCTTCATACGATATGATTATTTAAGATCAGGCCTGATTTTGTGTACTCGATGTAAGCAGTCATTATTTATTCCCTCAAGGTCTGAATAACGAATTACTTGTTTTTTTGTATATATATTATCAGATATAGTTTATCTTATAACTTGGAAAATAATGTAGTTATTATATGAAGTACGAGCATTCACCCGCAACGTTTGTGTGTTTTATTATTTTCATTCCGAAGCTCACGAACAGGCAATCGGCTTATAGTAGGGGAGGCCAAGCGGGGATTTTGGGATTTACTCGAGCGTGGCAGAATAATATAAGGGGAGAAACCTTGCACCCTATTATGAACCCCCACCACATATCCTTGCAAGAACGGAGCAAGAATATAATTTCCTGCGGCCGGGAGGCCTGTCATGAGAGGCGACAAAACAACCCACAGCCAGGAGTTAGGGCATTTGCCCGACTGGATTGGCTACCCCTGGTCAAAAGTATGTCGCCATAACAACCTTGAGTTGTGTTCCGATATTAGTGACCAGGTTCCAGTCTCAGTTTCAGTTCAGTATGGGTCCGTATGTGTCAGCCGGTCAAGGACATCAAGCTCAACCGTCTGTATATTAATCTGACACGCTCGAGTATTTCAGTGTTACTTTTTTGCATTTTTTAAAATCGGCCATGACTTCTAGTCGCATCCAAATCCTCAGTCTTTAGAATATGATTTCCTTTAGAATTTACTTAAAATCCCTTTAGAATATCTGACGCGTTTGAGTATTTTTGTGCGAGTCTTTTTTTTAAACGCTCCCCCCACCAGTGAAAGTGCATACATCATATAACCTCTTTTTACTTTTTAGCATCTAATCTTCACAATCCATATAAGGTCTCCGTGACACGCGAGTAAATCCATATGTAGCTTCTTGGGCTCTTCTACTATTATATATATAAAACACATCGCACCCTTAGAGTTATAGAGACCTAACTTAAAATATTGTTACATACCAACAATGAACGCACACCTGGCTGTCGTAAAACGCAGTTTATTAACTTTTCTGCATTCGGGGTTCTTTTGTTTACATCGTGTTTAAAATTTAAAAACATTGTATTGTTATCGTACTTGTTTTATGGCCGTCATTAGTGCCGAACTAATCCTTGTTTTTATAGCATTGCGTCGAAGCTTGCCAGATGTGCGTATTAACTCAGTGAACGCGGCCCCTCTGTCTGTATTACAGTTTAGTATAAAACAATGCCCGAACAGAGGGGTGGGACAGTCTAGCGAGGTTTACGATACTAGCAAGACGTATGTAGTACATCCGCAAGCGATATAGGACTTGGCGCCTGTTATTGAATCATGGCATTTTAATTCGAGTCCTGTAAGCTCGTAACAATAGTATAGTTTGTAGTTTATTTGTAAGTTTATATTTATTGTTGTTTTATGTATTTTTCCTTAATGAAAAAAATAAATGATGACGTAAAGCTTAATTATAAAAAATATTTAGGTTTTCTGTGGACAATATCGTTCGCATCATATTACCTGATTTGATTGTATTTTTTATCATATTTTGTTATATGGTAGTGTAGTATAACAAAATATAATAAAAATAAAAATGTACGCAGTCTAATTAATGTAACTTAGCCTACAAACGCGCGTCATTTATGGTCCAATACGATAATTTCAATTTGATTATAAACCCTTGAAATTTAACGTCGGAAATAAGATTGTTGCTTCTCCAGTCGTTTAGGTTTTATGAGATCAGAACGGCGCTTGATATCTTCATATTTCCACTTCATTTAGTGCCTAATTGCCGAGGCGTTACAGTAAATATCTCTAATAATAAAACTGAGTTTTAAGAGGATTTGCTGAGGACTTAAATGGTTTGCTGTTGTAATGTTATTTTAAAATATACCAGTGACCGCGTTGACATTATGGGCCTTACTTGTAATCGCTTCTTAAATTTAAAGAAACTGCTCAGTAACTGACTAGTGAAAATCTTACCCATACACTCCTCTTTAGCCGAATATTTTGCATACAAACTACGTGAATCATTCAAATTTATGTTGGAGTTTTTGGAGGGAACTGAAAGGAGATGTTGTGCTGTGCAGTTTTATTTTCTAAAAATGTGTAAAATTACTCTAAAATGAACAATAGTTGTAGGATATTAATAGTTTTTGGGAAGTAATTATGTGTTTTGTGAGAAATGTGAACTGTATAGTCGAATGTGGCTTTTTGAGTTGTCACAAGATCTTCGTTGAATGGCACTAGCTGATTACCTACAGTTCAGCTATGCAACACATAGGCTTAAGAAAATGAAGAAACTATATTGTAAACTAAGATCTGGCTTAAAGGCCTAGCTGCCAAGCCATAAAACTAAACAAAAAATAACAAATTTATGTGTTCCTTTTATGCTGGTTTGCACCGACATTTAACCGGCGGTTAAAATAAAATAATCACTGTTTATTGCATACATTTTTAACGATTAATTTATTTTAACCATCGGTTAAAAGTCGGTGCACACCAGCCATAGTTAAGCAACAAGTAAATACACGTTTAAAAGTGAAGAAAATATAATCATTGATTAGGGTCGGATTCTCTTAATTAAGACATGCCTAATAATTTCTTAGCGAGATTATTATAAGTAAGGCCAATTTGTTAGGTAGTTAAGTGCAATGGTGATACGCGTCATCATCTATCCCCTAGAACTTCGTCATTTAACGGATAAAATGTAAGTGAAAAGAAGCAAGTGAGGTGTGTAAGAATAAGCCTGTATGGCGCTATGTTGTCCGTGCTTACCCCGCAAGGGACCTGGCGTGAAGTTATGTATGTATGTATGTAAAATGTATTCTACTAGGCATATAGGCTAACCGCGCGTGAGTTTCATGGAAATATGTTCAGTAATTTTCATGTGATGCTCTAACAGACAGACAGATAAAAATATATTGTTACAACCTAGGCGCCGACTAGAACAAATTCACACCTGCATATCTGTAAAAACACATATTACCTGTCGGCATTCGAAGTAGTTGTAATTCTTTTATGATTGTCTTCTTGTTACTTATTTATTGGCATGCGTTTACTAATTATTCTAGAAAACAGTCCATTGTTTTATTGTACTCTTTTATGGCTGTTGCGGTCGAATCCTTAGCCAGGTGTTACGGATTAAGGCGACTAAAATACAGGCTAATTTGTATTTGTAAGGTATAAAACAAGGGCCTGATGGAGAGAGGAGGCAGTCGAGCGAGAACCACGATCGAAGTGAAACGTGTGTACTACAATCGGTAATCTATTAGTGACGGACTTTGGGCGTTTTGTTATATTTGTACCTGTGTTATACGTGTTTGTATAGTTCTAATAAACTCTATAGTAATTCCAACGGAATTTTATTTTGAGTTTCGCAACTCGTAACAATATATATAAGTTCCACTTTCTGTCGGTCTGAATTAGTCTCTTGACACGTTTCTCTTTTTCAAATTCTTGCACAAACTGGACTCCTCTACATATTTATTACAGTCCTACTTGCAGATATATGTTGTCCTGCTCAGAAACAGTTAAAATTAAACCCCTTAAACACATTTTATCCGTGCAGGAACGGAGAAAGAATATAAGGCGATGCGGCGAGGTGCCATGTCGTAAGAGGCGACAAAACAACCCACAACCAAGTGGTAGCATAGCATTTGCCCGATTGGATGGCTACCACCCTGATCTAAGATATGTCGCCATAACAACCTTGGGTTGTGTTCCGGCATTGGTGACCAGATTCCAGTATCCCTTAAGAGAGCAGCATCACATTTGTAGCACCTTTGGTATTGCAAATCCTCCGCTTTATTATCAAATCGGAATTATACACTAGAATGATGATAACCCCTACTCGCCTCTGCTCCTATTTATTAAAATTAAAATATAGTGTACACGACTCCCTGGAGCATGAATAAACCCATGAGGTTTCTGTGCCACAGTTCATATGTGAATGTAATGTATATGTCGGAGGGAAGCTTTAATTGGACGTATTGTTGACTGGATGTATAACGCACAATATCACTTGTTTACATTTTAATTACTTCTAAAATTCATAATTTAATTTAATTTGATTTATTAAATGTTTCTATAACTTAAAGATCGTTCTAACCTAATAAAAGTTATGAATATTGTAATTTAATAAACGACCAATGAGAGCAGAGCATGTCTAGAGCGGGGTCAGACGCGCCCTCTATACTTTGGTAGTATCTACTTCGGTAGACGGAGGAGTTTTTGTGGCACATTTGGTTGATGGCAATAGGTCGAGTTGGACCATGGAGTATTTTAAAGAAAGTGTTAAGTTAAGAAGTATGAGCGGGTGCCCTGAACCCGCTGCTCGGTCTAAACTATGTTAAAATGTCTTTTAAATCTAAATTAAAAGTGTATAAACCGTGGCTATCGTGTTTTATGCTCGCATTTTACCCTGATGATGCCCACTAAACCTGCAATAACTAAAGGAGATGTCGTGAGAACGAGGCCGTTCTGCGACATATATATATTTTAAAAAAATGTCCATAGGCGATGGTAACCATTTTCCATCAAGTGGGCCGTCTGCCTGTCTGCTGAAGTCCTGAAAGAAAGAAAAACATATAAAAAATAAAAGAGATATTTTATGTTCAGTTCAAATAATATTGTCGTGATACTTTCAACAGTATGGCTGCTATATGATCTTCAAACCGTGAAATTATTAATGAAATCTGAGTAAAGACGATGTCATTGGCCTTTATCTTGTCTCTGAACATGAATAATATGCAAATGTAATAAAAAAGCCATACTAACTCGTACTAAGGATGCCCGTACTTGTTAGACAAATCTCAATATAAATCTGTCGCGTGATCTAATCATGTGATATATAAGTTTGCCGATGACTATACTTACTATTATTATGATGATGATGATTGTTCCGACCGTTTTCGGCCATGGCGACCACTTTGACCCCTAGTCTGATAATTGGCGCTGGTGCGCGCGAAGATGGCTTATATAGCCTATTTGGCGGCGAAACTCCGTGCACACTGAGGGCACGTGAGTACGCCGTTGACATAGTTATATGTAATGGCAGCAGGTGGGCGAGCTATTATTATATATACTTATGAAAAGTAAAAACAATCTAGTTGGTTTAAGAAGTTTTAGAAAAAGGTAGAAAATAGAGATGTGTACCGGTTTTACATAAACCCGGGAAAAACCGGTTACAGTCATCGCCGGTTTTTTATCGGTGTTTTTATTGTTTACCGGTATTTCCGTACACGCGCGGAACGAAACTCTATGCCTGTTACGTGTTCGTGTGGGCGAACCCTTAACTCACATCGTTTGCTTCACACGATACGACTCATCGATCTTCCACGAAGATCATACGATGTCGTAACATCGCACAAACCAATAAAGGGTCCTCGGGACATACCAGCTTGGTCTTTTGGTGCTCCATCGAGGAGAAGTCCAGACGTTAATATTAAGTTATAATTAAATACCTAATTGTAATTAATTAATAAATGTATTAAAATATATCTTATTTTTTAAAACATCCTCCGACGGCCAAAGAACGTAACTTGCCCAAAAATATAAATTTAATATTGTATGCGTGTATCTTTTTCTACAGCTGGCTACATGGTAGGTAATAGGTAGTCGGCGAACAAGGTTGCATACAGATGCAGTGGAAATGCTCTGTTTTAGCGTTTTTTGAACAGAAACTGTGTTTTACTCGACTCCTTTCTGTTCACATATTTCTGTTGCAAAGTTTTGTATGTTGAAATAAATGTCCTTTTGTATAATTTTTCTGTATTTATTAATCTATTCCTCCAAAAACATGGATACTAATATTATGTAGAAATTAAGTCAACTTTCATGTAAAATAAACAAAATTTAATTGTAGGTGAAAAACCGGTTCTTGTAAAAAATTTCGGAGGCGAAAATTGCAACCGGTACCAGTACACATCACTAGTTAGAAAACTCTTGAAGGAAAAGACAAGGACACATACAAATATGTTTTAGTAAGAAATAGATGACGCGATGAACGAAAGTTATAGCTCAAAAGTTCAAAAAGACCCAAGCAAAGCAAAAATATATATGATTTGATATCGCAATCAAATCAAACCAACCATAAAACAGTTGTATTATACAAAGATTTCAAATATATTTTATGTTTTACTCCCCTCCGACTTCAAGTTGTTGTAGAAAGAAGACGCCAGGCCAACTAATCGCAGAAATTAGTATTTTTTCTCCGTTCCGGTACATCAAGTAAAAGGGGAAAGTAAAAAGTCTAGGAATCAAATGGGTTGAATATAACAGAAGCAGAAGGTTCAAAGCGGGGTAGCTTTGAACCTTCTGCTTCTTACGAGTAGCCCTCGTAATATCCTCGTAATTCCGACATTGTTTAGGGTTGTGGATTGGTACCATTTTTCATCACGACCCATAGTATCTGGTCTAAAGCATAAACGTTATAGGGTGGAAGACAAGAGACCTGCGATTATAGATAGATAGATAACACTTCATTTTACACCAATACAAACATGAACTAAAATTATATCTACTTATGTACAAAGGGCGGTCTTATCGCTAAAAAGCGATCTCTTCCAGACAAACCCAGGAATGAATTGAGATATTAGGATATCCCCATAATCGTTGGCTCGATGCGGCGTATTCAGCTAGTGAGAACATCACCTTACTCTTCTTCTCATATGCCCACAGTTCTTATTGTCTTCTTCCTTCCTTTCCACCTTCTTCATTCAGCCCTTGTCGGCGACCATTGATGGACCATTAGCTCCATTGGCCGTCGTTGCTGCGAAAGGCGTGATTGGCCCACTCCACTTCAACGTGTCATTTTTGCAAGCTCATTGCTGATTCTATTTAGAACAGTAACACCTCGCTTCATAGACCGTTAAGTGACTTTAAATTTGCGGACCGGTCCATAGTCTGTGTCCAGGCACCAACACATGTGTATGTCATACCGTCTTTTGTGTTGTATTTGCCAAACCCGCACTTATTAGTGAGAGAACTCTTTAAGTATTGGCAGTGTGGACATTCCCACAGGGTGAGGAATCCCTTAGTGTTGTCACTACTATAGTATGGGTACTCCTTTAGTGTGCGCAGTGTGCGTACTAAAAAACATATTTACATTGTAATGTCTGTTTTCAATTGGGATAGGTCACCTGCTACAATCCCGAAAAATACTTTTCGCTTCATCAACTTTAATTAATCCTTCCATACCTATACAAGGTGGTTTGGGCATAAAGAGAGAATGATTGAAAGGAGAGTCACAAAACAAGTATATGAAAGCAATGTGACTGTACACTGCGACATATTCACTATGGTCAAATCTATACTTATATATTAAGCTGAAGAGTTTCTTTGTTTGTTTGCTTCAATGCAATAATCGCAGTGACTGCTGGTCTGATTTGAAAAATTATTTCAGTGTCAGATAGCTCATTTATTGAGGAAAGCTATAGGCTATATATCATCACGCTAAGACCAATAGGAGCGGAGCACCATTGAAGAATGTTTCAAAATCAGGGGTTTTTTCCCTTTGAGAGTTTCCGCTACGTAAACGGTTAAAGTTTTACAAAAATCATGTGTAACAGAAGTTAGCGTTAGCGCAAAGTAACTATTCTACGCGGACGAAGTCGCGGCCAGAAGCTAGTTGCAGATATTTTCAAGAAAGGTAGGTAGGTAAGTACATAAAAAGCTTTTTGAATAAACGTGTAAAAAGTACTTAACTCTGAAAGACCTACAAACTATAGGTCAATAAAACATATTATATTGTACAAAAACGCTACATAAATTCAAGAACATTAAATTCGAGTACAATCTGCGGTCTTTCCGCCCATAGGGATTTCTTCCAGACAACCTTTGGATGGAGTATAGTAAGGACAACCAAAGTCGGTAGTTGCTAAGCCAGCATTCGTTCAATAATTTCGTCTATTAATTAATTAATAAATAGTAATATATATGATAATATATATACAGAAGATGCAGAAGTTATCCGTGCAGGAACGGAGAAAGAATACAATTTCCTGCGGCCCAGCGGCCTGTCGTAAGAGGCGACAAAACAACCCACAGCCAGGTGGTAGGGCATTTGCCCGACTGGATGGCGACCACCCCTGGTCTAGAGTATGCCGCCATAATAACCCTGTGTTGTGTTCCGGCATCAGTGACCAGGTTCCAGGCTCCCCTCCCTAAAGAGAGCAGCAGCGCATTCGTAGCACCTTTGGTGTTGCAAATGTCCATAGGCGATGGTAACCGCTGTCCATCAAGTGGGCCGTCTGCCTGTCTGCTGATCTACTGCAATAAAAAAAAAAAAAAAAAAAAAAAAAAAAGAAGTCGCGGAAGGCCACGACACATCTTCCATGATCAAATTGATCGTGTACTAGCAGAAGGTGATGTTAGGA
This sequence comes from Dendrolimus punctatus, assembly GCA_012273795.1. NCBI lineage: Eukaryota > Metazoa > Arthropoda > Insecta > Lepidoptera > Lasiocampidae > Dendrolimus > Dendrolimus punctatus. The sequence continues at coordinate 348,119 of CM022552.1, read as the reverse complement.
GCCTTAAGAACAGACGAGCGTGCATGTCAAGAACTATGAATGTCAAAGAAGCAAGTGAGGTGTGTAAGAATAAGCCTGTATGGCGCTCTGTTATTCGTGCCTACCCCGCAAGGGACTTGGCGTGAAGTTATGTATGTATGTATATATGTATTATATATACAAAAATAAATACACATATTATATTATATACATACAAAAGTAAACAATAACACTATATTTTGAGGTGGTAATCTTTAATTAATCTGTTAAAAGAAGGTAATAATCGTGTCTGCTTGATGTTTAGTGGTACTTTACATGAGCAGAAAGCGTCACAAATTTTATTATACTTTTTTTCTTTTATTTTAAATTCGGATTTTGAAACGCTCTTCCTCATAAATTACACCACAGCTTAGAACTGAAATTAGACGTCATAAAGACAAGCTATTTGTAACAGGGCTATGAAAGTTTTTACATTGCAATAAGGTACTCTAATATTATTTGGTATCTATCTTCACTATAGCAAATCTGTAAGTGGTTTAGTTTGTATACTGCGTTTAAAAATGTGAAAAAATTAGCGTATCTAATTCGGACCAGTAGATTCCGAAAACCTACTGGTCCGAATAAATATTAGATATTCCTTCTTAATTAAATAGCGGCGTGTTTTGATACTAATTGTAGGTTAACAGTTAACCTAAGTTTATCTATTGCATAACTTCATGGAATCAACTGTAATTGAACTCATAACTGGTAACCTCAGAAACCGGGCAATAGTGCTGGTTTATAACCCGGGTTAATATTCAAAATACGTTTTATCCCGACAAATTACATCGTTTTCTTTCTAAAAAACATATTAACAAAATAGATGGCACTGTAATCGCGTTTTATTAATTCACTAACAAATATCTACGTAATATTGTCATAAGCTTTCGCGACTTGTATAAATAATAAAACTATGTTTTAACGGTTTTGAGCGCGGTAATTTATTAGGGTTTGGTTTGTCCGACGTTTCGGCCGCTTTCCAGTGGCCGTGGTCAGAGTAAATAATAACCATAAACAAAATTAAGACTAAATAATTAAAATGAACAAGTTGGTGGTAGTCTAAGTAAAACTTTAAAAATACTCGTTGGACAAATGTCACCTTTGTCGTCCGTGATCATGGCCACTGAAAAGCAGCCGAAACGTCGTACAAACCAAAACCTAATAAATTACCGCGCTTAAAACCGTTAAAACGTAGTATTTTAAATACCTACATTCTCATAAACATCATGTCATTCATTGTGTTACTTCAAATCAGGTTGGCTTCGACTCGCCTTTATGCTTTGCTGGGCAGTTATCTAGAGCAGTGCTTTTCAATATTTTTGAATACGCGACCCCTTTACAGATTGAAAAATTTTGGCGACCCCCTTGTGCCATAGACAGACAAAATGTTAGTAATTTAAATGATTATGTCTTTCCCTATTTTGTTACATATATTCATAATTACGGCCTGTTACTCTGCGAAAAGCTGCTGAGCTTAGAAAGTACCTAAGTATGAGGTATAAACTTAAATTGCCTTTTCACTATGCCGGCGACCCCCGAGCAAGGCTCTGCGACCCCCCTAGGGGTTGCGACCCACAGGTTGAACACTGGTCTAGACTATATACAGACTAGTGTGGCGACATTAGAGCCAACATAAAAACAATCACGCACGCGCGGAACCAATATTAATCTGTACCAAGCAAACCATCGCGCCGTTTTATGACAGCCCGCGCACAACTCGCGCCAAGTAAATGGCGCGAAACAGTAGAGAACCGAAGTTCATTTCGGGACATCTCGGCTACAGTCCGACTCACGCCTTCAACACGAACGCACGACATTCGTGCTCGGGTTCAAAGTTAGTTTTCGCGCTCCCTGCTTGCCTTCATCCAAAAACCCTTCTGAACCGTATTGTAACATTGAGAGTGTGTGTATGATTAAAAGTGTACGACGCAAATAATCTTTCATTTCTCCGTACACCGCTCAACGGTCGCAACCATCATCACCCCTCAAATCAATCACACCTCACTAGGTTTTATTGTTACTATAATAAGTAAATATCCAAATTAAGTTTTTATGTAAGTAAAATTAAGCCTAGGGATTGATACGCGGGCAAACTCTAGTATTTATGAAATAGTTTATCTTACCATTTATAACATTCTGTCCCGTGGAAGGTGACCCATGTCACTTGTCAAAAAAATATGTACATAAGAAGATCTTCAGTCACGCAGTATTGCATTCCTCGCTCATTTTTAACCTGAACATGAAGAAATGAATCTCCATTTTGCGTTACTTTAATTTTTCTTAGGGATCACGTCGTTATTGTGGTTCAGTAAACATTTTTGCAAAAATGGCCATTATGAACTGGTAATCTTGTATACCAAGTCACGTTCCTCAGAGACTACTGAGTCATGGTCCGAATACTAAGCCATTAAAGTAATATATCAAAAGCGGCTCAACAGTAGAGATGAGAATGTTGAGATATATGTGTGGTGATACGAGACATAAGGGGTCTTTCAGAAGAGCACCTGTGGCTGAAAAGTTAACTGGAAGAAGATTAAGGTAGTATGGGCATGTATTGAGAACAGGACTGAATATATGAGGGCAAGCCCGAGCCTATGCCCCGGGTGGCAAATTCAAACTTTGCAGTTAAATATACAACTCATAATTAACCCATCTATGACCAATGAGACGTCCAGCACTTTAAGCATATAAATTTCGTCTAAATCTTTTGCCATATTTAAAGATTCACTCAGATATCATTATGTTAGACTTACGCAGTAATGCATTTGCTAGTTTACAATAGTTTGGACTGTAGTCTGCTGTCCATGAATGTCATTTTTCCTTTTTCTTCGATGCAAATAATTACATATAATTTAAGAATTTACTTTGAGTCAGGATGCCTGGAAGAGATTGCTTTTAGTGATAAGACCGCCTTTAGTTTTACCAAGTAACTACTGTCATGTTGTGTATTTTTGTAATTTTGTTTTGGTGAACAATAAAGTTTTGTCTATCTGTTTATCTATTTATTACTTTCGCGGGGCGTGTAGGCATAGATTCAAAACCATAGACGCACGTAATAGCAAAATAAAATTTTTATTTTTTAAATACTTGCTAATTTATTGATACATAATTTATAAATCATTATTAGTTTAAACATAGTAACAATTGCATTTGTACATAATTCAAATTTGCATAGGTATATAATAAAAACAATAATTTACAGAAGGTGATGTCAGGAGCCTTAAGAATAGACGAGCGTGCATGACAAGGGCTATGAATGTCAAAGAAGCAAGTGAGGTGTGTAAGAATAAGCCTGTATGGCACTCTGTTGTTCGTGCCTACCCCGCAAGGGACCTGGCGTGAAGTTATGTATGTATGTATGTACAATAATTTACTTAACTTCTCGGTGAACAACTTTGGAGCTCTGTTCGACGGCTGGATCGATAATAATTCATGCCGACCGAACCTTCCGCTTTTATAGTCGTGAAAATACAACTGACCGTCATTTTATTTTTATAGATTCAGACTTATGGATTAATAACAAAGGTGAAAATAATGTAATTAAACTTGAGTATCAGATGTTTGTATAAACACTTTACTTTGTTATTGTTCCATGTTTTTATACAATACATTAAAATTTAAAGAAGGTTATAAACAATATAATGTACCAAATATTAGATTAACCTAACACACGCGGGTCCATCAGTGAGCGTCTGATGGCTGAAATGACGAAGATGATTAAGATAAGCCAGGGTCGGCAGTTTTCAAGTTTTGGCCCCTTCTAAAAAATTTAAGATCAGGGCCTGAATGAGGATAAGAACTATCTTACGAGAAGATTATTAAAGTGGAAGATATATAGATACAAGCGTAAAAGTAGACCACAAAAGATATTGAAGAATTGTGTGGAGGATGACATGATGATTTGTGATGTGACAAAGAACTTATGCCTAAAAAGAAACTACTGAGTCGATTATAAAATCGGTTTAAAATAAAACGTGGTACCTTAACCAGACCAGATGATTCCGAATTTGCGGTCAGTCTGGTCCATACATCGTCACAATTGTGTGGGTATATTTTTATTACTTGAGAGAGGGAATCAGAAAGTGGACTGAAATACGATTTTTATATATACGCACATATACTGGTAAACCAAAAAAAAGCTTTGTTTAAAAAACCGACTTCAAAAACTAATAAGTATAAAATAACTTATTTCTAAAGCTATTATTATAAATATATATTATCTTAAACATCTTAAAGTCAGTGCTTAGTAATTTTCAAATTATAAATAGTAATTTTTATGTTTTACTTTGCAACGACTTCAAGATGTTTTAGATAATATATATTAATAATAATAGCTTTAGAAATAAGTTTTTTATACTTATTAGTTTTTAAAGGAAGTTTTTTTTATTTATTACTTTTTAGTGTCGTAGCTAATGGGTACGCCTACGAAAGCGTGCCGCGCGGATTGGTTTTTTTTTCATAAAAAATATCATAAAATGAAAACTACTGGGCCAAACTATGTCAAATTTTTAGGGGAAATGACAGCTATTCTGCTTCGAACAAAAAAAGAGTCACGTAAATCGGATCATAAATCTCAGAGTAATCGGTGTACATATGGAATGGAATGGATTTTTTTTCATAAAAATGTTCATAAACATAGTTGAATTGGAGACTCTAATATTATTAAAAACGACTAAAATTTAAATTAAGCTAGCACTTTTAAACGCAAAATATTGACTTTCAACTCATATTTCAGGTGCAAACAGATTCTGAAATGCGAAGAAGCTGAGTGCACTCATCTCGAGTGACTTGTTGTTCATTTCTTCCAACGAGTGTCGCCTGAGTGCTGTTCAGTTTACAAAGGGGCCTAAACATGTTGTGTAATGACGTCGAAGCTATAGCTAAAACGAGCCTGAATTAGATAAATATGAAGAAAAATTATTTTGAATATAAAAATTTGTGTGCATATTGGGTAGGTCTGAGAATCGGACAACATCTATTTTTCATCCCCTAAATGTTAAGGGTAGTCCACCCCTAAATATTTTTTTCATATTTTTAGATATTTTTTATTTTTACACTAGCTGTCCCGGCAGACGTCGTCCCGCCCGAAAAGGCTTCAATCGATATGCCGACAGCAGCGCCACCTACCGAGTCCAATTGTGAACCAACTCAGAAACCTTCTCTGGCTCATGCCCAACAACTTTGCTAAAGATCATCACATGATCAAATGTATAGTTTACGATTCCATAAAGGACATACAGACAAAAATTATTTTTTATATAGAATATGTAGATAATCACAAATCATTGTGAATCGAAATAAAGATATTAAAATATTGATGCAATAATATTCGTTTCTGCTATAAAATATTTAACTTTCATCTTCAATCAAGTCATCGATCAATTAGTGTCAGTCGTGTCATCTGAAGACGAGAGACCAGGGCGGTGTTGCCAGGTTTGGCGCTATTAGCGGAGAGTCTCCATTTTTAATTTAGTGATAGTGTTACAAGTTACATAGGGCTTGGATTAAAATGCCGTAGGAGTTACTATAGAGTTTGTTAGAACTGTACAAACACGTATAAAACAGGCACAAATATGACTGGACACAGCCAGTACAAACTGCACCATTCAATAGCACGCGCAAAGTCCATCATTATATCGCTCATCAAATGTACGTCTTACTCGTATCATAGTCGTCGCTTGACTGCCCCACTCCACCGTTCGGGCATTGTTTTATACTAAATTGTACAATACATCAAAGGACCGCATTCTCGGAGTTAATCCGCACACCTAGCAAGCTTCGACGCAATGCAGTAACAAAAAGGATTAGTTCAACACTAATGATGGCCATAAAACAAGTACGATAACAATAGGATGTTTTTCTTAATTGAAAATTTTAAACACTAAGTAAACAAAAGAACTCCGAATGCAAGAAAGGTAAACTGCGTTTTTACGACAGGCAGGTGTGCGCGCATTTCTTTGACGGCATGTAACAATAGGTATCTATAATCAGGGCTTTTTTGACACTTTTTTTATGAGGGCACGTTAACTGTCGAAAGATGAAGTCTATATTTTTTGGTTGTAGCTCCACTCCAAAAACTTACAGTTTATTCACCATTTCCAAAGTCTTTTCATAGTAGGTATTACTGAGCTCACTTAGCTCTTGAAGAGCATTGCACATTTTGTATGAAGTGACGCGGTAACTGTTCAGGAAAGATATTATATTTTGTATTTGGACAATTTAGACCTATTAAAAAATCCATTTTTGTCTATAAAGTTTACCAAAAATGATTTTTCTATTTTTTTCGAATTCTTTCACCTTTTTAGTTTTTAGGGCAATTTTTCGATTTATTCAAAATTTCTTTAAGGCCACCGCGTGCCCGAACAAAATAAACCCTGGGTATAATTAAATACGGTCTCTGTAGTTGAGTGGTCTAAGCCTTTGCCGGTCTACCTCACTGCAATACCTTCCGGGTTCGATTCCTGGTGTGGATTTTTTTTTACTGTAATCTAGTGGTTTTAATATTTTTGTTTTGATTAGATAAGAATCCACTGGATCCTCCAATCTGTCAGTTTTAGAACAAAATAATATTTTAAAACACTTTTTCCAACAAAAAATATACTTAGGTGCAAATGTCGCTTACAATAAAATGATATGTGTGTGTCTGCTGATTATTAATTTATAAATTAAAACTACTTTTCAACGGTTTTTAACACTGCATCTTGATATTTTTTGGCTTAGTTGGCCATTTGTACATTTATGTTGCATGCAATCTTGCATTAATAATAGGAAACGTTTGCAGCTGGTAACACTAACTCGAGGTCAAAGTTTTCTCAAACGCACTTAGGCCCTAATTCAGTTTCAAATGAATCTAATTACAATTCGATTACACCCAAAGCGAAGACAGGCAAAGTCCATTAACAATTTTTGACAACCAAAATGGTATTTTACACAATATCACCGAAAATTCTCACCGAAAATATTCAAGAAATCATATTTGAGCAATCTTGATATTCTGGTTGAAAGTGAGGATTTATTATATTTGTTTGCGATTAACGCAACTACCTCATTCCATAACACCTCATTACATCAACACATTACCTATATTATTAAAAATCATTCATGTCACTCGCCTTACATACGTCAACAAATATTACATACATACATACATAACTTCACGCCAGGCCCCTTGCGGGGTAGGCACGAACAACAGAGCGCCACACAGGCCCATTCTTAGACACCTCACTTGCTTCTTTGACATTCATAGCTCTTGTCATGCACGCTCGTCTGTTCTTAAGGCTCCTAACATCACCTTCTGCTAACACATGATCAATTTGATCATGGAAGGTGTGTCGTGGCCTTCCGCGACTTCTGCATCCATCCACTTTTGCATTCTTTCAACAAATATTAATTGCTATTAAATCTAAAACTGGATATAAAACTTGTAAAATCATAAATATATATTATACTAGCTGTCCCGGCAGACGTCGTCCTGCCCGGTAAAAAATAGGGGTTGATCGTAGAGGGTTGAAAATCTAGGGTTGTATGTATTTTTGTATGTTGTATCATAAAAAAATAGAAATTAAAAATTTCGTCTAAAAAATAAAATAAAACATTTAGGGGTGGACTACCCCTAACATTTAGGGGGATGAAAAATAGATGTTGGCCGATTCTCATAGATACCGGATAAGCACAAAAAATTTCATTAAAATCGGTTAAGCCGTTTCGGAGGGGTATGGCAACGAAAAATGTGACACGAGAATTTTATATATTAGATAAATTCGAAGCAGATTTTTCAATTTCCTATAACCACAAATCATTTGGTCCTTCAGAGTTGTTTTTATTTTAATTTCCGTCACTAAGTGCATTTCTAATTATCTTTTCTTTTCCTTGTTCCTTTATATAGGTGGAGTCCTGCAGACGGACTGCGGGCCCACCAGGCGCCCAATGATGAATATTATATATATTTTGAAATTATGCCATATAATGTCACTTTGAAATTGATTTTTTGCAATATTATTTTTATATTAAAAAATAGGAGCAGTGGTAAGGACTTGTTATGTTCATTTAAATGTTTACTTCTGATTTGATAATAATGAGCGGAGGTGATCCTGATGGTCCACTTTGGCAATTAATATAGAATCTTTTCAAATTAAACATTTAAAACATAGTTTTCACACATGGCACTAGGTAGCATAATATATGTATATAGGTATAGACGTAAGGCACACACTGCACATACAGTTCCTCACAACACCAGCATGTAACAGATACACTCTACATTAGTATAAGTTTAGTATTTAAATTAGAATAAATTAATATAAGAAGTTATTCGTAAGGTACACCACAACACAAAAATCACCAAATTAATGTCACACACAAGAACCAAAATGACCAATAAGCATGTTTCATCTCTAAACATTAAACCTAGAAGTCAAGTTGTAAAAAACATAGTACATACATACATACATACATACATAACTTCACGCCAGGTCCCTTGCGGGGTAGGCACGAACAACAGAGTGCCATACAGGCTTATTCTTACACACCTCACTTGCTTCTTTGAAATTCATAGCTCTTGTCATGCACGCTCGTCTATTCTTAAGGCTCCTGACATCACCTTCTGCTAACACATGATCAATTTGATCATGGAAGGTGTGTCGTGGCCTTCCGCGACTTCTGCATCCATCCACTTTTGCATTGTATATCTGTTTAGTCATTCTTTCATCAAAAAACATAGTTTTAATTAAAATTATATTTCAGCTGTGTTGAAAAAATTTCCCATTTATTTTCCTTATCTTGAAATTTGCATCGTCGAGATTGAACCCAAGTCCTCTGCATTTTAGTCAACCGTCAATACTCGAACCAATTGACCTCCATAATTACCTATAATACGTACCTTATTTCATTCCCTTTTATCGGTTTACAAGGGTCTAAACGACCCCATCTGTTATGCGGAGCAAATTTTGAAGGGTTCACTAAATCTGTACTTTTTAATTCAATATAAAATCGTTTAGATTTCGAGACAAGATTTTCCTTTTCTTAAAACCAATGCGAAGTATTTACGTCTACCGTCTTATAAGTTTAATTTAGTACAATAGTATTAGAGAACAATGTGAACGGAGCTTTATAAAGCTTATATAAAGCTCTAGACATAATCCAGTATGAAACATATATTTAGAAAGCCAAAAATCGTGTTTCTTTTCAATTGCTCTTTGTATTTTGAGGTACTATTCTTAAGAACTTGCTCAAATAAAAGTCTGTTTGTTTTATATTAATAACTTATGTATTTTATTATTGTATATTGTCATATATACGACTACGTATATATGTATATATTTAATTCTTAAATTATGTGAGTATTTATATATCTATTGCCTTTTTCCTGCACCACCTACAACGCCTGATTCAAATTCATTTGATTTAGGTTGCCTGAAAGAGATCGTTTGAGCGATAAGACCGGCTATTGCCTAGGCAATATTGTAAATATGGTCTCTTTTTGTAATTGTATATTTTGGTGTGCAATAAAGTGTTATCTCTCTTTTTCTCTCCCTGTCAAATGTTAAGTTTAAAAATAATATACTTACGTACTAAAACATTTAGTTTAATTGAATTTTAAATGCAGTCCACTATAACCTATTTTTGGCAATCCTTATAATAACGAGAAGGGCGGAGGATCGGGATAGGTGGTGTGCAATCCCCAATGCTGAGATTATAACTAACATTACAAGCGGACTGTATTATTGCGAATTATTTAAAAATTGTTTTCAAATCTATACGAAGAACGGTAAGTTGGCCAGTGAGAATAAATCTTACAACGAGTAGGTCAACCCACCTTGCAAAGATTGGGTTCGAGTCCAATGGTCGGCGCCGACTGCTTTCTTCGTGAACACAATTTTGTTTCAAAACGAGTAAATTCACCACTGGTGACAACGATGCAGCTGATGCACTGGTTGGCGACAACTGCGAATATTTTTTTACAAAATGCGAAACGAGTCTCTTGTGAGGCGAATTTAACAACGAGCGACTTCAAACTATGTCCGTACACCGGCGAGCGCAGCGAGTGACTCTCGAAGCAATATCTACCCTCACTGGCTTACGCGACAAAAAAATAATACTATTCTAACTCGAACGAAAACTATCGCTAATTTAGCAAATACGAATTAAATTAAACTATTTAATGCTATTAAACTAATAAAAAAAGGAAGCGGTTTGTACAGGTGGCGCAAGCTTGGGTAGACCTACGTCCAGCAGTGGACAACGATCGGCTACGGACGATAATAATAATATATCCAACCAGTAGGGCGGCTTTGTGGCGAAACCTTAGGTGAGTAACACTTCGTATCCGATTCCGGGGCCAAAGCAAGGCCTCCGCCTCCGTGCTTGCCTTGTTAGCCGGCGCGAAGCGGAGATCGCTAGACATAAGACTGTAGTTCCACGGGTGGAAGTGATAAATAGCCTAACGTCGGAAGTAGGTTTGGTGAACCTGGTCATTTTAAATAATTCCCAGAAAAATTCACGCGAGATTCCCAACATAAAAAGTAACAAAGATTTTAGCACAAAAAAAATCTTGTCGATCAGTGGAAACCGCATCGAAATCAATCCAGTAGTTCTAAAGTGAGTCCTGAACAAAAAAACTAGAAACTTAAAAAATGCATCGTGTTTTCCATCGTTTATAATGTGTAATAAAGATGTTTTTTTTAATTGTACAGACATGGAATATTTAGATTTTTATAATACTACTAGCCGTCCCGGCAGACGTCGTCCTGCCCGGAAAAAATTGGGGTTGTTCATAGAGGGTTGAAAATTTAGGGTTGTATGTATTTTTTAATGCTGTATCATAAAAAAATTTAAAAAAAATTAGGAGTGGACTACCCTTAAAATTTAGGGGGATGAAAAATAGATTTGGTCCGATTCTCAGACCTACCCAATATGCACACAAAATTTCATGAGAATCGGTCAAGCCGTTTCGGAGGAGTATGGTAACTAACACTGTGACACGAGAATTTTATATATAAGATACATTTAAGCTATTTAAATTATTACGGTTACAATGGGTAATGATTCTTATATTCTAATTTTTTTACACTAAAAATTAATATTGTGAAAGTGCCTGATATAAATTAATAGCAACAAATCCCAATCATCAATCATTTCTATATTTATTACGCTAAGGGTTGTAATTAACTAGGGTTTATCCTACAGCTGCGCCGCGGGTCGACGTCTACTGCGTGTCTCTTCTTTAAAGAGACTACAACACATTATATTGAGTTAAATTTTTATGTTACTGCTATTTGGACCGGTAGATTCACTTCATTTTACATCGCCAACTATCCCATCACCTGGTGAAAAGTATCTATGCCAACTTTCGTTATTAAAACTACACATGTACTCCAAAATGATCATTGTAGATTTCGTGTACGATTTTCGATGTAGATCGACTACACAGATCACACCGACCAAATCGGCCACATCGACCAAATCGTCCACATCAACCAAATCGACCAAATTGAATACATCGACCACATCGATCACATTGATCACATCAACCAAACATTAACAAATTAACCCAAAGTGACGAAAATGGCAAACCACTAAATAAAAACCTATACTACTTTCTAGGATAATTTTTTCCTAAACTCATCCTATTAAGTGGGCTGAAAATCATGCCTTGTCCACTCCTGGTATTAAAATTACATCGATACCAAATAACAGCCAAATCGGTGTAACAGTTTTTCCGTAAAAGAAACAGAACAGAAACAGACAGTCAAATGTATTTTTATCCCGGAAACTATCCCATTATTGGGGATAAAAAGTATCCAATGTTCATCCTCGGCACCGAATATATATAGTCTCAGCCAAATCGGTCCTGCAGTTTTTCCGTGTAAACCGGAACAGGCAGACGGACATACAGACAGAGTTACTTACGCATTTATAATATTAATAGGGATTCACAATTATATTTAGTACTTACAAGTTGTAATTAACAATAATTCAAAAACGTTTAATGAAACCAAAAAGCAAATGATATACTACAAGTCTACGTATGAAAATATTTGTTTAGGCCTTGCCAATATTATTAAAATTATTTGCATTTTGACCTGAAAGTAAACATAAGAGGGACAAGTAAACAGAAATACTGCTTAAACCTACTTAACCTACCTACTTACCGACCTATATTGAATCCTTGAGAACTCTGTGAAACCGCTACTAAATTTGACAGTTACATTTTTTGCGCAGATTGGGTATCATTTAGTATTTTGTTCAATTTTTTGGATGATAAATAGCTTGAAGACAAAACCTTCGAGCAGTGCGTCCTTCCCGTCCTGACCTACAGGGCCGAGACATGGACACTGACGGCAGGACTGCTCCACAAGTTCCAATTCGCTCAACGGGCTATGGAGCGAGCTATGTTGGGTGTTTCTATTATGGATAAAATTAGAAATGAGGATATCCCTAGAGAACCGTAACCGATAAAGCTCGCAAATTAGAAAGTTGAAGAGGCAGTGGACCGGTCACGTCTGCCGCAGGACCGATGGCCGATGGAGCAAACCTGTCCTGGAGTGGAGACCGTGTCTCGGTAGACATAGTCCCGATGGACCAACGACCTATGCACGGTCACCGGCAGGCACTGACTGAGTAAATCGAAGGACAGGGATGAGTGGCGCTGTCTTGGGGAGGCCTATATCCAGCAGTGTACGGCAAATGGCTGACAACGAAACATAATTATAAGATTGAAACATGTTCGCTCAACTAGCAAAAAACATGTGCTGAGTACAAAATAACAAGACCTATTTGTAAAACCATGTTTTTTCCTGCAACAAATTATTTGATTTGATTTGACTGATGAGCACTGGTGGTTCAAATGTGATTGCTGAGGGTGGGAGGGTTAGAAGTTACTTGTATAAAGTCTAAAACAATAACAAATTTTAAACACAAAGGAAACAAACGAATTCCAAATGCGGGAAGGGTAATAAACCAGGTGCGCATTTCTTTCTCGGTATGTAACAATAATTTAATGATGTGCACCACCTATATCGCCAGATTAGGTTTAATTATTCCTAAGTTAGGTTGCTTGGAAGAGATCGCTTAATCGATAAGGCTGCCTATTGCTTCTACCATGACAATATTGTAATTGTACATTTTGAAATTGTATATTTGGTGAGCAATAAAGTGTTATCTATCTACCCTTTAAGTGTAGGTACTGGCCCGACCTTTTCCAAAATGGATTAAATAAGTCACCCGGATGACATTGGCACCTCACCTCTTGACAAAACTGTTGGCATATTGTTTTAATCTAATAAATTGAGGAGCATCAGGTGTTGGCAGGTGTTCAGGTAACTAATGGCCTCTCCACAATGGCCGAAAAGCCTCTTTGTAATGGTTAGTCTGTCATTAATCCTGCTCTTTGATTGATTGGGTGTCAGTATAGAAGGAGCGTTTTGTTCGAGGTATTTATTGATCGGTTTGCATTGAAAGGAAAGAATTGATTTTTGGTGATTGGTTTTGTAATGGTTCGTTTTAGCTTGACTTGTTTGTTGTTTTTGGGTCAAATTTCAAATTGAATTTTATCCTCTTTCAGTTGACAGATTGATCTCATATTTCATATAGACCTTTGGGTATTTACTTTTAATAAAATACATTAGGTATTTTTTACATTTAAATGTCATAATTACACATAAGTTTTAGAGGAAACTATTTTTATTTCTTTTTTGGAAGAAAGAAAGAAAAAAAATCCAGGTGGTAGGATATTTGCTCGACTGGATGCCGACCACCCCTGGTCTGAGTATACCGTCATAACAACCTTGTATTATGTTCCGGCATTAGTGACCAGTATCTCTTAAGAGAGCAGCAGCGCATTTGTAGCACCTTTGGTGGTGCAAATGTCCGTAGGCGATGGAAACCGCTTTCCATCAAGTGGGTCATCTGCCTGTCTGCTGAATTCTGAATACAAAAAAATAATTCATGCGTTCCTGGATTGCTAAGATTCACAATTGCACCTTGCAGGTGGCGCTGCAATCGAGTTTTTTCTTAAACAATGTCTGCCAGGCCTTAATATATTAACATACATACATAATAATCACGCCAGTCCTTGCGGTAGCACGAACAACAGAGCGCCACACAGGCACATTCTTACACACCTCACTTGCTTCTTTGACATTCATAGCTCTTGTCATGCACGCTCGTCTGTTCTTAAAGCTCCTAACATCACCTTCTGCTAATACATGATCAATTTGATCATGGAAGGTGTGTCGTGGCCTTCCGCGACTTCTGCATCCATCCACTTTTGCATTGTATATCTGTTTAGTCATTCTTTCATCATACATTCTTTCCACATGCCCGAACCACCGGAGCATTCCTTTCCTTACCTTCACCCCGACACTCTCTTTCAGACCAACTCTCTTTCTTACTTCGGTATTGCGAACGCGGTCCGCGAGCGTCACTCCGCAGATTTTGCGCAGTGCTCGCATCTCGACTGCGTTTACTCTACTTTCATGCTCTCTATTCCATACCCAACTCTCGCTTCCATACGTGAGCGTAGGTACCAGAACCGCGTTGTGTATGGTAAGCTGGGCCTTCTGGCTGAGGTTCTTAGCGCCTAGAAGTATAAGCTCATAATATCCAATATCTTCTAGTCATATCAGAAGCTGAGTACCGCAAACAAAATCAAACGCTCAGATTTATGACTATTTAATTTATTCAAAATCCCCGAAAACTGACTTATCGGAAAATAGCTTGTCAGGAAGTTCGAATGAAAAACAAACTGAAACTTCAGCCGGTGGCTGAAAATGAATGAATTTCATCAAACAACAAATCGGGTCATGTCTAAAGTAATTAAACTCTGTAGTAACGGTTTGTTTTGTTAATTGACCAAGTAGAAAGTTAATGTTATTGTTTCGGGTACTTCAATCTCTGTACTGTTCAATGAATATTTATTTACATAATAAGGAACCTGCATCAGTTCAAGGGTTTAGGGTTAAACTCAAGAAGTTTCTTGTTGACCACCAAAAATCACAGGCGGGCCAAAGACAGACACCAGCATTATATAATTCTGGTATTGTTTTAAGGCTGTTTTTTATGTTATTTATTTACCTTGTTTACCATATATATGTTGTGTATATTCGTTATTTATTATTTATTGTTTTATGTTTTATCTATATATTTGTAATTTTATTGAACTCAGTACTAATATTCTCTTTATTACAACAACTATATAATTATTTATTAATAATATAATGTGTAGTTTGCCGTGACGTCGCTCTAGGGTCAAGCGGAAGATCAGCGTTGGTCTGAAAGATCAACATCTTTGCTGAGCTTGATCCAATTTTTAGGACTTAATTTATGTATATCCTCAGTTACTTTGTGGTTGTATTGTCTTTTTTTTCTTATGCTTTATTTATTAATTTTAATATTTCACTAAAAATAAACCTGTTTCTTTCTTTCTTTCGTAAAATAAAAATGAAATTCTAATTTCTGTAGACAGAGTGGCGTTAGGTGGGCACGCCATTGAAATTAACAGGATACTGCAATCAAGCAAACCTATTATGAGATAATAATCTCAGGCGATTTTGAGAAGATAGTAATAGCAGAAATTGGCCCCAGGAGAGTAGAAGATCACGAAGAAGGATTCCATAGAAAGGAATTTGCTATTTTGGTAATTCGTCATGTTTGTGTGTTTTGAGTGGGTCCCTGGAGGGTTACGATCCAGGATTGGACGAGGTAGGTGCAAGATTACACTGCTCACAAGGAAATGGTCTGTACTTTTGACTAGACCCATTAATTCTTATGTATTTCAATGCACTGAATCCGAAACAGTTTCGTACCCACAGAGTTTTGAGGAACATACACCCTTAAAATTTTGAGGTACATACACCCTCAGAGTGTTGAGGTACATGCACCTTTAGAGTTATAAGATACATACACCCTCAGAGTGTTGATGAACATACACCCTTAAAGTTTTGAGGTACATGCACCTTCAGAGCTATAAGGTACATATACCCTTAGAGTTTTGAGGTACATACACCCTCAAAATGTTGAGGTACATGCACCTTTAGAGTTATAAGGTACATATACCCTTAGAGTTTTGAGGTACATACACCCTTAGAGTTTTGAGGAACATACACCCTTAAAGTTTTGAGGTACATGCACCTTCAGAGATATAAGGTACATATACCCTAGAGTTTTGAGGTCCATACACCCTCAGAGTATTGAGGGTGTCTGGACCAAACTGATCCCAGAGATGGATTCAGCGCATCTAAATACTTAGAGTAGATGGGTTTGGTCAAAAGGACAGACCACTTTTCTGTCGTGAGCCGGTCTTAGTATTTATCTAATTAACTATAAATTATATTAAAAATACTGGACTGACGACCTGCGCAAGATCGCCGGCAGGGGCTGGACGACGAAGACGAGACCGGGATTTGTGGCATGTACTTGGGGAGTCCTACGTGCAACAGTGGAATGAGATTGGCTGAAGAAAAAGAAGAAGAAGAAAAATAAACATTTTCATCTCTCCACAGTAAGTGTTGAAACTGAAAAGTTCTCTACTCACTGAAAAGTTCCTAATAGGCTGGTATTAAATATTGTACAACAGTCTTAAAGTATGATACGACATGATGTTTCATGAAGAGACTTCAAGTGATGCCACTCCGACCTTTTGACCTTGACAAACTTCGCAATTTCCTTACATTTGTAAAGCCCTGGTACAAACTTTCGAATTGTTACGAGACAAAGCATCGTTTGGCTTATTTCGGTTTTGGAAAGTGTCGTTTGTATTGTTCTTCCAACTTTAGTATATTAAAATTCCATTATTAGTATGCAGGTGTATACAGGTCCATTATAGTTACTTTTTTAAGTGGGGCTTCCAATGACAAACCTGAAACTTTATAATTGAAAGAAAGAAAATAATTTTCTTTAGACAATTAAACTGAATAAAAATAATAGTAAGTGCTAACCAAAATGACTTAAAAACAAAAGTTATTCAAGAAAGGGCATCAGTTTCACCTTAATAATAGTAAATGTTAAATAATAATGATAAGCTTATGAAACTAATGATAAATGATAATGATTGATATGTGCGAACTGGGGCTACGCACTTAGGATTGGAAGTAAACCCCAGTTTTTTTTAACTAAATGCTTTTGTTAACTGACACATCCGTACGTCATTCTTCTCCGTTGGGTTGTTCACGCACAACTAACGACACACTCATCATCACCGAGCATTAAATCCCGGTTGCGTTCGGAGCGATCACTTCGATGCCCAGAGTCCGCTTTCGTACTTTTTCTTCACCACTTCGCACGATCTTGACATCTCTTGTATTGAGACCATTGGTACGTATGTCATCCCTACAACGACAAGCCTGCATTTCTTGGGCCTACCCCTTCAACCGGGACCTGGCGGGGCGGCATGGCTAGACATTTGTCCCACATAATGTTCCTGATACGGTCTTTCCGCGTCACTCCACACATCCAACGCAGCATATTGTTTTCCGTTACATACAGCTCCTGCTTGTGTCGTTCAAGTACAGGCCACGCTTCACTGCCATATAAAAGAACAGGTCTAATAATGAATTTGTAGACCTGTCCTTTTAACTCAACCGGCATTTTGGGGTCGCAAATGACACCTGTCACCTCATGGCATTTGGCCCAAGCTGCTGATATACGAGCCTTGACGCCATCGTCGATGTCCCGCTAACTAACAACGCCATTGTTCCGGTGATCAAATGTCTCACTCACATAACGTCACCAATATTGCGTAGAACACCTGCTGCTGCTTTGATGTTCACCTCCAAATTTACCACACGTAGCTCTCTTCTGGACCTCCTTTTAAACTACGCTAAACTCTTCTTCACTCAACCTCGATATACATTATTATTTAATGCTGAACAATGGCTTTGAGTTATGTAAACCCTATCTCTTGTTCATATTTCAATACATATCCTTGATGCATGTATATTGCCTTCTCTTTTCTATACTGATGTAGGAAAAAGTAGAAAGCAGGAGTTAACCTGATATCACATATAGATGGTTGGACTGTAGTTTTTGAGGTCGCTGGATTTGTTTTTCATGCATACTTTGTAAATTACGTTTTTTAACAGAGTTTAAGAGATGGCGGTACTTTTTATTTTATTAATTTCCACGATTCCGCGACACGAGCCATTACATGCGAGACCGTTTATGGAAATAAACGGGCTATCTTATTTATTCTTATTAATAGATGGTGTTAACAACATGTAGATCTATCTCTCTATATAATTCCCCCTTGTATACATAAACATACACTCTCCACAATGTATAATTGTAGTTCCCCTGGGACCCACAGAGAAGGTTCACGTCACTGAAGTGACAGGAAAACCTTTATATGCGTATGTCAATACTGATAAAGCCATCATAAATCACATAGATATGAGTTTGGATAAAAAAATCTAATAAAGCGCAATGCAGTAATCCTTTGATGTACAAATATTCGAAAATTCTTGATAGCAATGCGATACGTTAAAGCTGATTACACAGTCCACTTTTGTCTTACAATTTGGATATAACGACCAAAGTGTAAAACTGAAATTGAATGACTGAACACAAATGACTGTGATAAAAAAACATGTTAGTCTTGCTAACTGTGCAGGAACAGCGAGGCCTGGCGTAAGAGGCCAGCACTAACAGCCAAGTGGTAGAGTATTTGCTCATCTGGATGGCCACCACCCCTAGTCTAGTGTATGCCAGCATAACAACCTTAAGGTGTGTTCCGGCATTTGTGACCAGGTTCCAGATTTCCTTAGAGAGCCGTAACACATTAGTAGCACCTTTGGTGTAGCTAATGTCCATGGGCGATGCTGCCCGCTTTCCATCAGGTTGGCCGTCTGCCTGTCTACTGATATTATGCAATAAAAAAATCTTTATCATTTATTTATGTATCATGTTTTATCCAAATAAACCAATTTGACTTTAATGTCATTGGTTTTCTAACACTTCACTTCGGTGTTGATTCAGTCTAATTGTACCGTGTAATTCAGTGTTAAGCTGATTATTATACGGTTCAACAATGTTGAACGAGTTTGCTTTGTTATAACCACATTTAATGACAATCAGTGATTCAATTTTGTATTGTGTGCTCAGTTTTTGTTTTCAGATATTATATATTTTCGCGATTGCAACTTTTGGTTTTCACCCCTATCACCAGACCAGAGTCAACATCGAAAGTATAAAAATATGCCTATATTAGAAATAGTACTGTTTCCGAAAATAAGAGAAGAACTCTTGAAAGATATTTTAATAAATTACGTGTATGAAGCCAAATAAAAAACAGCAGTAAAAAGAAAAAAAAAGCAACATTTTTATTAAAATTCATGCAGGTAGCGGTGTCCTTTTTAACTGCTTCTCTATTTGTCTCAAACTCTTTCCTTTCAAATTTGGAGCAACGAAAAGAGTATACACCGCACCATACAAGTTTATAGAGGAAAATATATAAAACAATGTATAAACTCCGACGTAATCTTCAATATATTGGAAGGTTTGTACGTGGCACAATTTCAGTACTTGTGAATATGAGAAAATGATTCCCAGTAAAGTTGCTCGTATCTGGAAAATGAGAATTGTTAATTATTTATGAGAGCCTGGTACCAACTGATAGTTTTCTTAAGACAACTGCTGATTTAATCACAACAGCCCCTAAACCTTCCACTGCTGGGCTTGGGCTTCTCACTGTGTACAGGAGAACGGACTGTATACCCATCTCGCTTGTCCAAGGTTGATTGGCAGGTTTGACACAATGGTTATCTTGATGAGCATGTTTCATCACTATGTTTCCTAGCACGTGGTAATTATAACAATATGAAAATCATGTCAGTAAACTGCCTAAGTCGGTGCACACTTTCTGGCCAGAATACAGTCCTATGCTCTTTGAGTATCGAACGAGTGCACTACCATCATTTAAATTATAACTGCTATTTGTTTTTGACGTCCTGGTACAACAAATAAATCTATAACAAAATTAGTCAAAAAGGTCAAGTGCGTGACTCTCATGGCCAAGTGCGTGAATCTTATGGCCAAGTGCGTGTCAGTCCACGTAAAATTAAGGTTGTGGTCATTCACGATTATTGCCTTAAGCCGATATTAGACGAAACGACCAAATTGAATAAATTTGGTTGAAAGGAGCAGAATAGAACGAGAATAGGAGTATTTAATGAAATTGAATATTTCAAGCTTACGTTTACGCGGATCGCTTTGGTTGATACATTAAAATTGAAAGAGAAAAAGGAACCATCTAACATCGGATTTATGTTAAAAAACTACGAAACAGATCTTATTCAAATCAATTTCTATTGAAATGGCATAGTTATAGTTTCTTCTAAATTATTCTCACATCGTAATATAATTAATTCATAATGTGGTAAAGCCATAATGGAATAATTTTGATTACAGCCCTTAGTGATACCACGCTCCCACAGAGTGTCGGCGTGAAACGATTGATTTTGAGCGCACTGCCATCTCCTCATATACTACCTTCCCTATCTAATCACCCTATGCCATCTCCTGTATCGCATTCCAATCATCTCATACCAAAGGCACGCAACGCGTTAGCTACAATGTTATATGGATCATCTTACATAACTGTTACGGACAGAATCATCCCCAGAACTCCCACACTCTCACGCCCCGCTTACCGCTAATATGAGGCTCGCTCGATTAGCAGCTAAGCGCCTGTTTAAAATAAGTACCTTAGCGAGTGCGGTGCGAGCCACCGGCAAGTCAGTTGGTCAAGTCTACAACCAGTTTCCAAATCAAATTATACAAACAAGAAAAGAAAAAAAGACCAAGAATAGACCAAGAAGAACATTAGGGTTCTAGTGCTAACTTGTCTTGATTGACTGAGCATGCCGTTTAGTACAGTAGTGCTGATCATACCTATTGCTTGGTAACCTCCTACATAATAAATACAGTCCATATTTAAGGGGTGCTTCATTGCATACACCACCTGTAACATACAATGATAAAATCTAGTCATTACTAACCTGCATATTAAACATTTCCACTGTGATGATGACGGGTAATGCCCAGCAGATGCCGTAGCCAAACACCAGGACCGTCAATGCGGCGACAGGCACCCAACGATATGATGAGATGGTCAGATCAACTTGAGTGTACACCGCTACCACCCCTGACGCAAGCGCCATAGTTGCGTATCCAAAGGTTAGTAGATGCTGTAATAGGTCAATTAATATAACCTATCTATACTATAATAAATCTATAATTGGTTCCAGTTTCTACAAAACTTTTTTTCAAGCAGGCAAAAAGGCGGACGGTCCACTTGATGGAACGTGGTTACTGTCGCCTATGGACGTTTGCAATACCAGGGGCGTTGCCAACGCGTTGCCGGCCTCTAAGAAATTTTATAGCGCCCCTCTTAAAGGACCCCATGTCGTAGCGCTGAGGAAAAACCTCGCCGGGAATTCTCTCGAGATCATTGTTGTACGCGGAATAAACGTTCTAGAGAACCGTTGTATAGTTGAGTTGGGAGCTTCAGGAAATGGGGGTGAACACCCCTTCGATGGCGAACGGGGCGGTCGGTAAAAATGAGACGTTGGCACTAGATCGAACAGTTCCTCGGAACACTCTCTGTTGCTAAGACGGTGGAATACGCAGAGGGACGCAAACTATCTCCGAAGGCTAAGCGATTCTAAACCGCCTGTTAGTATGGGATCGTCGACTATACGAACTGCGCGACGCTGGATGGAGTTAGAAGTAAACCCGGTAGGTGGCGCTTCAACCGGTTCTAAATTATTACTTATTGTAAGGTTAAAACCCGTTTGCATGAACATCAGTCATTTCGAAGTAAGATGCATGAAGTTGTATATATACTTCTGGTTAGAAATAAATGTATGATGACGTTTTCGGAAATTCTACCCCGAAGAGGGGTGAAAAAGGGCCTTTAATTCTTCTTTTGAATATTCAAATTATGACAATTAAATATTTATATACAGCCGTGGGTAATAGCTGTTCTTTGATAAAAGTATGTTTTCCCAATATTACCTTCTGGTCAAGAAAAGCAACAAAAGCAACGCTGCACACAGCTCCTGCCATCATAGAACCAAGCACAAGGAGGTTTTGAGGGTCGACGTCGTTCTTGAGCTGCATAAGGGTCTTCTGCTGGTCCAGAAGACTATACTTCCACACAGGGTGATGGTTGTGAAGAGGACCACGCTTATTTTGGCACCGTCCCACCATATTTTATTTCTATCTGTAAAATCCAAATCCTTAGTATTTATCAATAGGTTACAGCCATGCTATATGGGGCCGAATCTTGGGCCACTAAAGTCATAAACCACAAAGGCTCCACTCAGCTAAGATGAGAGTGTTGATATGGATGTGTGGTGTTACAAGAATGATAAGAAATTAGTATATAAGGGGATTATTGAGAGTTGCGTCCGTGACTGAAAAATTGAGAGAGAGAAGATTAAGAATAGAGGTGTTTGGAAGGAAAAGACATATTTTGCTTACCCCAAATAATTGGGATATGGTGGGAAAGAAAAAGATGTTACTATAAAATTAAAGTTGTCCAGTAAAATAAATAATAATAATAAACTAATGAGATGTCTTTGGGACACCTGGTTGAGCGGTGACAGCGCCCAAATGCGGCCGAATAAAAACGGCGTCTACTTTCAAAACAGCGTATATTATACTAATGGATATTGTTGTACATCTTATTTCATTGCATTAAAGTTCAAAATTGTATAATATAAGGGTAATTACAAGAATTTCTTTTATGAAATCCGCGTATTGGAAATTATTATAGCCCTTTTTTTATTGTATGAGTTCAGCAGACAGGAAGCCGCCAACCTGATGGATAGCGGTTACCAATATCTATGAACATTTGTTACAGCAAAGATGCTACCAATGCCCTGCCACTCTCTAAAGAGAGGCTGGAACCTGGCCACTCATATCGGAACACAATTCAAGGTACTCTTTTAGACCAGGTGTGATACGCATCCAAACGAGAATACATCCTACCAGTCGCCGGTGAGTTTGTTTTGTCGCCTCTTGTCTTATTTTTTTCCATAAATTTTCGAAATATAGGTAGTATAATTATATACAGCGGTCAGCATTTTTCATTTCACTTACGACTTTTTTCGTCTAGCTCCCATCCGCTGATTAACGTGCGATAATGAACTTCGTTCCAATATAGCAATGTCTATTTAGTAACCCTGCGTAAATTGAACGACCATTTTGTGATCATTTTGGTGGCTTGGAACATTCGCCGATAAAAAATGTCGGTGCCGAATTGGTCTACTTACACAGGGCTGTTGTGAAGAATTTTCCGTTCAATTTAGCTCTGTCATTTTCCCCGTTCAGGTCGCTTATTAGCTTCAATATCTTTGGATCATCCTGGTGAAGGCCTTTCAGCCGAGACATATTGCATTTTGCAACCTGGAATTTAATAAATAAGATTTTTTTTATAAAACCAAATAAATATAAACGGTTATCTCTCGTATTAGTGAGACATTAATTGTTATGATTTTCCACACTCATCTAGTTTTTATTTGCTTAGGAACATCTATACATATAAATAAAATTGGAGTGTCAGTTTGTAATATTGAAATAACCGCATTTTACAACATGCACATGAATATATATACGGTACATACACCAAAATAACATTTTTTACAATTCATGTTTGTCTGTCTGTCTGTCTGATTTTAACGGGACTTTTATTGGCAGGTTGCTGATGTAATAAGGAGTAATTTAGACCACTTTTATTTTAGAAAAATTCTTTTTTATTTTGGAATTACGATGATTTTTAATCACCACGCGGGAAAGACCGCAGGGCGCAGTAGTAAATAAAAACATTAAATGACAATATGTTACTTTATGTTTCACGTGTTTTTGGCCTTCCAGGTGTGTGAATGGTAATTAAAAACATCTTAAAAATCAGTATACTCTAGAAAAACATTTTTTTTTTGTTAATAAAATATGTTATTTTTAAGTTTCTTGATTAGATTTAGATTTGTTTTTAATAATTATTTCTATTAATACTAAATACCTAAAAATAAACTAAACTATATAAAGTAAACTACACTGCAAACAAATACTGAGAACTGAAATACTATTTTATTTATTTTACTTGTAAATATGTTTATATTTACAAGTAAAATATGTAGTCCAACCCTGTTGGTGGGGAGCGTTCCCAAAGTGCTGTCCGCATTCCCACTTTGTATAGCAACGGATAAGCATTGTATCCGTTATCGTACAACTATTATTTTTATATTTATGTATGATTGATTTGATTTAGGGCAGAAATAGTATTATTGTAATTTGTCATGCTACATCAAAATTCTCTCTCTGATTATAAAATAAACTAACTAAATGGTTCTATTCCCTTAATTATACAGTATTAAACAGATTTTTAACGAATGACTAATGTCGCAATACACACAACCGTACACTCTATAAATACCGATTTTCATACACACGTACTCACAACACACACATACGTACTCACTACACACACACGCGTACTCATAACACACACACACACACACACATATGCACGCATTCTATACCCAAGCAGGCACCATCAGAATCTTAATAGCCTACAGTAGCGGTCGGCAAACTTACACCAGGCGGCGACAAAGTGGCAAAATCTAGTAAAGGCAGGCTGCACTTGTAATATTAAAAACAAAAAAAATTGTGTTGTGTTTAAAGAAATGAGCAAAAACTAACAAATAATTGAGCAATAAAATAATACAAAGTATGTAGCAAACTTCAGTGTAACGATTGGGCTGTAATTGGGCGGATATTTGGTGTATGTTAGGAGTGTGGAAGGAAAGACATATTGTGCCGACCCCAAATTAATGGGATATGGTGATACAAAAGAGAAAGAGAGAGAGAGTAGTTGCAATTTGTAAAATGGCTCTTATATGCTCATCTGTTCATATTCTACTTGTCTGAGACAAGTAGAATATATATCACTTTCACCCATTTAAATATTATTTAAAATTATAACCTAGTGTTAGACATATTTGCTGAAGAGTTTCCTGCGCCACTTCTTCTCTTGTTGCGAAGCGGTGTTAAATTAAATTAGGCTCCTATAGGGTAAATAATAGCCATAAACAAAATTAAAACTAAATAATTAAAATGAACAAGTTGGCGGTAGGCTAAATAAAACTTTAACAATTCTCGTTGACAATTGACATCTTAGTCTTTCGTGATCACAGTCACTGAAAAGTAGGCGACACGTCGGAATAACAAAAATCAAATAAATTATCTCGTTTAAAAACGTTAGGACGTAGTTTTATTATTTTAAAGGAAGCTACTACCAATACTATACCAGTACCAATACTACCAATAAATTTCTTGATGTAGAATTGCAAAATGTCACACTAGGGAAGACACCCCCCGTCTTACGAATGTGACCAGCTGTGACAAGGACGAGGGAGGGCTCAAGAAATCGTGAAATTCCTGTGACGTAATTTCTGGATGGCCCCTTATAGCAATACGCAAGTAGGCTCTTTGCCACGTCTACCATGAAGGTCGTTAGAAACAAAAAATAATTACAACGTAGCAATCCGTCGCATTGTGTTTGGGATACATTCGTACCCAGGACACGTTTTTAATTTGATACAGCCGAAAGATTAAGTGAGGGCAATTTTTTTATAAGAAACATCAGACCTTAATAACCTTACTACAGTTTACAGTACAGTTTTACATTACTAATACTTCCACCCGAAGTAGATACCTGAGCAGTATACCAATTTAGGTAGCGCATCACAGCGTTCGAATCGTGTAAGCGGGACAGAGTTAAGAATGTATAGCAAGCAACACACGTTGCACTTGCGAATAAAGTTCATCATAGATTATTTTCCTGTTGGAAACCTATCTGCCTTATCTGAATTATAATTTTTGTAAAACTGTACTTCCTATTTATGTAAGTTTTTTTATAGCTAGAGTTCATCAGACAGGCAGATGGTCCACCTGATGGAAAGCAACACTAAAGGTCCTACAAATACGCTGCTGCTCTCAAAAGGGAGACTGGAAACTGGCCATCAATGCCGGAACAACTCAAGGTTGTTATGGCGGCATCCTCTAGACAAAGGGTGGTAGACATCCAGTCGAACTAATTCCCTACCACCTGGCTGTGGGTCGTTTTGTTACCTTACAGGCCGCCCGGCGTCAGGAAATGTAATCTTTCTCCGTTCCTGCACATCTTTCTATCATTATTATTTTCAACATAATAATGGGATAGACTGGTTGTCAGACAGCTAACATACTGTTCATTATCTCCAACAACAAAGCCGCCTAGATTTCTTACGAGAATAGCAAGTTATTACGTCATAACTTAATCGAGTCGGTAACATAGCGTATCAATTGTTATTTAAGTAGATATTAAAAATACTTTTATGATGATATTTTCAACATAAAAAATATATTAGATACATATTTTACTTTCTGCTCTTTCAATAATAATAACGTATTATGAATTATATCACACAATTCAGAAGAAATTAAGTTTAGAAATAATTTTAATACGTTTCGTCTAGCCAATTTTTATCAAAGTTACAGACGTATACCTAAGTTATGGCTTAGTGACGACAATATTTCGGATTTAAAACTCGCATTTCAAATGATGTGGCTTCGAATTCTAACCTAGAAAATATACACCAGTTAGATAATTTTAGTCATAATGTAACAACAGCTCGGTGGTAGGGCATTGAAAGGTGGTAGGGCATTTGCCCGACTGGATGGCCACCACCCCTGGTCTAAAGTATGTCGCCATAACAACCTCGAGTTGTGTTTCGGCATTAGTGATCAAGTTCCAGTCTCCCTTAAGAGAGCAGCAGCGCATTTGTAGCACCTTTGGTGTTGCAAATGTCCATAGGCGATGATAACCGCTTTCCATTAAGTGGGCCGTCTGCCTGTCTACTGAACTCCCGCGATAAAAAAAAACAGTGATGTAAACACATGCTACGTGTAAAAAACGTCGTTTCTGAAAAGGTACCCCGACAACAGAGGAGTTTTTATTTTATTGGCAGAAGAAATACCTAATGGAAAGTTAATAACCAGCAGAAAAAAACTTACCTCAACTTTATCTTTCATTACAAGATACGCTGGAGTTTCCATCACGAACATCATCATCACGAATTGCATCATCACCAATAACACCATCAGATATGATCGCTCTTCCAAACTGGTCACCAGTTTCATCATATAACCCAATGTAGTCATCACCATCATCCAAACTAGAGTGTATCCTCTGGTCTTGGATGAACAGATCTCTCGGATGTATATTGGGAGAACGGTGAAGAGACCCCCAGATGATATACCAACTATTATGTGGAGGATGATGATACTTATGTCATTTAGGAGGAATAGAGGGATAAGGGAGGCCTGAAAGGAAAAATACTGATGTTTAGTCATTAGCAAGTACTATCGGTCTAGGAATGGAGAAAGAATCCTGATTCCTAAAACGAGCAACCTGTTAGAGGGAATAAAACAACCAATAGCCAGGTGGTAGACCATTTGCCCATCTGGATGGTCACCATCCCTGGTCTTTTTTGTTAACGGTGGGAAAGTCTTTTGCATATACGCGTGTGACAGGAGGTGCTTTTCACCGAGGGGTATGTGGGGCTCCAATTAATCGGCTCTGCATGCTCCTTTATTGAAGAAGGCGTTATGCGATGCTGCCACAGGACTACTCACTAAACCTTCCGCCGTCCCTTCTCGTCTTTGTGAAGCGCCACGGGATACGCTAAAAGACAATTCACTAACCACAACTCGACGCAATCAGTCATACTTGTGGAATTCTTGAGGCCAGGATACACCGTTTCATGAGTGTGATCCACCAGATCCCCCGATCTCAACCTGGTTCCACTACATCATGGGGAGGAGGCGAGTGTAGCGATGGCTCCAACCACCTATTAGTTGCTTTCTGCGACTAAGGTCCACTAGCTCATCCTCCTCACTTGCCCTGGTCAAGTGCATGCCACCATAACCACCTTTACATGTGTTCGAAATTAATGATCCAGTAATAGTCTCTCAGCCAGGCCAGCAGCACTTTGGTAGCACCTATGGTGTCGCAAATGTCCATAGGCAACGGCAACGACTTTCCATCAGTTGGGCCTCCAACCTATCAGCTATACTCCAGGAAAAAAGTGCTTTTGGGTTCTGTAGGCACTTTAGCAACAAGAAAACCCTTACAAAGTAATGATACCTCTACGTTTATCTATTTTTGTCACAGTCCTTTTTCTCGGATACTACTAGAACTTTTTCTTATTTCTATTTAGTTTCATCCCCAACTTACCCCTTGTACGAGACTAACGCAGAACATCCCCAGTCTCCTTCCATATCTATCGATGAGGTAGCAGTATACGGGTGACGCTATACACGTGGCTATAATCAAGGCAGTAGTACTCCAAGGTACGCCGTCATGCTGGATGAAGTGACCGGAGTGTATTGATGCTGTCAAAGTAGTGGTTTCCACTCCATGAGTGAAAAATGGGATGCTTACTGAAAAAAGAGTTAATAAACATTTAATACTCTACGCTCTTAATGCGTCTAGAAAGAAGTAAGCTTCGAGTTAGTACAGGTCTAATCAAATGTTTATACCGTCTCAGAGAAATACAGGGCAAAGACGCCGGGAGCTTACAACTTCCCGGAAAAATTATGAGGCCGCCGCCTACCAGGGCCTGCAGAATGGGAAATCCATCAACCTGTGGCCCTGATATATAGGTGAAGGACAGGACACCAAGAAGTTTTATTGGGTATCCCCCACTCGGGTGTCAATAGTACTTAGACGGGGGCGCTAGTTCTACCCCAACGTGGCATCCCACAATTCCGCCATGCTTCTCTCATGGTGGTTGGCCAAGAATCTGATTTCAACTCGTAAAAAAAAGAACAATCAAGTGTTGGTCGGGGGAGCTCCTAGCATGCCACACCAATCGATGCGGGGTGCCCTGGTACCAGTTTGATGGGCTGTGTCGAAGCGGCACGGTGAAATACCTATGCACGCCCCATATTGCCGTGCCAAGACGCAGAGCGTTGAAGATTCAGAGGGTAGTCTAGCAGCTGCCAACTCACAACTTCTTTTTTATTGCTGTTGTAAAGCAGACAGGCTACCGGTCTATCTGATGGAAAGTGTTTACCATCGCCCATGGATATCTGCAATAGAAGTCCTGCCAGTGTACTTCTGGCCTAGAGGCCTAGAGGGGACTGGAACCTATTATCTAATGACGGAACACAACTCTAGGATGTTATGGCAGCTTACTCTAGACCAAGATTCGTCACTATCCAGACGATTGAATGCCTTGCCACCTAGCTGTAGGTTATTTTGTCGCCTCTTACAACAGGGGGCACGAATTTTGTAGTTATCCTTTCTCAACACTTACCAACTAAGGATATAAATATTTCTCTCCATACGGTTTCTTTTACGTCATTTGTTATTTCAACACTTTGACAATTACTAGATATTGTATAAACCATTTTTGACTAAACACCTTTAATTATGAAATATAAAAAAAATATCCTTTAACAATCACATAAACGCTAACAACAAATTTATCACTATTTTTATTTTTTATTGAAATATTAATTCAAATAAAAATATTGTAATAGTACATCATTACACTATTAGAGATTTTTTTTTCTTAGTTATTATCATAAATATTTTTATTATAGATTTTTTAATCTATTATTTACGTGTTTCCTTATTTATTAAATATCGACACTGTTAGACTTTGATAATTTCATTATAGAATTGAATTGATATTTTTAGATTTATCTTATCATAATTTATTATCAAATTATTTTGTTATTACTAATAAAAAAAATCACTTTTTATATCATATTAGATTCATTGCACTTGGAAGAGTCGGGGACAATTAGAGAAACCATGTTCCGACTAAAAACATTATTTTTAAAACGTTCTTATTTATATTCTTAAGACTGTTGATTTTAATCTTATCTGCTTAACACTGATTCACACTAAACAGTACAATGTAAAATTAACTTTATAGTTCACAGAATAGAATATGTTTTCTTAACTGGCGTAGATTTGAATCTGAATTTATCGTGCAGTTTTACGAGGGAGTTGATAATGTAGGAGCGAGAGTGGATCCCTGTGTCAATGAATGGGACGTGATCGTCTGAACGTATGGCAGTTAGACGATTTATGCTTCGTTTGCACTCAGAACTCCACATTTTGTCGTCGTCAGCTAATCACAGTCCACTGTTGGACGTAGGCCTCCCCAAGCCGCAACTCATCCCAGGTTTCCTCATCTAGCGTCTACTCGTGAGCTGGCACAGGTCATTAGTCTATCGGGTTAGAAGGCGTCCGACACTTCATTACCATGATGCAGTCTCCACTCCACGACTCGTCTGTTCCATCGGCCATCGATCTTGTGACAGACTTATGTTGGTTACCTTGGTTCTAAAATAAAGGATATTCTCATTTCTAATACACATATATGTTTAATGCTGAATTATGGTAGTAGCAGTAGTATTTGTAATTTAAGGCTATATAGGCATCATTTTAAGATTAAAATATTAGTGATAATAATTAAAACCAAATAAGACTATTAATAAATTACACTACAAACAAAAACTTAGAAATTAAATACTACTATAAACATATTTACAAGTAAAAGATGTAGTCCAAATCGCTGTCGGTGGGGA
This sequence comes from Dendrolimus punctatus, assembly GCA_012273795.1. Classification (NCBI taxonomy): domain Eukaryota; kingdom Metazoa; phylum Arthropoda; class Insecta; order Lepidoptera; family Lasiocampidae; genus Dendrolimus; species Dendrolimus punctatus. The sequence goes on along the minus strand of CM022552.1, from coordinate 317,459 downwards.
GCGTTCCCAAAATGCTGGCCGCATTCCCTCGTTGTATGGCAACGCTTATTCGTTGCCCTAAATATAGGCCAGCCCGTTGGTCACGCGAGACTTCTTTCAATCGCTTTGAAAGGTCTCGATAAAGTTGATAAGCCTCACGTCCCCATGGCCCAAAAGTCTCAAACCCGAAAGCCATAAATATGTATCCGTCACCGATGGATGCATATTTGCGGCGTTTCAGGGTTTCTTGAAGTGTGGCAGCGCCTCCGGCAGTGACGGCTGTATTTGGAAGATGGGAAGCCGCCAACGTATCGACACACGTTGCGTCCCATACTAAGGGGCGTCCCATCTTCCAAGGTACCAACGACATTCCGTCCGGTCGCTTGCCATCGTGTCGCACAGTCGTTCAAGAATGGACCCATAACATATTATATATATTTTAATAACATAAGAAAACGCCAGCAAGGTCGCTCGATACCTCGTTTAGTGACTTAAATTTGTGTGTTTCCTTATACTGTGTTTATAGTCTATTGATCCGGCCGAGGTGCGTTTTATGACCTGGAGCAGTATAAGAGATGCCATCTTCTTCTTTTGCGAGTGCGTCATTCCGACAAAGGAGAGACGGAGTGGTAATGTGAGCGAATCAGCTTGCTCTGCTCTCATCTGAGGAGGACACACCCATCGGAGGGCGTCGACTACCGTGAACGGGCAGATGGGCCCTGAAGAAGGGATATAGGCGCGCGGTGTTCCTCTCGTGCTCAACTTCGTACTGTGGAACGAATTATAAACCGACCCACGCAAAGAGAGGAGGAGTTCGGGGAGCTCGATTCCTTCAAGTAGTGCAAGAAGCTGAAGGGATAGCACCTGCCAAGACTTACGAAGTGGTCACGTTGCTTACTCGTGACCTTGGCAGAAGGCGAAGAAGGAAAGTTCGAAGTGTTTAGTATGTAGCTCAGACTTGTGTAATCATAGCATTTCTTTAAGGGTTGCCCCCACTGCGCTTCCCTTGTGGTTGATAGTACTAAATCAGATTTCCTCTTGATAAGAATAAAGATTTTATATTTCACTAACCATTCATTTCGTAACATACTAATTAAAATTTGACATAAACTCCATATAAGTAATGTCATTTTCTACTATAATGAGGTAAAAGAATAAATATTAAAATATAGAAAACCAGCACTAATCATAAGCAGATCTTGTTAATCGGTCGCTTTCTGCCCTCATAGAACAACGTAAAGTAATATATTCATATATCCAAGTTTTGCATATAAAAAGTCACGTAATGTGGAATTTGAACAGCATAGCGGTTATCAGTTATGGTCACACATCAATGCAAAAACTTTTAAAGCAAGTAACTGTCGACAGCAACTGGCTCGAGTTCACTTGCCAGTTCAAGTACGCACGCAAACAATCAAGCAGTAAATCGAGTTAGTTTCGTTCGTCGTCACTTTTATAGATACTTTGCCGACGCAAGGACAAATCTGTTACAGGTTTTTGCTGCCTTAGTACATATTTGGTGAACATATCCGTTATGTATTAATGTAATTTCTACATAGGAAGTAGGAGAACGAAAACTGCGGTAAATACGAGGTGTTCTAAGACATATACAGTTGCCCGTATTAACAAATGTAGTTTTCGTTATTATGCTACGGAACTATTGTAAACAAGAGACAACAATATTATTTATTTGAGTCATAGCATTCATGGAAAAGTAATCATTTTCATGAAAAGTCAAAACAAACTTATAAAATTAATAATGTCTGATTCATCTGCAAGTTCATAACTAGCTTTGTTAAATACTGTCATTTGTAATAATTGAGATGACGTTTATATTGTACCGATAAAGAAACGCGCACCTAGTTTATTACTCTTCCCGCATTCTTTTGTTTACTTTGTGTTTAAAATTTACAATAAGACAATAGCCTGTTTTTATTGTTTTCGACTTTGTTGGCCGTTCGCAGGAATAATTAACCAGGTGTGTGTATTAACTCAGTGAACGCGGTCCTTAGTTGTATTATACAGTTTAGTATAAAACAATGCCCGAACGGAGGGGTAAGGCAGTCAAGCGACGATTACGATACTGGCAAGACGTGTGTACATTCGACAAGTTATATAGTGACGGACTTTGTGCATGTACTAATAGTGTCTAGTTATATTTGTGCTTATGTACTAATAAATTCTTTAGTAATTCCAACGGCATTTTAATTCGAGTCTTGCGTAACTCGTAACAATATGATCTAAGTTTGTAATATTAATCAACTTAAAGAAAGACGAAAAAGTCCAAATTTATTTTATGAACAAAAATTTTCACTACGAAATTTCTACCTCAGTACGTTGAAGGTCGGTTAAAGCAAAAAATTAACCATTACGGCATTTTTTTTAATTATTATGAAAGCTTGTATTGCGTAGTTTTCAAAGTTACTCCGAAAGTATGACATTGCCTTTTTCAATTTTTAATTTAAGATTGAAAATTCAAGTCTGATTCGCTCGAATATATTTTTTCACTTTCAAGTGCAATTTTGTAACTTATGCTAGGATGTATAGGTACAGCACGTCACACCCGTATCGTAGTCATAGCTCAACTGCCCCATCTCTCCCTCAGGCCGTCATTTTATACTTCACAAATACAAATGTGCCCGCCCGGCAACGTCGACGTAATCCGCAACACCTGGCTAATACAATAACTAAACACATATGTCAATAAATAAGTGAAAAAATAAGACGATTATAAAAGGATTACAATTAGTTCAATGTAGACAGGTAATAAAATGTACGTGACGTAACATACGTGACTCTTTGTCGGGGCCTAGGTTGTAACAATACGTTGCGAAGCGGTAGCAAAGATAGATAGGATCGGCTTCGCCTATTGCTGAACTCGTGCAATAAAAAATAGAAGAAGAACATATATTGCTAATTAACTTACTTTTCAATTACATTACATAATTGCCTTTTGAATATGCCGGGACAGCCGTTAAGCCTATAAAACGCTTAAGGGATTTCCCCTTATCCTGCGCACGATTGATCAAGACACGATTAACCCAATTTTTCCGCTCCAACGAATCCCATTAATGGGTCGATTGCCTCATTTGTTTCACTCAATTGATGCCGACTACATTTTCCAACATTTTCTTAAGTTTTCGCGACTAGTAACATAACTACGTTTTAACGGTTTTAAGTGAACATTCGCTGGATAAACCCAACCACTACATCACATTCGATAAACCACAAATCCTCGCGAAAGACAATCGTTTCATACCTACAATGATCCGTGAGGCTAACCCAATTTGCAATATAGAAGATGGTTGGCAAGTACCACCTGTTTGGGATCCGATCATCAAAACTATTAAGACCCAAAACCAGCAAAAATCAACTGCCAGACCTCAATACACTGTAAGCTCTTTCTGCGTGCAACGGAACACAAACCAACTGGACAGATAATTTCTTTTATTTTTAACATTACATAAAGCTGAATTTGTTTGTTTGAACGCGCTTATCTCAGGAACTACTGATCTGATTTGAAAAATTATTTCAATGTAAGATAGCCCATTTATCGTGGAAGGCTATATAGGCTATATATCATCACGCTAAGTCGCGGGCAGAAACTGGTTTCTTTTATTTTTCCTTCCGCCCATTTTAATATTATATAAAATTATTAAAGCTAGGCAAGTTTGCTGAAGAGTTTCTTGCGTCGCTTCTTCTCTTCAAGCCGTAACATGTTGCGAAGCGGTGGTAAATTAGATTAGGCTCCCGCAGAGTACATAATAACCATAAGCAAAATTTTAACTTTATAATTAAAATTACCAAGTTGGCGGTTGGCGGTTGACACTTGACATCCTTGCCTTCCGTGATCCCGACCAGTGAGAACTGGCCGAAACGTCGGAATAAAAAATCAAATAAATTCTCGCGCTTAAATCCAATAAAATTTATCATTTATTCAGTTTTATAAACTTTATAGTGTAACGTAATACGGAAACCAAGTTTTCATAGGAAACCCTCATTACTCGTATAAAAAGCAGTTATAACTCTAATACAAAATAAACAGACATACATAAATATTAGCGTCTTTAGATAAGAATTTTACTGGTTACGTGTATAAACAATGAATTAAAAGAACAATTAAACAAGTATATTTTTAAATCGTAGAATTAATGACTTTATAGATAAATTATATTGTTTTATACTAATATATAAAGCTGAAGAGTTTGCTTGTTTGTTTGTCTTCTTTTTCCTTGAACGCGCTAATCTCAGTAACTACTGGTCTGATTTGAAAAATTCTTTCAGTATTAGATAACCTATTTTTCGATAAAGGCTACTGCCGCATGCTCAAGTGCCGTTTTTTATTCTTTACTCAAAACGATGCATGATACAAATTGGAAAATTTTACCAGTACGCAAGTGTACCTAAATATTTTTCAAGCTTTAATGGCGTGCAAGAAAGTTCGCAAGAAACGTTCTTAAGAATCGTTAAGTGCACGTGGTTATGGCTTAAGGAAGTAGAGACGAACGCCCAGATGATGGCGTTCTTCTAGTTTCCTCTTCGAAACCGTCAGCGTCTCTGGTGTTGCGAGTGTCCACAAGCGACATTAGCCAGCTTACATCATTCTGTTATACTCTATGAAAAAAACTCTGTGAAACGTGAGAATGTAAATGCAACTTATTTGAAAAATGAATACTCCACTTCCCTGTCTAATTTCCTGCCCACTTCCCTGTCTTCTACTCTACTCACTACGAGCAAGAGCAAGTGTACATTTGCTTGCTTGTTGCTCTTGGATGCTGCTCCCTGGGTTCAAATTTTTGGTAGTTATAGTCAAATGATATGATCAATAGCAACTCATCACAAAGTATTTGTGAGCATGATTATACCTTTCGCACATTTGCACTTATTTGTCTACTTTGTGCTTGAAATTTATAATTAAGTAAAACATTCTATTGTTATTGTACTTGTTTTATGGCAGTCATTAGGCAGGTGTGTCGAACTGAATCCTAAAAAATCCGATGTATGCGGGCTGGCGGCCATATTGTATCAGTGCAGTAATGGCCAAATGAAGAGATCGGCATTCTAGCGAGAACCACGATCAAAGCAAGACGAGTACATTCGATAAGCGATATAGAGACTTTGCGCGTGTTATTGAATCGTGCAGTTTGTATTGGTTGTATCCAGTTATATATGTACCTGTTTTATACGTATTTGTATAGTTCTAATAAATTCTATAGTAATTCCAATGGCATTTAAATTCGAGTCCTGTAGCTCGTAACACTAATTAAAGTAGCCTAAATTAGGCCGTAGTGTCAGCAAAACGTTATATGTTGAACCTTACATTCCACTTCCCTACCTTAAAAGTGGGTATAATCAGGACGAGGCATCAGACTGTTTGAAACTAAATCTGTTTTAATTGAAGCGCTTTGCTCTCCGGTATTCAAGGAATGCCAGCTTCCCTTTGCAATCTGAGACGTATCCATGCGGAGACGTGCGTCTTTCCCACACGTTGGCCACATTAAATTATCGTTAAAATACTTTGCTCAGGTAATATTACTGAGGAATTCTCATTAAGACTGAAATGCTTTGAAATAGGATAAATTTATAAATAGGATAATATATTTATTTTTATTTATTTTTTATTGCAGGAGATCAGCAGACAGGCCACATTTTACGGAAACCGGCTAGTTACGTGGGGAACAAATGTCTAGCCATGCCACCTCCGCCAGGTCCCGGTCGAAGGGGTAGGCCCAAGAAATGCTGGCTTGACATGACATTGACGTTGTGAGACATGACATGCGTACCAACGGTCTCAACACAAGGGATGCCGAAAATCGCGCGAAGTGGAGAAGAAAAAGTAGGAAAGCGGACCCTGGGCGTCGAAGTGATCGCTCCGAACGCAACCGGGATTTAACGCTCGGATGATGATGATGATCAGCAGACAGGCAGACGGCCCACTTGATGGACAGCGGTTACCATCGCCTATGGACATTTGCAACACCAAAGGTGCTACGAATGCGCTGCTGCTCTCTTTAGGGAGCCTAGAACCTGGTCACTAATGCCGGAACACAACACAAGGTTGTTATGGCGGCATACTGTAGACCAGGAGTGGTCGCCATCCAGTCGGGCAAATGTCCTACCACCTGGCTGTGGGTTGTTTTGTCACCTCTTACGACAGGCCGCCGGGCCGCAGGAAATTGTATCCTTTCTCCGTTCCTTCACGGATAAAGTTAAATGTAAATATGTTTGGTATTTTCAGGGGTTTCTTAACCATCCTGGCCAACACACAACTCTTTCACAATCCTGAAGACCGTGTCTGTATGCCAATCTGTGTTTGTACATCGCAGTTATTTTTCGCGAGACAAAAAAATTGGCAAAATTCACCAAATTGTCAACATGTAGCTTTCCACGTGCAGTCGTAGTTTTTACAAGCTTTTATACATACATACATAACTTCACGCCAGGTCCCTTGCGGGGTAGGCACGAACAACAGAGCGCCACACAGGCCCATTCTTACACACCTCACTTGCTTCTTTGACATTCATAGTTCTTGTCATGCACGCTCGTCTGTTCTTAAGGCTCCTGACACCACCTTCTGCTAGTACACGATCAATTTGATCATGGAAGATGATTCGTGGCCTTCCGCGACTTCTGTCGCAAGCTTTTATTTAACTTGCAATGGATGTATGTAAGTTCGGGTGGAATCTTGAAAGTTAAATTTGATCAACTTCCCTGTTTCAGATGCAGCTGAAATTTTGCACGCATATGTATATCATATGACAATGCAATAATACCATGGAGCTGATCTGATGATGGAGTCGGAAGGTGGCCATAGGAACTCCTGTACTAAACAAGATAGACCCATCGTGTTTGGGCTCGTATGTTTATATCACGTGACAGTGCAATAATATGGTACCATGGAGCTGATCTGATGATAGAGTCGGAACATGGCCGTAGGAACTCCAGTACTAAACAAGATAGACCCGTCGTGTTTGGACTCTTTTTACTTGTCTTGGCTAGCACTCTGCTGCTGTATGATATTCAGAATTTCAAAAGCTTGTATTTAAAAACGTTTTTAAAAAACAAGTTATTATTTGTTATACGTATGTCCTAGGTGCCTCGTGTCAACTTTGCTTTCCTCAAAACATTTTTACTATGTTATTAATCATAATGACACACACTCTCACTATGTCATTCACTAATATGTCACTCAGAAATAATATAATCTTGTAGTGGTGAAATAATTTTCAAAATCGGTTCATTAATTCAAAGATGTAAACATATAAACAAACTCACAAACTTGACCTTTTTATAATATTAGTGTTGCGGACAGATCACCCACCCCTGAACCTCTCCCCCGGTACTCCCATAACCCAAACCCCGCTTACTGCAAACCTCAAATCAGAGGACTTCTAATTAGACATTTGCACATTTTATTTTATACGTTTTATTTCACAATACACCATATTATTATATAATACTAGCTTCTGCCCGCCACTTCATCCGCGTGGAATAGTAAAAAAAAGTATCTAAGTCAGAAAGAAAACCCCGATTTTGAAAGATTCTTCATTGGTGTTCGGCTTCTATTAGTCTTAGCGTGATAATAGATATAGCCTATAGCATTCCTCAATAAATAGGCTATCTAACACTGAAATATTTTTTAAATCGGACCAGTAGTTACTGAGATTAGCGTGTTCAATCAAACAAACTCATTAGCTTTATATATTAGTATAAGAAGATGCCCTTAATGGTTTCACTCATGTTTTAAGCTCGCAAATGCTAAACCAGAATTACACCAAAATTATGGAGGGTAGAGGCAAGGAAAACCATCTCAGTATATTAAAAAGTGTCCACTGAAGGGTAGCAAATTAAGATGGCGCCATAATAGCAAGTGGAAAGTATTTAAAAATAGCGCCACAAATAATTAGAGTAGGATACTAGATTTAAGAAGGAAATAAAGACTTTCTCTTTATCACCGCGCATTTTACGCAAATGTAGTTATTGCATGTCTCCTCATGGTGGAATTTTCAGATAATTTAGTTAGTTATCTTAATTAGTGAAATAGGTTTAAAAAATTCAATTGGTCAAAAATATATATACATACATCTCAATACGAGAAAGTTTAAACACTTATCCAAATTATAATTTTTAAATTTTTTAACCCAGCATACTTCACTTCGTTTAAAACTGCTAAATTCATATCATATCCTTTTCCTACACTAGCGCCATTTTGACGAGTTTTCGAACCATAATTTGCTGTTTACAGGTGGACACTTATTCAACTGATCCCCCATACTAGATAGTCTTCCTTACCTCTACCCTCCATAACCAAAATAACAAAAATTACAGTAATAGCGTCAATATTTTGTTTAAATGATATTAGGATTAATTGATTGCCAATTTGCAATGTAAAAAACAAAAACTTCGTTTAAAAAACCCGTTCTAAAAAACTAAAATATTATAATTATATATTAGTAATTTTCAAAATATAGTTATTTTTATGTTTTACTTTGCACCGACTTCAAGATGTTTTAGATAATAATATATATTAATAATAATAGCTTTAGAAATAAGTTATTTTATAATTTTTAGTTTTTTAGATTTTGAAGTCGGTTTTTTTAAACGAAGTTTTTTATTTGTTAGCATACCCGCAAGTCCAAGTTACGCTTGTGTTATGGGTAAAATACACAACGGGTCTATTCAAAGCCTGATCTCAGACACCCAGACCATAGTAGATAGCGGAAATTTCAGTTTTAAATTTACATTGACAGGAATCGAACCCGGGAGTGCAGTTCTTTTTAAATGCCAGGATGCAAAGTGGGTTAATTGATTGATACGCATTGCTAGTGTAGCCGCAGACGTCCGATCACCACGGCGGCCGCTCACAAATTGTTGCGGACAGAATCACCCCGCTGACCTCACCCCCGTAAAGCCCGTGCGCCCACGCCCCGCCTACCGCGGGACATAGCTCGCTCCGTTAGCTGCTAAGCGTCTGCATTTTTGTAGTACTTTAGTAAGCGCGGAGCGAGCCTACATCATGCATTCCTAAACTGCAATTCAAACACACAACATTGTTTCACTTCTACCTGAAGACCTCCAAACTAGAAACTACCGGGATTAATATAAGAAATTTTAAAACTCAAAGTTTACAAAACGGAATCTTAGTCTATAATCCATCTTAGTTTGAAATTGTAACAAAGTTTTCAAAGGATTTAAAACAATTTACTTTAGAAGATATAGAATTTTGCTTTGGAACTAGATACTTGAGGAAGATTAATTGTATGATACTTCTCGAATTTAAGATATAAATGGATAAAGGCATGTTCCAATTGTAATAACTTGAGAAAAAACTATTGACAAAAAACAAAACCGACTTCAAAAGATGTTAAAAACGTTGCGACGTAAAACTTAATGTTGAGTTGATACATAAATACTCACACTTATTTAACAAATAAATATACTGTTTCAACTCGGGTCCTAACAAAAACAACATACACCTGCATATCTGAAACAATGCACATTTATTACCCGTCGGCATTTGAACTAATACCATTTAAATTCTTTTATAGTTATTTTCTTTTGTTTAATTATTATCATAGGCCTATTGTTGTATTGTAATCTTTTATGGCAGTCATTAGCCAGGTGTGCTGGATTAAGTCGAGTTAGATACGGGGACATTTCAGCAGTATAAAATGATGAACTGACGGAGGGGGGAGCGAGTCGAGCGATCACCACATACATACATACATACATAACTTCACGCCAGGTCCCTTGCGTGGTAGGCACGAACAACAGAGCGCCATATAGGCTTATTCTTACACACCTCACTTGCTTCTTTAACATTCATAGCTCTTGTCATGCACGCTCGTCTGTTCTTAAGGCTCCTGACATCACCTTCTGCTAATACAAGATCAATTTGATCATGGAAGGTGTGTCGTGGCCTTCTGCGACTTCTGCATCCATCCACTTTTGCATTGTATATCTGTTTAGTCATTCTTTCATCATACATTCTTTCCACATGCCCGAACCACCGGAGCATTCCTTTCCTTACCTTCACCCCGACACTCTCTTTTAGACCAACTCTCTTTCTTACTTCGATATTACGAACGCGGTCCGCGAGCGTCACTCCGCAGATTTTGCGCAGTGCTCGCATCTTGACACCACAAGCGAAGCGAAACGTGCTTACAACAATCGGAAATTTAATGAGTGACGGACTTTGCGCGTTTCATTGAATTACGACGTTCTGCATAACATTTGGACTTGTTGTGTTCGGTTATATTTGAACCTGTGTTATACGTGTTTTTGCTGAAATGGCTGACAATCATAAATATAAAAGCGCGAAAGAAAGTTTTCATATTGTAACGGACAACAATCCGGTGATGTATTATTCAAAAGCCTTTGACGCTTTTCGAAGAAAAACAAAGATTAGGTTTTCATTTATTTCGCTTTTCTTTGTGTTGGTAACACTATAATATATACAGATAAATAAAATGGAAGTGTCTGTTTGTTATATCAAAAGAAAATCTTTTATTAAATGCATATGAAAGTACTAGGCTATGCCCGCGATTTTGTTTACGCTTGACTTGAAATTCCCGCGGGATTCCCGGGATAGCAAGGATTACACATTTCTTAACATAATTCAAAAATGTTGTAATTTATTATGACCCAATGACTTAAAATTTTTAGAATAATGACGTATTTATTTTTATAATTTCCTTTTTTTATATCTATTTTATCAGGAATTATTGTAGTGACTTTTTTATTTTGTTCAATATTTACCTAATGTAAATTAAGTAGACGTTTTATGTAATTTTCGTATAATTGTATTTCTTTTTTTTTTCTTGTAATTGAGTCAATTTTTATTTTTATTATATAAATTATTTTTTTGTGGAAACTTGATTGATATATTAATGTATTAATTTTATGTTTTATAGTTAAGAATATTAATTATTGTATTTTTCCCCAACAAATTAAATAAATAAATAAAATTTTCTGCAGACCAGTGAAAAAAACCGCATTGGAATTAGTTTTTTTTATATCTGGCTATATATGTGTATTTTTATGGCTCCTTGACCACATGAAACAAAAATGGATGTGCTTAATTTCTACAGAAACCTTCGCCAGCACGCACTCGGCCAATTTCCACTTTAATTATCACAACAATGTGGAAACAAAAGTACATACATCTTTGCCAAATATCCCTCTAACGACCTTTTAGACGGCATGCCCTTGTACACATTTGGCCAAAGGGCACAGACCATCTGGCTCAATTTTTAGTACGGTATAAATAAATTGACAAATGGAGAGAATAACCTGGAAAGAAAAGAAGACCAATGAAGAAGTTCTGGATATGGTAAAGCAGAAACGTACAATTTTAAAAACTCTAGAGGAAAGAAGGGGACGATGTTTGGCCATTTGCCAAAACACGACACCTTCTTATGCACGTTAATAGAAGGCAAATGGAAGCAGAGATGGAAGGGAAGACCAAGGTGAGCATTCGTGGATCAAATAAAAGAAAAAGTGGATATCGTGTCTTACACAGAAGTATAACAACTGGCACATAATAGAGAAGATTGAAAGAGGCTCCACCGACAAGAGCATGCTCTTAAATGATAAATAAACTAAATTACTGGAAATAAAATAATTTGTATGTCTAACTTAGCTTAAGCCGGGTATCTTCAAATCTCGTTTGAATATGGTAAATTGTCGTATGGTAAATGGTATAAAAAACGGGATGGACTGTAGGTAACTGGATTTCTTTAGGTTGGGAAAGCGTATGTACCACTTACTTTATTTGTGTGATGTGATCTTCTTAGGCCAGCGCCTTTTTTTTTTTTTTACATGGGGAAATGCGTTGCCGCACCGTCAGCCGCGCGGGGATCATGCGCGGCCGGTGTGTGGGGCTCCCGACGCCGGTTCAATACGACCGGCTGCCGGTATACCCACTAAAACCCCATGGGAGCCTTCCTTCCGCCTAGCGCGGGGTCGCGGTACATGCGTGAGCTTAACCCGCAACCCGGCAGCGGCCGGCCGCCTCGTAAACAGAGGCGGCCTCTCCTGTGTGCGGGCCGGGAATGACGTTTCCCCGACCCTGAGAGGGACGCGCGGCTGCCTCTCGCGCCCTCTCGCGGCCTGTTCTTTCTTCTTACAAGATGTATTAACACCACATACAAACACACGTGACTGATTGGAATAAGGAAATATCCACTTTAAATGATTATTTTATATTAATTTTAACTTGCGAGAGCGTGCAGCGGAATGTAATATTAGCGCGGGCGCAGGATGAGAACAGGGCGCGAAAACTCCAAGACCTTCATTACAAGCCGTCACAGTCAATGACAATTTTGAGGTTTTTTTTTACGCGGTAAGTCTTCGGCCTTAACAGTCAATTTGGGAAACGAATGTTCTCCTTTACTTACTATGGTCTGGGTGTCTGGGAATGGCCCCAAATTAGTCCGTTATATATTACCCACAACCCAAGAATAATTTACGTATATACAATATGTGGGTTTATCTGCCGATTATTTATTTATTTAATAAATATATCCTTACAAATGTTGGCCAAACGTGTACAACAGGCCTCAGACGCACTGAGAAAGGGCATCCAACACGCAAAGCTAATATTAAGTAAAGGAAACGCTGAAAATCCCTTCAGCACGAAAGGTTATGGTTTCAGGTCAAATAGACAATCAAACGAAAAATCTTATACTAACGTTTGTGTACCCTTTGGTAATACACGCAAAACACGAATTTAAAAAAAAAACTAATACCATGCCTAAGGGAGTCATGATTGGAACAAAGTTCTCCTTAAAAAGACTTTTTCAAAACGTCTCAAAAAATATTAATAATTAAATAAAAATATTGGAGAATACAATAATTTTATCAAGAATTGTATATAGGTATAGAAATACACAAATCAAATCTAATCATTGATTTGGTTAAAAACATGGTTAGCAAAACATTAGATGACAATATATTATTTTATGTTTCACATGTTTTTGCCCTTTCGGGCATGTAGATAATAATTATCCGTTTTATCCGTGCAGGAACGGAGAAAGAATACAAATTCCTGCGGCCGGGCGGCCTGACGTAAGAGGCGACAAAACAATCCACAGCCAGGTGGTAGGGCATTTGCCCGACTGGATGGCTACCACCCCTGGTCTAAAGTATGTCGCCATAACAACCCTTAGTTGTGTTCCGGCATTAGTGACCAGACACCAGTCTGCTTCAAGAGAGCAGCAGCGCATTAGTAGTACCTTTGGTGTTGCAAATGTCCATAGGCGATGGTAACCGCTGTCCATCAAGTGGGCCGTCTGCCTGTCTGCTGATCTCCTGCAATAAAAAAAAAGAAAAAAAAAGTGCAGAATTGGTCATCAAGAAAAAAATTAATATCGTAATAGCGTTTTTCTAGTAATTTCTTTTATAGCCTCTTTTTAAACAAATCTATGTTATCATCCCTAATGGGTCTAGGTACTTTATTAAATATCACTGGCGCCATGAAAAATTAACTTATTCTTATTAAAGCGGTTCTATGGGCGGTAAACCAATTGTATCAAAATATAGTCAACATTGTAAAAACTCAAAGCTAAAAACATACACCTCCTTTCAAAAAACGGTTAAATACTTCTCTACAATATTGTAGTTAACCTTCACGCGAATTACTATTTTATCCGTATTATTCTATCCGTGCAGGAACGGAGAAAGAATACAATTTCCTGCGGCGGGCGGCTTGTCGTAAGAGGCGACAAAACAACCCACAGCCAGGTGGTAGAGTATTTTCCCAACTGGATGGCTACCACCCCTGGTCTAGAGTATGTCGCCATAACAACATGAGTTGTGTTCCGGCATTAGTAACCAGGTTCCAGTCTCCTTAAGAGAGCAGCAGCGCATTGTAGCACCTTGGTGTTGCAAATGTCCATAGGCGATGGTGACGCTTTCCATAAAGTGGGCCGTCTGCCTGTCTGCTGAACTCCTGCAATAAAAAAATAAAAAAAATACTTATCACTTCAACCTTCTTGGATATTTGATACTTTCAAAAGTATCAACACACTGTGAACTCAATATGCTGTTAATAAAGACTCGCACACGGCCCAGAGTCGGTCGTTTCCTAATGAATTATTCATACAGAGCTTCAAAAGGATATTGCTTAGGTTTCAGGGGCCTGGTAAGGTACCCATTTCCAAACAATCCCTGTCAGGTTTTATACGATTGTACCGGTTGGTGTATGATCTAATAATTTTGAGCAAGGCTCGGAACCGGTTTAATATTAACCGGGTTTAATCTGTTATAACCGATTTTAGTCAACTATTCCGTTCGGTCTGTAAATATTAAAGATTGGTGGCAGTTGTTCCTTTCAAATAAAACTCGATATGATTTGCGTTATTTATACCTAATTAAATTAAAATTTGACATAAACGAAATACAGAGAAAAAGATGAATGGCAGAGAGTAAAGTGCGTATTGGTGCCATATGTATACGACCAATGTAGACGGATAATAATTCCGGCCTTTAAGGCCGCTTCTTATATTACTCCATTGGAATCTTACAATTTAAGGGCCGAATATTGCATTTGTTAGAGGACGCAATTTTATTTTGTTACATGTGTGGGGGGTCAGTAGAAGCTTAACCTCAGTTTGTGGGGTCGCCACCCTTGTCCCCCGGCCACCATCTTGGAAAAATTTGTTAAGCCGTAATTTGTAAGACGCATAGTTTCCGAGATATCGCGAAAAAAGTGTTTTCACCCCTTTTTCCAAGATGGCGGCCGGGGGACTAGGGTGGCGACCCCACAAACTTGAGGTTAAGCTTCTACTGACCCCCCACACATGTAACAAAAATAAAATTGCGTCCTCTAACAAATGCAAAGCTTATGTAACATTTCAATGGAGTATATCCCCGTTCCTTCCGACGCCTAGCTGCTAACTGTGCAAGCTATGAGCGTCAATGGTATGCAGGGCGTGGAGAGAAGGTGTGGTTTCTGCAACAATAGTGTTATATAAAGCTGAATTAACCGGCTTATTCTGGAAGAGGCAGTATCATTCTATCTCTTTCAAGTGTTTGTGTGTGACTTGCTTGCTGTATCACATGGTCATGTGAAGACTGCTCTTTAGCAGTGTACGGCGAAAACCGTTCGAAATCAACTTATTCATCAAAAGCTATTTAATGGAATGGTATTCCCAATAAACGTTTAAATAATGGTAAACTGAGAAGAAAACCAATATGAAATGTTTCTTTGTACAATTTGGGCTGTAACCGGTGCGACATTTTAGTGGTTCCCTTGATTCCCACTCACTGAAGCCTTGTCCACAAAACTCTTATGCGGTATTATTGTCAACTTCCAAGAATGTTAGGGACGAATGAAATAAGATTAATATAAGTATCCCGAGAATTCATCACAGTACCTGAAAGCAACGTTCAAGATTGGTTACATACTTCAATAAAATTCTGAACTAGTCTACCTTAAATATTTAACTACCTTACATAATAAAAAAAAGTATTATAAAAATATTAACAGATATAAAGGTAGTCCAGATTGCTGTCGGTGGGGAGCGTTCTCAAATAGTGGTCGTATTTTTCTCGTTGTATGGCAACGCTGATCCATTGCCCTATAGACCAGCCCTTTGGTTAGCACAAGACTTCTTTCAATCGCTTAGAAGTATTGGTTTAATATTGTTTCTAGACTCTTTCAATACTGCTCTGTTCAGAGGAAACCTCTGCGATTTTGTATGACAAGAAAACATGAGTAGATATATTTTATGATTAAGATTGATAAAGGATAGTCATGCTTTGAGTAGATTGCCAGCTGTCACCTGCACCACGCTACATAGTAAATAGTATACTAAGCCTTTATAGGTGTTTTATTAACCCTTCGAATTTAACGACATTACTTATAATCGTTTGTTAAATTTTAAGAAACTGCTCAGCAACTGATTAACGAAAATCTTACCCATAAACTCCTCTTAAGGATAAGACGTGGTGGTAAAGTATCTCATAAATATCTGTCAAAAATAACCAACATCGAGACGTATTTTAAGTGACTGCTAAGAGGCAAGAGGGTAAGTTTCATTTGAAACAGCCATTCATTAAGGGCTTAAGAGTCTCTTATTTAAGAGATGGCTAATCCTTTCTTAACGAGATTATTATAAGTAAGGCCCTAAGTGATCTATTGTTCGCGCTAATCCTTTTGTATGCCTCCCAGTAAGACGTTATAAATTCGTCTTTCTTTTGTTTGCATTTCGTTGCACATTCTTAGAAACCGTTAAGTAGAAATTAAGAATTCAAAGCATAATGGGCATGTTGCTAGGAGGCGATGTCTAATTTACAAGTATATAAAGTCGATCCGTCAGGGAGTGAGTTTGTTTGTACTTTCGGAACGAGTAGCTTAGACCGGCGGACTTTGCGCGATTTATGTAATTCGATTTTTTGCTTTACAGTTTGAACTTGTAGTATTCGGCTGTCATTGTAAAAACTGCGAATTTAGATAGTATTTGACAGGAAAAACAGACTCCCACAAATTAATCCACTCTTCGGCAATGTGCACCAGAAAAGATAAAGCGATACGCTTGGTTCTAATCAGCTCGTGAAATTCTAAAGAAATTCCCCGAAATGTATCCAATAGAAGACAGCTAACCCCGTGACCTTGCGTCTATGCTCTAGACTCAATTGATAATTAATTCCACGTCAATATGTATATACTACATACGTGAAAGCTTATGATCTAATGTGCATATTTCTACAATTACCTAGTGCTAACGATGAAGGAAAACATTGTGTTGAAACTTGCACATCGAGATAGCCGATGTGTAAAGACGGCCAATCCGCCTTGGACAAGCGTGGCAGGTATACTGTCTGTTCCCTTTTAAATGAGAGGCCCGAGCCGAGGCGAGAGCGAGCAGTGGGATGTTTTAAGGGCTGTTATTGTATCCATATAAATAATATCATAAAACTAAAAGTGTAGTTTTGTTTGTTGAATTTATTGTGTTTGTTTGTTCGGAATTAACTTAAAAATTACTAAGCCCATTTCGATGCAATTTTTGCTGATCGATAGCAAATTCCCGGACTTAAAATTTACAGTACTGCATCTCCCGGAAATACCATTCTTCTTCTTCTTCTTATGAAATCTACGACTGATCCATAGCAAAGTTTTTGTTATAAAATCTGTGGTAATAATTTATCCTGGGAGGATTCCCATGGGCATATAAATTAGCCTATTCCATCCAAATTGAACGAAGTCGTGGCCAAATTGTGGTATTGTTAATACGTGAAAGTTTGTGACGATGTATGTTTGTTGCTTTTTCACAACAGAAAACTACTCAACTGTAAGAGCTCTGGGAAAACCGTAGAGCGTAATACAAATCATTCATGAAAACGACGTTATTAGTAGTTTGAAACTTTCCCACTGATGCGAAGTTCTCCACGAGTTTTCTGACAGAAAAAGTTTAATTGAATTTACTGCAAACTTCACACAGATAAATCCTTAGTCTTCACTAATATATTTAAATATGATGCAGAGTCTGTTGGGTTGTTTGTATTTACTTTTATTGTTAATGGTCTTGGGGATTAACTAATTTTTATGAAATTTGGTATAGTAGGTACATACAGATGACACCTGTTGGTGTAGTACCCGAAAGAGAGGAACACTAGTATCCTCGCAGGAATGCTATTGCTACGTCGTGGTTGGGGATACCCACTAAAACCCCTGGCCGATCTTCGTGCTCCTCATTCACCTTCAGCGCGGATGGACGATGGCTGCTCTCTTTGCGGGCTGACCCCTCCATTTGTACGAGGAAGAGGCCCAGCTGGCTAGCTGTCTCAGGTCTCACAAGGAGGAGAGAGGAGGCGTGTGGATCAGTACGCGTTCCTCCTCTCTGGCCTTTGTGTGCGGGGTATCCGGTCTCCACCAGTCCTTCGCACGGCTGTAGCTTATGGGGGTTGGAGATATTCTCATACGGCTCTTCGTCACCGTCAGCTCTGGTGGAAGCGAGATATTTTTTTCACAGGCCGCGGCCCGTATGTAGCTTTCACCAGGTCGGGTTGGCACTAGCTCCTCCCGTACGTGCCTTTACTACATAGCAGTTAAGGGTACCCACTAAAACCCCAGTCCGATCGTCGAGCGTCCCTTGTCCGGACTGCAGGTTCGCTTGCATATTCACCTCCAACCCGGATGGACGATGGCCGGCCCTTTACAGACTGCCCCCATTTTTACCCGAGCAGCTGGGTCGCTCCAGCTGCCTTTGGTGGAAGCGAGATATCCTCTATCGTGTAACCACCTACCGTCACGTGTGCCATCTGCCACTTACCAACTTCGCAAAAAAAAGGCGTCCTGCTTGCTGACGCGGAAGTAGGTAGTTTAAAATCACCCTTTAATTATTGTAGATATTTCCACCAGTTTATCGAACGTAAAAGCGCTACCGGGTACTATAAAGTGATGCTCCCAAAGGGGGGCTTCAGACAATGTTCGGATAATTCAATTGCGTAGGGATAGGGTCGGCACGTGATGGACTGCGGACATGTACATGTTACGCGAATATTATTATAACAGCTAATTTATAAACTTACTAGTGAGATTATAATTTTCCTTTTTATAATAATTGATATACATATCATAGAGGTACAATATCAAAATTACAACTATACTAGGAAATAAAAGTAATGAGTAATTAAAATATTATACAGTATTAAAATACATACATACATTACTTCACGCCAGGTCCCTTGTGGGGTAGGCACGAACAACAGAGCGCCATTCACGCTTATTCTTACACACCTCACTTGTTTCTTTGACATTCATAGCTTTCGTCATGCACGCTCGTCTGTTCTTAAGGCTACTGACATCACCTTCTGCTAATACTGATCATTTGATCATGGCAGGTGTGTCGTGGCCTTCCGCGACTTCTGCATCCATCCACTTTTGCGTTGTATATCTGTTTAGTCATTCTTTCATCATACATTCTTTCCACATGCCCGAACCACCGGAGCATTCCTTTCCTTACCCGGACACTCTCTAAAATGGTATATATACGGTATTATACAGTTTAGTATAAAACAATTCCCGAACGGAGGGGTGGGGCAGTCAAGCGACGACTACGATACTAGCAAGACGTGTGTAGTACTTTTTTAGCGATATAGTGACGGACTTTGCGCGTGTTATTGAATCATTCAGTTTTTACTGATAGCGTCTAGTTATATTTGTACACGTTTTATGCGTGTTTGTATAATTCTAATCAATTCTATAGTACGGCATTTTAATTCGAGTCCTGTGTAGCTTGTAACAATAGAGTAACAATTTTTATACTTACACGGTGACATAGATATGAACAATGTTGTTAGCAAAGGATCTGATTTGATTAAGAAAATTCAGGCCGAGGATAGGTTATACCGCGCTTAATTGGGGTTGTCCAGTTTTTGGGGTTCCGCACAAAATAACGAATACAGAAAACCTTTTGTTACTTTGTATATGCAACATTGTATTGTGCTATTGTTAAAGCGAAGAATACACACTATTTTCTTAAGGGGAAGAAATTCCGCTACGCGCATTCATCGCAATATTAATACTTACATTTCTGGTAAAAGGACCACCATCACAATCTGAGTGCCACGGTTAACCGGTACTTTGTCTGGTTTACAGCCGGTATCCTCGCTCTCATGCTAATAAAAGTAGGACAGTTTTATTGCTGGAGCCTCGATTAATTAGTTCTAACATTTATGTACCGTTGTTTAACTATCGCTCTTATATGAGAGCTGTTAACAAGCGGCACCGGCTCGGAAAACTGGGGTAAGTTCTGAAACACTTATTTTTAATCATTATTAATCAATACACACTTGCCATATCATGCTAATACTAACAAATAGTAGTTTGTTAATTCATTAGCTATTTCGTTAATTTTAAGCTAAATGTATAATAACTGGAAGTGGGCGCTAACAATTGCAATACAGTACTATGTGCTACAACAATTGTTCGAGATACTAAATTGTTTTATATACAACTATTTTTAATGTTTAAATAGAAGTTATTTACTTTATATGGGAGGGTAAACCGCTTCGTATGGCGCCAGTCTGTCTGGCTTCCCTTTCTCTCACGTTAGATTAGTTTAAGTTATCACTTTTGTCGGGCGTCTTGAGACGTTCACTGTCTTTTGAAGTGAAACTTCTTTATAGACGGGGGGTCTTACGATTTCTCGGCTCACGAAAAAGTGTCACAGTCACGTGATCTGGGTGGTTAATACTTACATTTTTGAACTCGTGATATCTTTCGAATGGAATATCCGAATTGAATAATTCAAAAAGTTATATAAAGGTATTGAAGCAGTCTTGAATATGAAGTAATTTATTTTGATAAGGATCAATATCAAAATACAAATAAGAGCCTTTTCTAGCGGCGGCATTATAATTAATTTTTTTAAGTAAAAGAACACTTATTGTGGCATAACTATAATAGTTAGACATATGTTGTCGCAACACTTTTTGTAGTTAATAATGTGTTCTGCAAAGTCGTAGTACATTATTTCTTTCTATCATCAATAGTTTTCGCAGTGCACGCGATTTTAGGTAATTTTGTTACACCTTGCATTACATTATTGGAGTTTTATTAAGGATCCCTAATTTTTTTGTAAATATAATGTAGCCTTTGTCACCCGGGGATAGTGTAGCTTGCCAACAGTGAAAGAATTTTTCAAATCGGTTCCGTAGTTTCGGAGCTTCTTCAATGCAAACAAACAATCTAATATTTCCTCTTAATAATATTAGTCCAGATAAGAATTTAAAATTAATTCGATATGTGCATATTACAAAAAGCGTAAGACTTTTTTTTAAGTAGTATTTTAGCCTGGCTTCTTATAATAATAATAAATTAACATACAGAAACAAACACTGTATATTCAATAGATTGGTAATAGTAATTACAATACATTACTCTGAGGCCCATGCCAGATACCCAGAGCATAGTAAAAAAAAAATTGAACTCGTGAAATATTTTTTTTACTATGCTCTGCTCTAATAGAAACGCAAACGGCTTACCTGATGGAAAACGGTTAACAGCGCCTATAGACATTTCTAGCACCAAAAAAAATAAAAATGCGCTGCTACTACTACACTCTAGAGCAGTGGGGGTAGCCATCTGGACGGGCTAATATCCTACCACCTGGCTGTGGGTTGTTTTATAACTTTTTATACGTTATATAGGTGTCACTGACAGACCCTGTACAGAGGTTGTCTGTAGGCAAAAGAAACAGCCGTCCATGTCCTGGTAGAATACGGAGGAATGTATCTGAAGGTAGCCTTCGAGAAGTCTTCGGCAACGTTAAGAAGCTGGTGGAATTCCTGGAGGAGCTGGGCTGGCTGAAGTAATTCATTATCCACACTCGCCAGGCCACTTGCACAAGAAGTCATCCAAAATGGTTAAAACTGCCTTATGCCATTTTGTTCTCTTAGTACCTAAGTTACGTATATATAAATGCGTTAAAGTGTTTGTTTGATGAGTTCTACGCATGCTTACTAACGCCTGAAGGTCACGAATCATCTCTCAGCCCTTTTAGAATGTCGTATAATAGGTATTATGGACTCCTACGAGTATAGTACATATTATGCACGTATCATCTGAAATGGAAGAAGTACGTTCAGTTATATTCTATTTCGAGTTGGTAGTCAAAAGCGGAACTGTTATGATCTTATCATGTATGTCCGTCTGTCTTTATATGGGCAAATCCTACGCGAACGAAGTGTCAGTTATTCGGGTACATCGCGTCGCGTTGCTCACCACGCGCTGCCCGTCGCTACGCCTGGGGCTACCCGCACGTACACAATATTATTGCCAATAATTGGTAGCAATAATATTGAACAACTAGCTGTTACCTGCAACTTCGTCAGTGTAGAATTTAATTTGACTTCCAGTGCGTCGGCTGCCATTCTTTTTTTTTTTTTTTTTTATTGTACGGATTAGCAGACAGCAGACGCCACTTCATGACAGCGTTACATCGCTATGAACATTTGCAACACAAAGTGCTACGAATGCGCTGCTGCTCTCTTTAGGAGCTGAACTGGTCACTAATGCCGAACACAACACAAGGTTTTATGCGACATACTCTAGACCAGGGTGTAGCCATCAGTCGGCAAATGCCTACACTGGCTGTGGGTTGTTTTGTCGCTCTTACGACAGGCCGGGCGCGGAATTGTATTCTTTCTCGTTCTGCACGGATTCGATTTTTTCTAAAATAAAAGTAACCTAGTAAAAGTAAAAGTTATTCCTTATTACATCAGCTATCTGCCAGTGAAAGTCTTGTCAAAATCGATCCAGCCGTTTTAGAGATTAGCCGAATAAAACAGATGACGGGTCGTTGCAGGAGTAAAACAACAGGTGCATTATGAATATGAATAATTTCCTCTTTTGTATTTACATTGCCAAATGAATAAATATCCTATGCACAATCAGACAATTGCGGACATAAATAACATAAAGGAACTACGACTTTCTGTCTGTGATGTAATGACAGTTGTCAAATTCCATATACATTAAATCTGCCGGCCTAGACAAGACTAAGAAGGCTTTGTTTCGCCACAAAGACGGACAGACAGTCAGGCAAAAGTTTTAAAAATTGATTTTACTAAATAGCTGTTATTTTGATTTTTGTTCTTTTTGTTCATCTCTCCTGACGAAAGGGATTGTCCGGGATTTATGCTATATTATCCCTGCAGGAACGGAAAGAGAATACAATTTCCTGCGGCCTGTCGTAAGAGGCGACAAAACAACCCACAGACAGGTGGTAGGGCATTTGCCTGATCGTATGGCTACCACCTTGGTCTAAAGCATGTCGCCATAACAACCTTGAGTTCTGTTCCGGCATTAGTGACCAAGATCCAGTCTCCCTTAAGAGAACAGCAGCGCATTTGTAGCACCTTTGGTGTTGCAAATGTCCATAGACGATGGTAACTGCTTTGCATCAAATGGGCCGTCGGCTGAACTCTTGCAATAAAAAAATAATTTTTGGAGTAAGTTTCCTTTTATTCTTTTTGTTTATTTTTTACATTTTCTCTCTTTTTTATCTTTTTCCTTTTTTGGTCTCTTTATATATTTTTTTATAATATTCTATTACTAAAGGTGCGATAACTATATCTACTCTTGCTTTATGGTTACGTAAACTTCTTATACTATCTGTTATATATTATGTTACTAATTTTATATAATACTATTTGTTATTTCTATTTCTCCTTCTTCTGGTTGGTTACTCTACGGCATACATGCTATTTGTTTTTGAGTGCTTTTGCTCTTGATCCTTTTTTTAGCCCGCAGTTAAATTTATTAACTCCTTTAATACATTGTCTATATGTAAGTAAATATATATTGAATTTACTAATTACCTCTCTATATTTTATTTATCACTTTTAACCATATCTATACAATATTTTACAAAGTCTGCAACTTCTTTATTAGCCATAAGTTCTAGCATGCTATCATATTATAACAGATTTTTACACACTCTAATCTCTCCAGAGAATATTTCGGGCACCAGAAAATTAGATGCTGGACATCCTCCTGCTGCTCCTAATCGCAGATGCACTAGGGATTCTCTTTGCCCCCGAACCGGTTCAGGTACTCCGAGAATCCCCCGTGCCTCGTGAAGTGCTAGGAATGTAGGTCGGTGAAGCCAACCTGCCTAGTCGTTTTCGCGTGACTTCCGAGAAAAAGAATTTCCTAACGAATGCAGTTGACTCTTGTCAGTATCTTCTATTTTGACGTTACAAACAGACAGTTAAATTTTGTTTATGTGTATAGATAAATAAATTATTTCCAATAATACTGTGTGAGTAAACAATGGTCGTGGCCGAGCGTTTAGAATTTCATTGTAAATATCTTATCTTTGATTCATGGATTTTATCTTCGGTCTAGTCTGGCCTCGGGTGCAGATAACACGCTTTTTCATAGTAAATGTAATATGGCTCGACGCTGAACAGGATTGGCATGCAAATAACCGTACCCTTATCAAGCATCGATTCGAATTACGAAATATTCAGATAGGCTTAGACACGGCCATACCTATCACGATTTGTGAATGGAATCTCTTCTATACAAATAAACTGTTTATTTAAAGAAAGATTATATTGGGTTTAAAGAACTTTATTTCAAAAGAACATTACAGTTCACTTACATGAGATACAATAATTTATATTCTAACATAAGTCCTATAAATCTAAGAGCGAATGGACATTGATAAAAAATAACAATAATAATATAGCCGAATAAAGAAACATAACGATTGGATTTCCTGAGTAGCCTCCTGAAATATATTTTTTTAATTTCCTTTTATATAAATTTATATTTTTACACTCCTTTACTTCTTTTGGTAGTTTATTGTAAAAATTGGCTCCTTCGCATAAAATATTTCTTTTGCCGTATTTTTCTGTTCTGGGTGCTCGAATAATAATTTTGTTAGTATGTCTTAAATTGTATTTAATTTTTTTATGACTTTGTATGATATTTTCCATGTTTTTTTTTTACTAAAATGCATGTATTATATTTATATAGTTGATGTACCTAGATTAAAGATTTTAGTTTCTTCGTATATAGTTTTTTGTTGGTGTCAAGAAATTGTAGTTATATATGTTTTTGATTAATTTGTTTTGTGTTGTTTGTAAGGTTTTTAAATTCGTTGTTGAAGCTGCTCCCCAAATTTCGATAAGATATTCTAAATGTGGCTTCGCTAATCATTGTATATTGTATTTCTAATTTTATGTGGTATACAGTTTCTTGTTTTGCGTAGTACTCCAGATAATGAGGATAACTTAGGTCTTACGTGTTCAATTCATATTAATTAATATGTGTTAACACTATATTACTACGTGAAGTCAAAACTTTGTACCCCTTTTTGTGAAAATTGGCGGACAGAGGAGTATGAAATTTTGCACACTTATCTTAATATATATAAATTACGTGTCACGTTGTTTGTCCGCGATGGACTCCAAAACTACTAAACCAATTTTAATCAAATTTGCACACCGGGTGCAGTTTGATCCAACTTAAAGATAGGATAGCTTATTGGATTAAGTGGAACCGGTAAGTGGCGCTGGGATCGGGTCCTAGATTTTTAGTATAGTTTATATAGAGAATGAGTGAGTTTAAATGCTACTATGCTTATTATTAAATTTATTTATTATTTTTTTTTATTAATAATTTTTTTTTTATTATTTTTATTTTTTTTAAATTATGTATCCAAAATACATTGAAGAAATAAACACATGTATTTGACAGACGCGCATATTTACTCTTTTCTTTATTGTTAAAGTCAAATTAACAATGTAGTCTGGGCGAAACCTGTGATTATAGAAGATTTCTTATATATATAGACATATTGTTATAATATATATTAAAAAAAGTGTTGCGGTGCTTTACATCCTGAGAATGCCTGTTTTTTTTGACGTTATTTATTCAGAATTTTATAGGAATCTTCATAACATGTACATTATACTTTATATGTCATATATATTAAAAATAGTTGCTTTACTGAAAATACGTTTTCAGCAACTCCTAGAACATCACATTCGGTAAATATTTGCTAAGACTCACTGCAATATATATGTACAAAAAAATGATTTATCTCATATCAGGTGCTAGGATAAATACATATTAACATTATTATATAAAGTATACGAGTAATTTGTCGACATAATTTATTGATTCATTCATTATTAAAGCAATTTTTTATGTTTGTTTGTAGGGTTGCCAGATGTGTTCGAAAAAAGTTAATTGATCTTTTGTTATTATTTCTCTTGACATCAATTACTTGTATTTTATCGATGATTGACTTTTTTTAATTTGAATATTTATGTTAATTTAATGTTAAATTTGATTTCATTAATTTTGTACACCACTATGTGGTAGAATGTACTGTGCTTCTACAATCATGTAACACCTGTATAAACTACATTCTTACAAGTAAAGATTCATTGATTGATTGATTGATTTTCACAAGAGAACCTTGATAATAATGAAATTTATAATTTAAATTGATTATGGACGACCACTAGTATCTGTTATCGTTTATGCATTTTTTTTGTAAATGTTAAAAATGATGAGAAAAAATTGGTTATTTGAATTTTCCACAAAAATTTTGAGGTTATGTGAGAAAAGTGTAAATATTAAAGTTGTAGACCTTTTCATTACCTACAACTTTGCCATTCAACTTTTTTCCATAGGACTTGAAGATTTGCCGGAAATCAAGATAACCGTTTTTACCCTTAAAGACCTTAAAAACTCCACCCCTTTCCACTTCTCGACCTCAGATCGCCCGTAAATTGTTATTTTCATTTTTGTTATATTCTCTTCCTTTTGCAATGGGTTTCATCCTACTATTATTATTTAGTTTCAAACATTATCGATCTGGTACAAAATAAAACGTTACGCAGGCTCTTCAGGCTAAAACCTTGATAATTAGAAGCTAAAACAGGAATTTTAGCCAAGTATACCTCTTAGTACACCAGGCACGTTTCATATTACTTTTCCAGACGAAATATTTCCAAGTCACATATCTAAACAAAGCTGATAGGCAATTAATCCTAAACAATGCGTGAAACTAAGCAAATGCATTAAAGATCTGCTTACAGCAATACAAATGCTTCCCACAGAAATAGTAAAATTATATATATATCTAATATATAAAATTCTCATGTCACAGTTTTCGTTGCCATACTCCTCCGAAACGGCTTGACCGATTCTGATGAAATTTTTGTGCTTATCCGGTATCTATGAGAATCGGCCAACATCCATTTTTCATCCCCTAAATGTTAGGGGTAGTCCACCCTAAATTTTTTATTCATTTTTTAGACAAAATGTTTAATTTCTATTTTTTTATGATACAACATACAAAAATACATACAACCCTAATTTATCAACCCTCTGCGACAAACCCCTATTTTTACCGGGCAGGACTACGTCTGCCGGGACAGCTAGTATATATATATATATAATATATATATATATATATATATACATATATATGAATATGCAATATGCATGTATGTATATAAATTATTGTATAACTATATATAAATTACTACCTGTCTTCAAATAAATATGTCTAATATATTAAACATTTACTTATTTATCTATTGTAATATAATGTTAAAATAAAATGCTTGTCACGTATAATGTTAACAAATATATTTATTTGGATTATTTTGTATGTACGTATATATATTACTTTTATATTTATATTTGTATTAAATTAGTTTAAGTATGTATATTTAAATTGTACAGTCTTTTTTCTGCTCCACCTACATCGCTAGATTAGTTGAGAATGTGTTTTAAGCTAGGTTGCCTGGATGAGATCGATCTTTTAGCGATAAGGCCGCCAGTTGTTATCTGGCATACTAATGCCAGATAACAACTGAACCTGGTCACTAGACCAGGTTCCAGTCTCCCTTAAGAAAGCAGCAGCGTATTAGTAGTATCATTGTAACCGCTTTCCATCAAGTGGGCCGTCTGCCTGGCTGCTGAACTCATCCAATAAAAAAGAATAAGGCATTCCAGTTTGGGACTGCCACGCACTGCCAGATTTACATTATATATCAAAATGTGAGAGAACAAAGACCTATGTCTAACGCCTTTAGTATTGTGAATTAATATATAAAAGTTAACGTGATAAATGTGTTTCACGCAACATAAGACTCGGCACTGCGTGTGGTGACGGGACGTGAGCAACGCGACGGGTGCGACGTGACGTAGGCAACGTGCGCGACGTGACACGCCGACAACGAAGCGAGATCGACGCGCGACGTGTTCTCAACCAGTTGTTCTATATTTGAACTTTGCGTGACAAAGTTGCCTTCAATTTTTAGTTTTGCAGTGATTTTGGGGAAAACATAACACATGAAGCATGGGAAGTATTCAATGAATCACCTTTTGCTGGTAAATGTGTATATTTCAATATTATACGATTTTACATTTTCTTACAGACTC
The DNA here is from genome assembly GCA_012273795.1 of Dendrolimus punctatus. Classification (NCBI taxonomy): domain Eukaryota; kingdom Metazoa; phylum Arthropoda; class Insecta; order Lepidoptera; family Lasiocampidae; genus Dendrolimus; species Dendrolimus punctatus. The sequence goes on along the minus strand of CM022552.1, from coordinate 289,558 downwards.
TAATTAAAATGCCATTGGAGTTATTATAGAGTTTATTAGATCTTTACAAACACATATAACACAGGTACAAATATAACTGGACGCAACCAGTACAAACGCGATGTACGATTTAATAACACGCGCAAAGTCCGTCACTATATAGTTTATCGAATGCACACACGGCTTGATAGTATCGTAATCGTTGCTTGACTGTCCCACCCCTCCGTTCGGGCATTCCTTTTATCCTGTACAAATACAATATGTCTCGACGCAAAACAATAATTTCCACGAATCACACCTGGTTAGTGCCTACCATAAAGTATTACAATACACAATAAACAGTTTTTCTAATTACGAATTTTAAACACAAAGTAAACAAAAGAAGTCCAAATGCGGGAACGTAATAAAATGTAAGGTTTGCCAGGTGGTAGGGCATTTGCCCGACTGGATGGCGACCACCCCTAGTCTAGAGTATGCCGCCATAATAACCCTGTGTTGTGTTCCGGCATCAGTGACCAGGTTCCAGGCTCCCTAAAGAGAGCAGCAGCGCATTCGTAGCACCTTTGGTGTTGCAAATGTCCATAGGCGATGGTAACCGCTGTCCATCAAGTGGGCCGTCTGCCTGTCTGCTGATCTCCTGCAATAAAAAAAAAGGTAAGTGTTTCTACAGACGTAGATGTGATTTTTTCCTTTGTCGGCATTTGGTTGTAACAATATGTTATGAAGGAGATTGAGAATGTGATTTTATGGGTTTATAGCAATTAAACTCAAAATTTAACCATACACTGTATTCGTAGGTTTTGAGAATTGACAGCAGAGTGAACGAACAATAGTGATGTGACAACATGCAACTATGACTAAAAACTAGTGCTGTGGCAGCTCTTTAAGTTTAACTACTTTTAAAAAGTATTCCGTTGAAAACGAATAAGAAACTTGAGTCTTTTACGATATTTGGAAACATGGTAATCTTTTCACAATCCAAATATGAACCTGATACAACAATTCTGAAGCCGAAGCGTAACCTTGGCAGCAGTGGGTTACAAAACAAAAACTTCGAGTACAGCATTAGATAATTCTTATGACCCCAAGCTTTTAATCACCTAAAAGAGCCCATTTTCCAAAGGGTTGCTCGTCTCTTATCTCGATGTAAAAGATGGCAGAAACTTTGTTTTTAAACTGAAAACAGACCTATTGTTTAAGGACAACGAAAGTTATTGGTCCGCGAACTCGAAAGTTAAATTTTGATTAATTCGCTTTTGTTTTATTTTACCGTTCATGGCGCAGCTTCATCTGCATTAATGTTAAAGTTTTAATCTTTGATCGAATAAGTTTTATTTACAGCGTTAAAAAATACATACAGGTACATCGACGTACATAGCACGTTATCTGTCGTTATTTAAGATGCGACATTAACAATGTCGCATCTTAAATAACGCATTAAATCCATCGAAATTAATCAGTCTAATTTCAGCTCAAGTGGCATTGTTACGAGCTACACAGGACTCGAATTAAAATGCCGTTAAAATTACTATAGAGTTTATTAGAACAAACACGTATAAAACAGGCACAAATATGCTGGACACAGCCAGTACAAACTGCACGATTCAATAACACGCGCAAAGTCCGTCACTATATCGCTCATCGAATGTACGTCTTACTCGTACCGTAATCGTCGCTTGACTACTCACCCCTCCGTTCGGGCATTGTGTTATAATAAATTGTACAATACATCGAAGGACCGCGTTCACTGAGTTAATCCGCACACCTGCAAGCTTCGACGCAATGCAATAACAACAAGGATTAGTTCGACACTAATGAGGACCATAAAACCAGTACGATAACAATAGTACGATAATACAGTGCCGGAGTCTGTTTTTCCCGAAACCTACAACGTGGGTGTCTTCAAGTCTCGTGTGAATAGGTACCTTCTAGGTAAGCGTGCTCGATCTTAGACCATATCTCCGCTCAAACCGAGCGAGATGATGGTCAAACGCGAACCTATACGTGATAAAAAGGTATGTTTTTCTTAATTGCAAATTTTAAACACGAAGTAAACAAAAGAACTCCGAATGCAAGAAAGGTGATAAACTGCCTGGTTGTGCGCATTTCTTTGACGGTATGTAACAGTATTTCACGTCTCTGCAACTTTTGAAATACTTTCATCTTTGGTTTCATCAAAGTAATAGGCCTTTTTACACATACACGGTTTAAAATTACCAGTTAGAGAAAAAATCAATTTCTTAATATTTTAATGATCGATAGCAAATACAATATAACTAGTGCTCGCCCAGTGGTCGAAATTCGACCATAATAAATTTAAATTATAAGTTTGAACATTATTTAGGGTCTGTTGTCAAAGATTGTCTTCTATAATCACAGATTTCGCCAAGGCTACTACACTGTTCGTTTGACTTGAACAATAAACAAAATAGTATAATATGCGTGTGTGTGTCAAATACATGGTAGTGTGTGTAATGTTTTTTTATGCATAATTAAAAAAATAACATTCTGCACTCCTTCTCAATATAAACTATATATAAAATTCTCATGTCACAGTTTTCGTTGCCATACTCCTCCGAAACGGCTTGACCGATTTTGATGAAATTTTTTGTGCTTATCCGGTATCTATGAGAATCGGATCAAACCAACATCTATTTTTCATCCCTCTAAATGTTAGGGGTAGTCCACCCCTACATTTTTTTTTTAATTTTTTAGACAAAATTTTTAATTTCTATTTTTTTATGATACAACATACAAAAATACATACAATCCTCAATTTTCACCCTTCTACGATCAACCCTTATTTTTTACCGGGCAGGACGACGTCTGTCGGGACAGCTAGTAAACTATAAGTGTGCGAAATTTCATACTGCTCTGTCCGCGCAGTTTTGTAAAAACGGGTACAAAGTTTTTGCTTCACGTAACAGTATATAGACTATCTCTGTACGAATCATTTGCATTGCTGAAGTTCAAGCATGGACGAAGACGCAGGTACCCTAATTGGTATATGAAAGACTTTTGGGTTCATAAAGAAAAGTTGAGGCAACCGTCATTTACGATTAGGATAATGATTCTCGCACCACGCATAAACATGACGCACTTAAATATATCCATAAGAGAACCCCTTTGACCTAAATATAAACTTTGATGTGAGACCATTAAAATGTTTTATTTTATGTAGGTACTTTAATTTTGGTGGGTATTTTGGGTGTTTACTATCACAGAAATGTAAAACGGAGGTCGGCTATATATATTTACGCTATACGCATAGATAGAACTTATTACAAAGTTATTTGACCGCGGTTGTAATCTATTAAATTATGACATTTTGCCTTTGAAGACCATAGGCCATAAAAATGTCCAGGACATTTAGAGGCCTTACGTGGGGCCATGGGAAGGTCAACACATAGAGGCCCTTTGAAAAATTTAATGTAACACTGACCGGCGAATATCCCTGTCTACACCATATAATAATGCACCCAAAGACAAGCCCCAGCCAGCGTGGGACTATTGTGGGAAATAAGGACAATAAGTACCGGGCTATTGGGGTGAACTGATAGTGGTACTAAGAGTCTGGGAATATGGGTGCTATGGTGCATACTCATCGCAATGTTCAGGGAACTTGGAAAAGTGGGCAGACAGTGACTCGCCGCTCCCTGCATGGGTCCCAAAAAATGCCATAGGAGACAGGTGCAACATGGGTGTGAGTGGCTTAGGGGTGTAGATAGGTGGGCTGCAGTTTCACGACGTGATGCCAAATTATGACATTATTATTATATGAGCTCGTGGTAGATCGATCCTGGCCGGAACGCATGCACCACTTGGGCAATTTTCTGATCTAATGTGCATATTGTTACAATTACAGTTGAAGTTTGAGATCAGTTCAAGACAGCGAAGCGAGAAATGCGATACGAAAGAGTTCGAAGATTTAATAGAAGACAGTGACGAGTTTAGTGGTGAATTTAGTGAACAGTTCAGTGAAGGAGAAGTGAGAGTGAAAGTGAAGAGAATCCAGAAGCGAGCTACACCTGTTAAATTCGTAGGTGAGCACAGCAGTAGCAGGAGGTGGTCTACCCAATATCAGCGATTGTGAGTGAGACATCTTGTCGGCGGGACAGTGCGTCGTTAGTTGCGCGTGTAGGGGCAACCCTCCGGAACAGAATCACGTAAAGCTGTTTAAGTTAACTGGTGTTTTCATCCAATCCTAGGTGCGTACTCCCGCACGCACGTAACAATATATTACCTACAATAAATTTAGTTTGCCAACAACTTGATAATTAAGATTTGCCAATGGCTTTAGATTAATCATCATCCGAGCGTTAAATCCCGGTTGCGTTCGGAGCGTTCACTCCGACGTCCATGGTCCGCTTTCCTACCTTTTTCTAATCCGCATCGTGCGTTCTTCAGCATCCCCCGTTTCGAGACCATTGGTACGCATGTCATCCTTTACAACGTCAAGCCAACATTTCTTGGGCCTTCCTCTTCGACTGGTACCTGGCGGAGGCGGCATGGATAGACATTTGTTCCTCACATATTTAACCGGTCTCCGTAAAACATGGCCGTACGTACCACCTAAGTGCGAACCCTCGCACGCAGGTAACAATTCTACCCTAAATTTAGTTTGGCAACAACTGTATATTTGGATTTGCCAATAGCTTAAGATTAGATCAATCGGCAAATTGATTACCCACCGATGTATAATTTGTATGTAAGAGCCACACGTTCTCCAACCGTAATATGTTATGCGAATATTGTCACCCAAATAAACCGTTTATTGGCCAATAACATTAATGCGCTGTACGAGGCCGCACGCGTTTCAAATGCCATCGTGGCGCCACAGTACTTAATAATGTGTTCAGTGGGGTAAATCTGGAAAATACGTTTTTTTTAACCCACGTTTAAAAAGGAGGAGTGCTCATTTCAGTATGTATGTGACAGTATGACAAGGGGTGAGAGGGATTCTAAATTTTCGTGACGTCACTTCGTTGTAATATATTTAACTATTAGTATTCCAAATTTGGAGTATTAACGAAAAACTTCAAAACATGTCCATCTATCTGTTCGAGTATATTGTTTAAATGATTAAATATAATTTATTCTATCTCATTCTCTCGCCGGTTTAGTTTTTTTAGTGTCGTTTTTCTCGTTTAATCGAGTTTCAAATCACAATGTTTCTAAAGGAGTTTCACTTCGATAATTTTTACATAATATAAAACGAAGTTACTTTCTGCGTCTCTCTGGTATCTGTATATCCGTTCCTCCTAAACCAGACAACCAATTTTAAGTAGTTTTTGTCATTAGTTAATTTTTTAAGGAAGGTTTATATGCAGTACTAGCTTTGGCAGACGGCTTCGCTTGCAATATATCAGTGCGATACCTAATTAAGTTTTTTGTATAATACATTCATGCAGTTGTATCATGTGTATCTATGATTGATGAAGGTACTACTAGTTATATTAATTTAACTAACTCCGTTGGCCTAGCGACCCAAAGTCTTGCCCATTGTAGGCTTGTATTGCGGTCAGGTCAGCTTCCACTCTATCTTTCCAGCGATACTTGGGTCGACCAACCGGGCGCCGACGATTGGTCACCCCAAGTATGCTTTCTTCACTCCCCAATCCTCCTGCATCCGCCCTACATGACAGAGCCAGTGGAGACGGTGAGATTTTATCTCCCAATTATGTTAGGCTCGGCCATGAGATCTTCTGTTCCAGAGTTGGTTCGGACCTCCAGCTGCTATCTTCTTTTATTGTTGGGCCCAAATTTTTCGGAGAACCTTCCTCTCTGTGACTAACAATTGGTTCTCCTCCTTCAGTGTCAGTGTCCAGGCCTCACAGCCGTGGATCAAAATTGGTCTAATGACAGTTTTGTAGAACCGAATTTTAGTTTTCCTTCTTAGGAGCCTGGACACTAACACCTTATGTAGGGCAGCACTGAAACCTCATTTATTTTAATATGCTCAAATCCAATCCAATCCATTTTTGTTTGAACTTGTCCCACTGATTTACCCAAGCTGTGACATACGCACTGTGACACGTCGTAAATTGCACGTAGATAGATGTCACGAATTCGCTGACTCGGTTTTTGACTACTTCTTATTTCTTAACGGGCGCTCGTGATACAATTTGTCACTTTCAGATGCTGATGGAAGAACATTCTAGAAAATGTACCCTTACAAGCCAAGGACTCTTGATTAATTTATGACAGATGTAACAATTATTTTTTCGATATTCAATGGGTCTTGCAATAGATATCCGTTGATAGTTAAACTTGGTTCAACTTAACTGACCAATATTAGACGATTATCTGTTGACGTTTTGTTGTTCACGTTTTTGTTCGATGTATAGAGGGTAGAGGTAAGGAGAACATCTCAGTATATTAAAAAGTGTCCACTGAAGGGTAGCAAATTAAGATGGCGCCACAATAGCAAGTGGAAAGTATTTAAAATAACGCCACAAATCATTAGAGTAGGATACTAGGTTAAAGAAGGAAAGAAAGACTTTCTCTTTGTCACTGCGCATTTTACGAAAATATAACTATTACATGTCTCCTCATGGTGGAATTTTCAGATAATTTAGTTAGTTATCTTAATTAGTGAAATAGGTTTAAAAAATTCAATTGGTCAAAAATTATATACATACATCTCAATACGAGAAAGTCTCAATAGTTTTCCATATTATCTAATATATAAAATTCTCGTGTCACAGTTTTCGTTGCCATACTCCTCCGAAACGGCTTGACCGATTTTGATGAAATTTTTTGTGCCTATCCGGTATCTATGAGAATCGGCCAACATCTATTTTTCATCCCCCTAAATGTTAGGGGTAGTCCACCCCTAATTTTTTTTTTTTATTTTTACCGGGCATGACGTCGTCTGCCGGGACAGCTAGTAATTTTTAAATTTTTCAACCCAGCACAGTAGTACACTTCGTTTATAACTACTAAATTTATATCATTTCCTTTTCTACACTAGCGCCATTTTGACGAGTTTTCGAACCATAATTTGCTGCTGTTCGTGCCTACCCCGTAAGAACCTGGCGCGAAGTTATGTATGTATGTATGTAATTTGCTGTTTACAGGTGAACACTTTTTCAACTGATCCCCCATACTAAATGGTCCTCCTCTTACCTCTACCCTCCATAGTTAGATGTAAATAAATCTTAGATATTCCTTGTTAAATACATCATCCATCTAGTGTCGAATTTTGGTACTAGTTACAGGTTAACAGTTGAGCTAAGTTTATCTATTAAACATTTATGATATTGTAAATTTGTTTTAGGATGTGCTCAGATTTTGTACAAAGAGCCGTTTAATTTATGGGCAATATTGAGTTTATATCAATGCATTCTTTTAGAACTTCTTCTTAACAGATCCCTGTAAAAAGGCTCCACCTTTTTTTATAGAAATACCATCAGATAAGTTAAGAAATCACCTATGAAAGCTTATTTAACTATTAATGTCGTTTAATTTTACAAGCTTTTATTTAACTTGCAATGGATGTACCTTTGTACGTATGTATGTAAGTTTGGGTGGAATCTTGCAAGTTAATTAGACCAACTTCACGGTTACCGATTGAGCGAAACTATTCAATATACTCTTGGCTGAAACTTTGCACGCATATGTATATCGCGTGACAATGCGATATTAACTCCTGTACTAAACAAGATTGACCCGTCGTTTGGGCTCGTTTACTTGTCTTGGCTACCACTCTGCTGCTACATGATATCCAGGATCTCAAAAGCTTGTATTTGAAAACCTAAAAAAAAGTTTTTTTTCAAATCAAGTGTATCCTATCAAAATCGGATCGGCAGAAATGTACCGTCTATTTTCAGCATTAGGTTCAAGTTCGACACAAAAGCAAATTGCCAACGTCGAAACGTTTGACACCTCTGCATATTCATTGACACGGCATGCCGCTTTGACTGTGCTGAATCAATTTGAACTTCAAAGCGTATTCTACTATAAACCTTCCAGCCAGTATTGGCTTGACAAAATAGACGTCGGCAATGGATCGAATCATACCTCTACGACAATATATCCTTATCACTAATATATAAATCTGAAGAGTTTGTTTGTTTGAACACACAAATCTCAGAAACTACTCGTATGATTTGAAAAATTCATCCGCATATAGATAGTCCATATATCGAGGAAGGCTATAGGCTATATCATCACGCTAAGACCAATAGGAGCGGAGCACTAATGAAGAAGGTTTCAAAATCGGATTTTTTTTAACTACTTGTGCGCGGGCAGAAGCTAGTTACTTATAATATTATAACATTCTAAGCATGCCGTGTCTGTACATTGAGGCTATCAACTGAAATGGACTATATTAACAATAAAGAACACGATGCAATTTTTTGAATTCTTGTCTGCTTAATTCGGGTTCACGTAGAAACTACTGGGCTGATTTCGATTTGATTTTCGCTGATCGACAGCAAATTCTTAAACTTACAATCTACGTTTTTTATCCTGGGAATCCATCGAGAATTATTCAGGAGCGGTTTGTAGTTGTTCAGGTCCATACAAATTTGCTTATTTCGACACAGTTTTTTAGAAACGATTTTTTGCATTCTTGCTCAAATGCTCTGGTTCGTTGTGCCCCGGGAATGCCGCGAGAATTTCAATTTAAGCGTGGAAAAGTCGCGGACGTATCCTAGTTCTTAATAAAAAATACATACTAGTACTGCTAGAAATATATACATGACATGCTAATACTATTCTCTCTCTCTCCTTCTATCTTCTCCCAATTATTTGGGGTCCCCACAACGTCTTTCCTTCTACACTTCTCTATTCTGAAATACGTCCTAAGTCAAACCACAAATCTTCATATCATCTTTGACGCAATCCACTAATCTCTTTTTTGGTCTACGTTTACTTTTGTACCCATCATCTAGTTCTACATTCTTTTTGTCTCGTGATTTTCATTCCTCATCACATGCCCATTTCACCTAAATCTTCTTGCTCTCAATTTTTCAGTCAGCAGCTTTCAAAGATCCCCTTATGTACTCATTTCTCAGCTTTATCCATTCTTGTAACACCACAAATCCATCAACATTCTCTTCTCAGCTGAGTGGAGTCGTTTGTGGACTATTTTTTTAGTGATACGCTACTATTAGTAACTTATAAGAATACACGAACGGAGTGACATGAAGATTTTATAGAGATCCATTTTACCAAAATGATTTCGGAATCCTAATATACATGAAAATCTACCGCAAATCCCTGAGCAATAAATACCAGTGAAAATGGCCGTGTGAATAAAAAGAAGCAAACAAAAGCTTCGGAGTAATTGCCTGAGTACTATACTTATAAGCGCAAAGGTGTTTAAGGGATGTATCGGGCGTTACCCCTGGGATTATCTGGGATTTATCCCGCGGCCGACTTGTGAGGGATTTCCGAGGATTTGATTCCGAGTCGAACATGTCCCTTTAAAACTATATGTATATTTCCATAAGCGAGGTGCTATTAAATATCTGCCCGAATAACTTTTAGGTAAAAGGGATATGGGACTTTTGACTGGGACTTTATGGGACTATTCCGATTCCGCTATTTCAATATCTTGACGTTGTAAAGATTCAATACGATTGCATTACGATAGTGTCAATAGTGTTGAATGGATGTATGGTGTTACAAGAATGCATAAAGAAAGAAGGAAGGAGATTAAGTTGGTATGGGCATATAATGAGGAAGAATGAAAGTTACGTGACAAAAAGAATTTTAAACTACAAGATAAATGGGTACAAATGTAGCGGTAGACCAAAAAAACATGGGTGGATTGTGTGAAGGATGATATGGTGATACGTGCTGTGACAGAAAATGTATTTCAGAGTAGAGGAGTGTGGAAGGAAAAACATTTGTGCCGATCCCAAATAATTGGGATATGGTAAAAGAAAGAGAGAGAGTCAATGGTGTAAAGTTGCACCCGTGCCTGAAAAATTTGGATGAAGAACATTTAGGTGATTTAGGTAGGCATGTAATGAGGAGTGACGAAAATAATGTCGAAAGTGCAAGAGTAAAGGGTACAAATTTAGATAGATAGATAGATAGACAGATAACTCTTTATTTCACACCAAAACATACAATTACAAAACAGACATTATTTACATTATTTTCTAGGCGATACGATAGGCGGCCTTATCGCTCAAAGCGATCTCTTCCAGGCAACCTAAATGAAAAACAAATTTGAATCAGGCGATGTAGGTGGTGCAGGAAAAGGCAATGGACACATAAATACTCAAACTAATTTAACAAATAAATATACAAATACGTACATATATACATAGTTATAAATTTAATATACAATAATATACGTATACAATAATATATTACAAAACACATATGTTATTATAATAAATGTATTAGCATGATTATATTGTGTTAATCAGACATAGCTATTTATGGATAAATAGTGTTTTCTGAGTAAATTTCTAAGTGTTGGTAAGGATTTGGCCCTCTGACAGTAAGAGGCAGCATATTCCAAAGTTTGACAGCCTGCACTGTAAAAGAATTATCATAATGGATGAAGTGTGTGCAGGTGTCATAAGTTTTCGATACGTATCAGAGCGCAAATTGTGGACAGTGGATAGGCGACGGAATTTAAAACGTTCCTTAAGGCACTGGGGACTATTAGGAGTAAATTTAATGTAGACATAAACCAAAAAAGAGATCAATTGTGTGAAGGACGATATTCGACTTGAAGAGGTTAAGACTTATTCAATAGTCGAGTTGTAAAATTAAATTTTGCTATGTACTGGTTGCCCTCACTTATCTCGCAAAAAATATTACACAGTTTGAGACAAAAGAAGAAAGAGAAATTAGAGAAGCAACAAGAAGGAAAGATTTAAAAAATAAAATAATGCCATCTTTAAATGTTGTAAAGCACAGTATGACGTATCAGGCTATTGAAGTTTTCAACAAATTACCTACGACCTAAGCTAAATATATATAAAATGCAATCTTTTAAGCGTAATGTTAAAGCATTCCTCCTTAAACAAGCTTAATATTCAGTTGACGATTATTTTTGTAAAGTTAAGAATGTTTATTGTAAATTAGATTTTTATTTTTTATAATTGCAATTATGACTATGTATGTATATTTCAGACACAAATGTTTTTTGTTAATGAATTAATATAAATAAATAAATAAATATAGGGGGAAAATAAGTACTGAATGCTTATAGGGACTCACTATTTTTTTCCGAATTATAAAGGGTTCAGATTTCGAGTAACGGTAGTTTTGGGGTTGAAGAGAAGGGACACTATTATTTTTGATTTTGAAAGGTTTTCGACTTATCGAATTCAACTTAAAAAGCTTATAGTATAGTTTTTTTATTACCATCAGCAGAAAAGGCGTTAGCAAAAATGATTATTGAAAACTATTAGGCATCATAATAAACTTAAAAATGTTAACTGTAAAACGACTTTGTTCAAAAAAAGTATTTTTGCCATGGGTATATTAATTTTTAATAAATTATCAAATGATTTAAAAATGATTAAAAACATTAATTCATTTAAAAATAAACTGCGAGAACTCTTGATCCTAAAAGCATATTACACAGTAACGAATACATGTATGACATATTGTAAATAATATATATTTAAAAAAAAGTCTTGCGGTGCTTTATATCCTGTTAAGTGATCTTTTGTTATTATTTCTCTTGACATTAATTACTTGTATTTTATCGATAATTGACTTTTTTTAATTAGAATATTTATGTTGATTTAATGTTAAATTTGATTTCATTAATTTTGTACACCACTATGTGGTAGAATGTACTGTGCATCTACAATCATGTAACACCTGTATAAACTACATTCTTACAAATAAAGATTGATTGATTGAAAAGTTTTCTAACACACACACACACACACACACACACACACACACACACACACACACACACACACACACACACACACACACACACACACACACACACACACACACACACGCACGCACGCACGCACGCACGCACGCACACACACAAAAAGAAAGAAACATAAGTAACATAAATAACATAAGTTAATATAAATATAAATAGACGGATAAAAGGAACGAAATAAGTCTCCAGTCTCAGTATAATGCCAGTCAACAAGGACTAGCGCTGTTCAACCGTCTGGGACCATAAAGTGAAATAACAACACACATATACACATTTATATCTCAATTAATATTATAAATGCGAAAGTAACTCTGTCTGTCTGCCTGTGTCTGTTACGCTTTTACGAAAAACCTACATACATAACTTCACGCCAGGTCCCTTGCGGGGTAGACACGAACAACAGAGCGCCATTCAGGCTTATTCTTACACACCTCACTTGCTTCTTTGACATTCATAGCTCTTGTCATCCACGCTCGTCTGTTCTTAAGGCTCCTGACATCACCTTCTGCTAATACATGATCAATTTGATCATGGAAGGTGTGTCGTGGCCTTCCGCGATTTCTGCGTCCATTCACTTTTGCATTGTATATCTGTTTAGTCATTCTTTCATCATACATTCTTTCCACATGCCCGAACCACCGGAGCATTCCTTTCCTTACCTTCACCCCGACACTCTCTTTCAGACCAACTCTCTTTCTTACTTCGGTATTACGAACGCGGTCCGCGAGCGTCACTCCGCAGATTTTGCGCAGTGCTCGCATCTCGACCACATTTATTCTACTTTCGTAAGCGTAGGTCCCAGCACCGCGTTGTGTATGGCAAGCTGGGCCCTCTGGCTGAGGTTCTTAGCGCTTAGAAGTTTACCTGACGCTCCATTCACACTATTCCCCAAATTCACTCTTCTTTCTTTGTCAGCGGTGTACCTTCCATCCTTGCTAAAAGCACACGAAAAACCTATTGGACCGATTTGCCTTTGTTGAGTATCGACGCATTTTTTATATCGTGTACTTTAATTTCAAAACTATTAGGTATTTACTTCATTGTCATATTTTCTTAATTAATACAAACGTTAAAACTTACAAGTTTAATAGCTCACTAAGTAGTACGGTCACGAACTGAACTTAAACTAAGTTATTATTAAGTTGAAGTTAATACAATTAAGTTTCTCGTAACTTACCAATTGGCAACAATGTAAGCAATGTTGTATTGTGAGTATATTTGTATCGAAACATCCCAGCTTTTTGTGACAGAAATATTAAAGTCTTTAGTTTATTTTAGAAATTTCTTGTTTTAGTTTCATAATTAGTACAACAAGAACTATTAGATTAAATTTTATTTATGAAATATTGTTACATGCCGACATAGTGGATGCACTCTTAGTTTATTACCTTTCCCGCACTTGGACTTCTTTTGTTCCCTTTATATTTGAAATTTGCAATTAGACAATAGCCTATTGTTATTGTATTCGAATATGGCCGTACGCAGGAATAATCAAGCAGGTGTGCAGGTTAAGTTTTCTCGGAAAAAACTCAGTCCACGTGGTTGATTGTTGTATTGTACAGTTTACTATAAAACAATGCCCGCACGGAGGGCCCACCCCTCAAGTCAAGCGAGGATTACAATACGAGCAAGACGTACATTTGATAAGCTTTATAGTGACGGACTGGTTGTGTCCAGTTATATTTGCACCTGTGTTATACGTGTTTGTATAGTTCTAATAAACTCTATAGTAATTCCAGTCCCACGCTCGTAACAATATGAAGGTTTAGATACATAATACTACATAAATCTGTCTGTACATTTAAGTCTTATATCATTTTTTTTTTTGTTGCTGGAGGTCAGCAGTTAGTCTTAATGGAAAATGGTTGAATGAATTGCATAAAAACTTGATAACTGTGCCATTTTTTTACTATACTTGATATAACACGGAAACAATCTCATATATCAGTATTAAAGGTATCTAATATATTTCACAAAATCTAAAAAATCTTCTTCTCCTTAAAAAATCTTTCGCAAAATCTGCAGAGTGACGCTCGCGGACCCCGTTCGTAATACCGAAGTAAGAAAGAGAGTTGGTCTGAAAGAGAGTGTCGGGGTGAAGGTAAGGAAAGGAATGCTCCGGTGGTTCGGGCATGTGGAAAGAATGTATGATGAAAGAATGACTAAACAGATTTACAATGCAAAAGTGGATGGATGCAGAAGTCGCGGAAGACCACGACACACCTTCCATGATCAAATTGATCATGTGTTAGCAGAAGGTGATGTTAGGAGCCTTAAGAACAGACGAGCGTGCATGACAAGAGCTATGAATGTCAAAGAAGCAAGTGAGGTGTGTAAGAATAGGCCTGTGTGGCGCTCTGTTGTTCGTGCCTACCCCGCAATGGACCTGGCGTGAAGTTATGTATGTATGTATGTAATATATTTCACCAAGATTAAGCCAGCTCTGCGTCATGTTTCGTGTGCATCCGTACAATTGTTTTCAAATGACGCTCTAACAAACAAACAAAAAATTTTAAAATTGCATTATTATAATCTGCTAGTCCTGATTATCCCACTTGATATTTTTCTCGTTTTATGATTTCATTGTACAAACTCGATACGTCCTACAGATTTGTTTGTTGCTTATCGCGCGTTACTCTGCAGATAGGAGCTAGACGAAATTGAGTGTTACCGAAAAGAAATATGCAGACCGCTGTATATAATTATACGATTTCAAACTTTTCGATCTAAAATTAAATAATATATATCATGTACATGGTGTTTCGAAATTACAAGATCTTGTAATTTTGTCCTTATTACTAACAATTTCCTCGTTATCTTCGAAACTTCATGCCAACCATGTGTCGCAGACACCTTATTAGTTGTTGGTTTTGTAGTAAGCAAGAAAGTTATAGTGTGTAGGTGCGATTAAGTTTTTGAATTTGTCCCTTTTTCAAAGTATTGTACACTACCAACTTTTTCTTCGTGGATAATGTAGTTGGATAAGCACGGACTTTATACTGTTACATACCGACAAAGACCGCACACCTGCATGTTGTAAAACGAATTCTTTTATTTACTTCATGTTTAAACTTCAAAGACATCTATTGTTATCGTACTTATTATATAGCTGTAATTAGTGTCCAATGAATTAATCCTTGTTTTTATTCCATTGCGTCGAAGCTTGCCAGATGTGCGGGCCCTATTATCGTTATTATACAGTTTAGTATAACACAATGCTCGAACGGAGGAGTGAGGCAGTCAAGCAACGATTACGATACTGGCAAGACCTGTGTAATACTTTCGATTAGGGACATAGTGTGGGACTTTGCGCGTGTTGAATTGCATTGAATCGTGCAATGTGAACTGGTTGCATCCAGTTTCATTTTGTATTTGTTTTAAACATGTTTGTATAGTTCTAATAAACTCTGTAGTAATTCCAACTGCATTTAGTTTAATTCGAGTCCTGTACTTTTACTATATACATTTTTTTATTATGTAACTTTAATATATGTCTGTTTATTATCTGTTTATTATAATAAACAAAATAAAGTAAATACTTAACATTGTAGAGCAATATTTCTGTGCAGTACTTCAAATCGCATTTCCATTGCTACGGCATACCGTTAACATAATTAATAGCTGTCGTTACAAACAGAAGTTCAGAGTTAACGCAAACATTATTACAATGATTATTAAGATTTTCTCCTAACGTTATTCGCTTAAACTTCGGGCTATATAATTTACTAGCTTTTTCCGTGGCTTCGTTCGCGTTAATGCAGACTGTCAATAAATTAAAATTTTCTATCCTTCGTAATCAGTACATTTTTTCTAAATGAAAAACATCTTTTGCCACTTGGAACCAAAAATCGTCATGGTAATGTCATTGCAGTATTGTCGTGATATAAAAAAATACGACAGTGCTCAACATAATTTATACAAATAGTTAATAAAAAGTAGAGGACTGAGCAGAGAGCCCTGTGGAACTCCGCTTGGGATATTTACTAAAATCGATACATAAATATTCAAAACGAAAGCCTGTGATCTATTTTCTTTGTGAGATATAATATAATACGCTAATGAATAACCTTAATATAACGTAAAGACGAAAATCAAAACTGTTAATAGATTTAAGTTTCCTTATTGCATGTTTAGAAACAAGGTACAATGTGACACATTTATGTAAATAAAAGTCACATTTTAATAAAGAAAAAAGTAACAAGCACTCCATCATCAATTCGAAAATAGTCTTCCGCATTGTGCCGGAAAAATGTTGCTTCACATTAAGCCGACGTTTCCAGAATACAAATTATTTAATTACTAATAAATGCTCTGGAATTAATTTTATGTTGTCTCTTTGTTCACCCGTTAGCATAAATTCTGTGTATTTATAACAGAGGTACTGTGTGCTGGAGGTACTGTGTGCTATTAAAGACATAAATTCTATTCCCTTGAGATGCCATTCTGTCAAGACGCATGTCCTATTTGAACGTAGAAGCTCAATTCAAGAACCTATAAAATTGAAGTGTTTGTGTATTTAATTACAAATAATTGTAAAATTTAAATAAATTTGTAATTTAATACACAAACGCCGCCAGGTGGTAGGGTATCTGCCCGACTGGATGGCTATCACCCCTGGTCTAGAGTATGCCGCCATAGCATCCTTGTGTTGTGTTCCGGTATTGGTGACCAGGTTCCAGTCTCCTTTAAGAGAACAGCAGCGCATTTGTAGCACCTTTGGTGTTGCAGGTGTCCATAGGCGATGGTAACCGCTTTCCATCAAGTGGGCCGTCTGCCTGTCTGCTGAACTCCTGCAATAAAAAAAGCTACAATATTCCTGAGTGACATTGGGTATATTTCATCGTGATTAGTAAAATTTTCTGATACCCAGCGAAGTGGGCACAGGTCAGCTAGTACTGTATAAATAAGCTGCGTCTTCTCTCTTTTTTTCTAAATTCTGTGACAATTTTGATTCAGTATCAACATGACGTCTCTCTTCCGTCTAGTCTTATGGGAATACAAATCCCATAGGAAATAATGGCAAACGGGATTTCGGGGACTCAAGGAATTACGAATATACTTTACTTGTTGATCTGGGTCGAAGGTTTTTTGGACCTTATTTAATATTGTTGGATTTTTTTCAGACATGTTATACGGTGAACAGCTGCTATGTGTGCAACGGGTAAGCCGGAGAATTTCATAGCTGGTATTTAGAGAGTTGATGGTTAATGGAAATTGTTTCTTTGTATACTGTATAATAAACTGTTTATATTTTTTATATGCATGCTAATAAGTAGCTGTCTGTTCGTATTTAAGTACCTTTGTTGGTCTGTCTGTTAAATTTTCAAGGAAAAACTACTATTTATATTGTTACGAGTTGCAGGACTCGAATAGAAATGCCGTTGGAGTTATTATAGAATTTATAAGAATATAACTCGGGTATAAATATAACTGTACACAAACAGTCCAAAAGTAATACACGATTCAATCACACGCGCAAAGTCCGTGGCTAACGTCTTGCTTCGCTTGTGGCTATCGCTAGACTGCCTTATCCCTCCATAGGGGCATTGCTTTATACTGCACAAACGAAATATGTCTGCGCGGTCGTGTGGACTGATTTTCCTAGAATCACACCTGGCTAATGACTATCATAAATATTACAATACAAAATGGGCTTTTTCCAATCACAAGTTTTAAGCCCAAAGTAACAAAAGAAAAGGGTCATAAAAGAGTTTCAATGTTATTAGCTCAAACGGCACCTTCAATTCTGCATTATCAACTTTGGTCTCCGGCCGGTAGGGGGCTTACTGCAGGACGAAATTTCCAGAACGAAAACGTTGGAACCAGAGACACACTGTGTTTTCCGATACCGCCGCCATACACATCATTAATCCTTCGAGCCGTTTCGGCAGTGCTGGTGCCATGATGGAACTGGTACTCGTAAATAATGCGATATTTCAAGTTTTCCTTATTGTAAACCACGTGACGCAAAGAAAAAACCAAAAGAGGAAAAATAAATGAATTTTAAAATGAAATGGGAATTCCTAACTAAAGAGGAGATATTTGAGATCAAAGTGGCCAGTATAACGAAACGCCAACGTCATATTTAAGGACCGAATATTTTATTTGGCTTCTGGCAATATTCTGTTTTATCTGTAGTCTACGTCAGTAAATTAATAAATAAAATTATTCATTTTTGTTAATCTGTTTATATTATATGCTTTATCGTAAAATATCTTTATTGTACATAACCTTGCCCTTTTGTTTCTTCTCTCGTCGCTAGACTCATAGGTTTGCTAGAAGAAAACTCTTTTAGGGTTAAGCTCGCTTTTGTACACGAGCCGATCGCGTTATACATGATCTCATACTCACAGACGGTTTAGCTACGCTTGGCCTTAGGAGAGACTTTGAACACACTGCCGGAGTCTGTTTTTCTCCAAACCTACAACCTGGGTATCTTCAAGTCTCGTGTGAATAGGTACCTTCTAGGTAAGCGTGCCCCATCCTAGACCACATCTTCGCTCCACATAGGGCGACAGTGTGGTCACACGCGAACCTATTCGTGATAAAAAAAAAAAAGACTACGCTTTTCTCTGAGTATTCTACCAACTGTATAAAGGGGAGGGTTCCGAGGAACTCTTTAAAATGGTACCTTCATTCTCGTTCTATTATTGCACTCCATCAGTTGAGAGTTCATCCCCACTACCTCGAGCCGCTTCGCTCATGTACGCAACGGTTCTGCATAACATTTTTCTTCCGCACCGTGGGGATATGGAGTTTTTTGGTTTCATAAAATTTCTACGAGGCTCAGCGCGTTGATAACATCTCTGGTGTTTCAAACGTCCATAGAAGACGGTAACCGCCTTCCATCAGGTGGGCAGTCAGCCTGTCTTCTGTATTCTAGTTATAAAAATAAAACGTGTGAGAGTACAGAAATGTCTGGCATTTGTGTGTCGTAATCTAAACTGAGCCTTATATAACAGTACAATCTAACCCTGAACTAAATACATTCAAGCCGGCTTATATAAGTTTGGCAACGTGATACAATAAGGACGATCTTAATGTCGACACGTGTCCGCGACACTGCTAATCTTGCTAATGGCATATTGCAGGAGGTAACTTAACAATGTCACACCCAGAGTCGGATAATTCTCAATTAATCTTAACTACGAGACGAGAGAATAAAAACTACTACACAGGATAAGCACTGGTTCGAAGATTGCAGCAGAAAACAAGCAAACAAACATCAAATCATAACCATCATATCATAACTTACTACTTATAGAACACATAGCAAGGTAGAATCAAGCATGAAGAGAAATACTAGAGTAAAATCTATAGTATATAAGAAATGTTAAATATTAAATTCGAAGTTTGTAAACCTAAATTATTGTAACAGAGAATTAAGAAAATTAGCAAAAAATGTATTCTTGCAAATAACTATAATAAAAAGTAACACATATAGATAATAAGCACAAAATGTAAAATCTAGATCATAAAACTACCCTTGTAAAATTTGGAATAAAGAAAACAATAAAGAAAGAATCCCCAACCTTCCCAACCAAACCCAACACCACCCAAACCAACCAATAACCTTGTACCTACCCACTCCCAACCCAAACCAACCATAGCCAACTTTTCCCACCCAGCAAGATTTATTCGAGTTGAAAAATGTGTAATAAGGATAGCTAATGCATGCATATTTGAAAATAGAGTAATAAAGCAAAAGATACGATGGCTCTGTCATGAACTAAGACGGAGAGATCGGGCGACAAAAAAAATTCGAGACGAGAGACAATTAAATTGAATTTCTCACGTTTTAAGTCCGAGTAGAAGTTTTGGTAAAAGACGGAACCGTAATAAAATCACGATTTCCGTCTGTTTGTGTGTGTAATCTATACTATTGTTACAATTTAAGCCACCTGTCTGTATCTATAAACAAAGCACATTTATTTCTGTTCTCTAGTCTCTCTGTCTCTGTTGTGAAAGCGGATCCACCGCAAACCACGTCCGATATAGCTGCAGGCTGCGGTTTTAGTGATAAAACTATTTCAATCCATTGAAGCAAATTGGTAAGGTGAAAACGTTTGAAAGGTACCTCATTTTTTTTTAATATGAGGAAATGCGTTGTCGCATCGTCAGCCGCGCGGGGGTACATGTGCGGCCGGTATGTGGGGCTCCCCGACGCCGATTAATCAATACGACCGGCGCCGGTATACCCACCAAAACCTCATGGGAGCCTTCTTCCGCCTAGCGCCGGGGTCACGGTACATGCGCGAGCTTAACACGCAACCCCGGCAGCGGCTGTGTGCGGGCCGGGGAATGACGTTTCCCCGGCCCTGAGAGGGACGCGCGGCTGCCTCTCCCGCCCTCTCGCGGCATTAGTGCGGGCGGAGGTCTTTCTGATCCCCAGACCTCGACGCCCGCTGCCGCCCGCCCGTGGCTGCCAGGAATCACGGGCGCTATCCTCCTTCGGTGGGGGAGAGGGAGGCTGCGAGGATTGCTCCTGCGCCTTCACCCCTCCCTCTCCTTCCCTTCCTCCCCTTTTCCCCGCCGCCTGGCGCTTACATCAGCGACAGCGGTCGGAGTCGGGGAAGGCCACCTAACTTCGGAAGGGAAGAGTGTTTTGGGAGGAGGTTTGGAAGGAAGGAAGGCTTTTAGGATGAGGAGGCGGAAAGGTGGGACACCACTGTCACGGAGTAAAGGGGGTATGTGACAGTGGCCGCTCGGGGCCCCTGGGACGCATCCCCTTGTACCGCTTCCTGGACGGAGGGGAGTCCAGGGCGGCACCCCCTGGGGGAAGTAGGTACCTCATGAATTGAGTGCAGCAAACCCATAAACGCGCGTCGACTGCTGCGTTATATTACACAACCAGCACAATAATGATGGGATTTTAAATCGAATCATTACCTGTCATGAAAAGTGGATCTTGTATGTTAATCGGAAACGCTCATAGCAATGGCTGAACCCTGGCGAACCAACCAAATCCTGCCCCAAGCGAAGACTGACTCAAAAAAATTACTTGTGATCGTTTGGTGGACTAGTGCCGGTGTCGTTCACTACAGCTTTTAAATCTGGCCAGACGATTACAGCGGATCTCTACTGGCAGCAACTGCAAACCATGATGGAAAAGCTAGCTGTTAAACACCCGAGGCTGGTCAATCTCTCTAGGCCACTGCTGCTTCAGGACAACGCCAACGCTAGACCACACACTGCACACCAGACGGCTACCAAATTAGAGGAACTTCATTGGAATGTCTAAGACATCCACCGTACTCCCCGGACCTTGATCCAACCAGATTATCATTTTTTTCGAAATTTGGATAACTTCTTGCAAGGGAAAAAAAGCGCCTTCAAACATTTTACTGATTCCCGTCCGAATGGGTTTTTTTTTGTAAAGGGACCAATGAACTACCTATGAGATGGCAGAAGTGATAGCAATGGTACATACTTTGATCAAATAAATATATCAAAAAAATGACTTTATTCTCCTCCCTTACAAAACGCCAATTTCATATGTTAAGACCTAACTGATAGTTTTATGTTTTATACATTATGGCCAAGCTTTAAGAAACGGATGGAAAGAGTAAAAGCAAAAAAAATGTTCTCAGTTATTATCGTTTTTTTATAATTTAGAACCCTTTGTATGAATTTCTAATATCTTTGGATCAAGAAAATTTCAAATACACTGTATAAGTTAGCATTAATTTCGTGGGCAATGTTTTTACGTGGTACAGTATTGCATGTTTGATTAATTAGTATTTTCAAAGACTTAATTCGTTTGAAAATGAATTATTCACTGTAGTCACGTTTGTTTTTCGTACATTTTCTATTTTTTCGCTACTTAAGTAGAAAGTTGTATGTATAAAGAAAGAACAGTCCCCTACAGTGGGATGCTCGAACCCAGCAGTGGGACAGTTATGGGCTGTTGTTATTATAAAGAAAGAAAGAAAAGATTTATTGACGTAAATATCTGCACTACTACTAGTAAACATCCGAACCAAATGGCAGCTATTCCACGTCGAACAAAACAAGAATCACGTAAATCGGATCATAAATCGCAGAGTAATCGGTGAATAAACATAAAAAAAAATTCCGACGAATTGAGAACCTCCTCCTTTTTTTAAAATCGGTTAAAAACACACGAAAATACACCAAAAACGTAAGTACATAACATTCATGCCAATGGGGTTGGAACTCGGCATTATGCTGCGACAAGGGCTGACCTAGCGCTGATGGTTCCAGCCTTTATACAAAGAAAACAATGACCCAAACAAAAGTAATATTAAGTATGAGAGAAACCAACCGTTGGACGCGATACATTCAAGTGGTTCACACGGCATTGTACTGCACGGTTTTTTGCAGTAAACGTCTTAACGAATAAATAGTGGCGCATACAATGTACATACATAGCACCATTCACACGTCGTTTGTACTGCAAAAAAATCGTATACTGTTGATACATTTAGGGCCTTACTTATAATAATCTCGTTAAGAAAGGATTAGCCATCTCTTAAATAAGAGACTCTTAAGCCCCTAATTAATGGCTGTTTCAAATAAAACTTGCCATCTTGCCTCTTAGCAGTCGCTTAAACAACCTCTCAATGTTGATTATTTTGACAGTTATTTACGAGTTACTTTAACACCACCTCTTATCCCTAAGAGGAATTTATGGGTAAGATTTTCGTTAATCAGTTGCTGAGCAGTTTCTTAAAATTTAACAAACGATTATAAGTAAGGCCATTAAACGTTAAAACGAATACGCAACGGACTTGACAAGTAAAGCGAATGAACTATAACGTATTCAGCTTGCAGTTACGTATACTATAGCTCTGTCTCGTTCACACGGCACCATGTTCATGCGTTTTTAATCGAATAGCAATCGAACAAGCATTTAGTACCTGAGCGTCTTTTCGAGAGGTCGCGTTTATTTGTGTTTGTTGTTTCAAAATGGTTGAAGAATCTTCAATAGATAACGAATTGTTAATTTCTTTAGTAGAACAACAGCCCATTTTGTGGGACAAAACTATGGAGCTTTATAAAAATCGCGTTGCAACTCAAGCGGCTTGGAAGGAAATCTTGATAGTAATTGATCCACATTTTGGGAAAAAGGAAGAAAAAACAAGACAAGCTTTCGGTATGTATCTTTTATTATTAATAATAACAATTTTATATCATGTTTTACTACCACTAAGTCGTGGTAGCGTAATGGTTGGCACACGCGCCCCTAAATCGCGGGGCGCGGGTTCGATCCTGACCGAAACGCATGCACCACTTAGTCAGTTTTCTGATCTAATGTGCATATTGTTACAATTACCACGTGCTAAAAACGGTGAAGGAAAACATCGTGATGCAACCTGCACATCGAGATAACCGATGTGTCAAACCTGCCAAGCCGCCTTGGACAAGCGTGGCAGGTATACTGTCCGTTGCCCTATAATGGGAGGCCCGAGCCCAGCAGTGGGACATTTATGGGCTGACATTATTATATAATATATATGTTTTACTTAACTCTTTTTATGTTTTACTTAGTTCTAAATATCTTCGTTTTGCCATGGGACAGCTCCGGCGTTTGATATCAAATAGTGACTAAAAGTAGATCTTACGCTGTTTGCTTGAACGTTTCGAATTGACATACTTTGAAGATTTTCAAATAATAGAGGGATTGCCTCATCTTCAAAATCTTCTTTCATCTTCTTTTTATCATTAAACTTGGTGAAACATCAATAGCCTTATGTAAGATTCTCCATTTTGCTGCTAAAATACCAAAAGCACATACGACATATCTTCTTGCCCTGCTCAGGAGGTAGTCAAAGATTTTTACGTAAATCTTGTCTGGGGAACACAAGATTTACGTAAAGGACGTAGTAAATTATTATGTAAAGCAAATCACTTATCACCAATAAATACATAAAGCATTATGTCTCCACCTTCTAATAATGGTCGTGGTTTGGGTATATGCAGCGAACCATCATTATACATTTTTTTCCATAAAGCGGAGTTTTTCAGAATGGTTGAATTACACTCTTTACCGTATGATTGATTATATGTCAACATATATAAATCTGTATTAAGAATTAACCACTGCAAATAGCACAATGGAAAAGTAATCTTTATAATTGAAGTACATGGATTCACTATGAGCAGGCTTTAAGGTTTTTATGTGTTTGCCATAAATGACACCTAGACAATGAGAGTTAGGTAGTTAAATTAGTCTTTCTTTCGAAACCTTCCACTATTTTATGCATTCATTTTCTGAACAAGGCGTTTGAAGATATTTTTCCTGAAGAACATCCCACAGCGTCCAGGAAACATCCCATATGATCCCACTTATAGTCGATACTCCAACTTTATACGCACAGTGCAAATCTTTCATGAAATATCCTGATGCTAAATACCTAAAAAACACCCTTAATATCTATACATATAAAATTGTAGTGGCCAAATTTCTGTACAATGAAAAATAATTTAAAAACCGAGTCAGGGGGATGTAGGAAGTGAAATAGAACTAATTTAGATTTTTTTCAAATTTCTTGTTTCTCTGTTTGTCTATCTGGTTGTACCGGCTAATCTCCAAAATGACTGGGCGGATTTACATGGAATTTTGTATGGTGGTAGCTTATATCTCTGGTCAACATACAGGATACTTTTGATTCCGAAAAATTAAAGGGTTCCCGTGGGATAGTTAAAAAGCTTTAATTACTTAAAAGCTTATAACAGACTGAAAGTAATTTCTCCGCAACATAACATAATAAAAGCGGATATATTGACAGGGTGTGGTGTCGGTGAGAGAGTTTTGTCTTATATGTAATATAAAGCTGATAAGTTTGTTTCTTTCTTTGTTTGCTTAAACGCGCGATCAGGAACTACTGGTCAGAATTTTTTTCAGTGTTTAATAGACCATGTATCGAGGAAGGTTATAGGCTATATACCATCACGCTAAGAGCAATAGGAGCGGAGCACCAATGAAGAATGTTTCAAAATCGTGTTTTTTTTAACTTGCTTTTTTTTTAACTATTCCACGCGAATGAAGTCGCGGGCAGGAGCTAGTATTATGTAAAGACAAGACGTGACAAAAGAAAACAGGCATAAGTTAATTTTATTGTGTTCTGTGTATGATCGCTTAGTTATTTTGACAAGTAGGTACCTATTCTTATTAAATACACAAATCTTCTAGATGCCTACTTTATATTATCAACTTCAAGTTACAAACGTCTTGTCACTTTGTGCTCACTCTACAGTATTCAGTATAACTTACTATGTTTATCTGTTACAGCGAAACTGATTATTCAAAGGTGGACTCATATAAGAGATAATTATAATCGATCATATAAAAAGATACAAGAGCAGAAGAGAAAATGACAACACGGAATCTGATAAACAGGAAAATAATTCTGAAGGAAACGAAACAGTGAAAGCAAAGTCTTTACAGACACAACAACAAGATAATATGGTGACAATGAGCCCAACACCTAAAAGTGTACCTAAAAGACCTATGAAGAATGTAATTAGTCCTCTAGATGCGAAGATGATGAAGTTTATGGATTCTTATTCAAATAGTGAACCTAAATCAATTAATCGGCATCTTTCATTTTTTAATGGGATAATACCAACATTAGATAACTTTGACGATGATGAAGTCCTCGAATTCCAAATGGGAGTTCTACAATTATTGAAAAATATCAAAAGTAGCCGACGTCGTGTGTAATCGTCTCTCAATCTTCCATCAATTCAAATAGAAAGACATCATATTGGCCAATTAAAACTAATTTTAATAATTAAATTACTAAAACTTTAATAATTTCAACCTGCATATTTTTATTTGTGTACTTATACAGATCGCTAATTTCATTTTAGTACTGATGTATTTCCGCATATTCGTATTTTTGTTTTTGGTAGGCTTGAATTTTCCAGTCGATTTAATAAGTTTTCAAAAATTTCGATAGACATCCGAAAGTAATTAAAAAACTTCTTTTCATCGTTTCTAAATTTATCGTTTGACTTATCAAATAGTTTAGTACGCCCTGATTCTTCATTTACTTCTGCTCTGTCGGCAGCGAAACCATTGGCGATTTCGATTATACCAATATAAAAGGATAACCAAGCGTGGATCCATCGCTGACGTCTATTCATTGTGATAACTGTGTGAAGACTGCAGCTATTAGTTTTTTACAAGAATGATAATCTACCGTATGGACACCCGGGTCATTGCACGTTAAAAAAGCGAATACAACGAACGTGCAGTATAATGCCGTGTGAACCGGGCAAGGCAGTACATTTATTCCGTAAAAATAGATTTGTGCTGACAAAGAAGGACAACATGACATTTACGACTATTAGTAAAATAAAGTGACCAAGGCCGATCACATCCGATTCTTAACGAACATTTCCGAACTAGAAATTTTGTACGCGGGAAAGGGGATTATTCACAAAAAATTACCCTTAGATTTTATATTTTTATTACGTAAAATAGGGTATTTTAAGATACTAATTTGAATATTTTTGTATTTTAAGCGTTAGTTTTTTTTATAATTCGATTTTAAAATTATTTCTCCGATGACTTCATAAGGGACAAGTTTACATTGATTTATTTGCCTAGAAAAAAAACAAATAAAAGTAAGTTTTATCTCTCCATATAATCAATATACTCTTTGGTTTTATCTATATAAAATCATAGTAATCTGTGCTACTATTTAAATGTCACTGTCATTACTCATTACGTATCGTGATCATTTTAGTGTTTTTTGTCGCTAGGCTTATAATTTTTCGTGTTCAACCATTATTATTTTCTATAGTTAAATTTTTTAAAGTGGTCTTTAGGGAAAATCCATGTTACAGAACCTAAATCACATAATGTACAGCTAGAACTTTTTTTTACCCCTGAAGCAGGCAAACAGGCAGATGGCCCACCTGATTGGATTTAGTAAGGTCAAATAAAGGTCAAACGCATTTCTTACAAAATACAAGATCGTACGTTTTTTGGAATTTTAACTAGACCGAAATGATTAGGGACACTATTCCTCGAAATGGATTTTCAAAAAGCTAAATTGAAAAAAAGTGAACAATCCCAAATGAGGTAATGACGCTCACCGTCTCACCAACCTCATCGCTTCAAATGCAACGCGGTACAAATGGCAGAAATCTCCTCGCCTCATTTGAAGTGGTACATTGTATTGGTTCAGTACAAAATGTCATGTTACTCTTACAAACTCATTTTAAAATCATGTCCTACCCAACTCTAATGCGTTCTATGCGAATATGTAGACACTTACCGTAAAATGGATACTGCTTTAATAAAGAGTTAAATTATAGCCTACCATTGGTTATTTTTTGTTTTCAAACGAAAGCCTTGAAGGCTACAAAAGGCATGCAAATGTATTTTATTCGCCTTTGTGTCAATACGTTGTATTGTATTGGAGCCATTTTGTTTCAATGTTTATCCGGTTTATATTGTTTTTTTAACCCTCGTCGTAAATAAAGCGGTTTTGATATTCATGTTATAGCTGGCTTGGCTGGCTTTTTTTGACCAGGGGAAATTTGATTGAGGACTAAGCTGCGACAAGGGCAGAACCTTGGGAAGATAATTCACGACCTAGTGTGGGATTCGTCAGATCGGGGGTGGCACTAGCATGCCCAGTCAGAACTGGTGCCATGCTATTGCCACTTTCCAGTTGGGGGGATACCCACTAAAACCTCTGGGTGTTCCGTTCTTCACCTTATGCCAGGACTGTGAGTATTATACCTCGCCTCTCTGCAGCCCTAACAGGCGTGGGCTTCGCAAGGTCTCTTCCATTACTAGGAGACTACTTTTATCCCCTGCATCTCCAACCTCTCTGGGCGTGGGGCGGTTTGTAACTCACTCCATGGGAGGAGAGGTGAGCGCGCATGGAACGCGCCGCACCCCCATCTCGATGGAAAGTGCAGGTGAGTGAGAACCCCTATACCACAAGGGGCTCCACCCGTGCTGCCCGCTTACGGTGGTTGAATGTCCATGCTGGGTTTAAATAATGTTATGTGAAATAATTGAATCGGCAGACCAAACCACACAGCATGCTACCACAATTAGCCAGTAGCATGGGTTAT
Organism: Dendrolimus punctatus; assembly: GCA_012273795.1. Classification (NCBI taxonomy): domain Eukaryota; kingdom Metazoa; phylum Arthropoda; class Insecta; order Lepidoptera; family Lasiocampidae; genus Dendrolimus; species Dendrolimus punctatus. Next base: position 261,633 of record CM022552.1, on the reverse strand, counting down.
GCAGCCGTACCGTGCGGCAGAAGGCCGATGGCTCAGCGACGGTTAAATGGAAGATATATATGTCTCGAAATAATTACTATAATCCGGCGACTCGAACACACGGACCTACTGGGTTCGCAGTGAGGTAGGCCGTCAACAACACTTAAGCCACAGTTACGGCTTCGCTGTTCCTGGGTAATCATCACAGACGGACCTACCTCTGACTCAACCATTGTACTAACAGTGATAAAAAACGCTTCGGAAATTTTCGTTATACGAATGAGATTACCTCTCTTTTCAGTGAGTACTCATACTTACTCAACACAGAGGCCGTCAAATTCTGTTTTTATAAACAACCTTGATTTGTGTTCCATCATTAGTGACCAGGTACCAGTCCCCTTAAGAGGCAGCAACGCATTTGTAGCACCTTTGGTGTACCAAATGTCCATAGGCGATGGTAAGCGCTTACCATCGAGTGGTCCGTCTGCCTGTCTGCTGAACTCCTGCAATAAAAAAATAAAAACAAAAAATAATTGTTGGCGCTTAGCGCCGGTTGCCAGTGCAGTCCTTATGGTCTGGCGCCAACATAATTTTTATGTTTTGTTTCTTATTTCTATCACTTTTAATTTGTTTTACCCTTTTTTCTGTTTAGTTCAGAGGAAATCCGTTTGAGGACTAAGCCGCGACAGGCACAGAAACCTGGGGGATAATTCGCCCCGTGAGTGGGATTCGCCAGATCGGGGGTGGCACTAGCGTACCCAGCTAAAACTGGTGCCCCAGTATTACCAGTCTCCATTTGGGGATACCCACTAAATCCCTGGGTCTTCCGTGGCCACCTCAGTTCTAGAGTATGCCACCAAAACAACCCTGAATTGTATTCGGGCTTTAGTGGTCAGGTTCTAGTCTCCCTTTTGTGAGCGGCACATTAGTAGCACCTTTGGATTACATATGTTCACCGGCGATGGCAACTGCTCCCCACCAGATGAGTCGTCTACTTGACTGCTAAACTCATATGTGACGTAATGTATCGAAGGTCCCCTACTCTTACACTGCGTAATGAAGTAATATACAAATTGAAGTACGTGTAGCAGGTGTAAGTGAAAATCTTACGACAAAGTTATACAGGGTGTGCCCAATTTAATTCAGATGCTAATTACAAATGGCTGCTGGCCAGTCCCTTTCAATCAAGGGACCCCTAATAACTTAACTAAGTAATGATGTTTGGGCTTTATATACCAGTTTGGTTTCCCATTCTTTTTTGAAGCTTATACATTGATCAGACAATTTTTTTTCTACTAGCCCCGAAACTCGTTTGTACTGTATTATAAGGGCTAGTGTCCTCTCCCTTAATATTATTACGACCGACAAAGACCGATTCACACCTGCAGTTTATTACCTTCCCGCATTTAGACTTCTTTTGTTAACCTTGTGTTTAAAATTTGTAATTAGAAGGGCGGCCATTGTGTACTGTAATATTTATGATAGTCGTTAGCCAGTTGTGATTCTTGGAAAATTCAGTCCACGCGGTCGAGTATTGTGTCGAGAGGGGTGAGGCAGTCAAGCGATAATCGCAAGCGGGGCAAGACGTGTGTACATTCAATAAGCTATATAGTGACGGACTTTGCGACTTTGAATCGTGCATTACGTTTGTACTGGTTGTTTCCAGTTATATTTGTACCTGTGTTATACGTGTTGTATAGTTCTAATAAATTCCAAGTAATTCCAACGGCATTTAAATTCGAGTCCTGCAACTCGTAACAATAGAAACCACAATAACATCAAATACATTTAACACAACATATAACGAAATTTCAAAAAGCGTTTGTGTATGTATTTTTGTGTTTTGCCTCTGCATATGAAGTTATATTAATAATTTATCAAAATTTATGCATTTGTACATTATGTCCTTCGTCACTTCACTTCCTGGTCACAGACGCAGGAACAGCGCTGATCTTAATTGGGCACATACTGAGACTAGGTCCAATTTTAGGACTTATTTCTTTGTCGTGTGGGATAGCGTTAATCAAATCTTAAAAAAAACATGACGATGTTTTAAGTACTTTTTTCTTAAAGTCAACTTACTTGCTCTGCCTAGGGCTTTGCGTTGAGTGCTACGCTCCTTGCACCAAGGTAAACACGGTCTTTGTCTCTCAGTGTACGGTAAAATATAAAATAACGTAATCGTCCACGTCTTGATATAGAGACACTCTCACACAGTTTCGTATGTAAAAATATAAGGCAGTATAAAAATGTATACAGTAGGCCCACAACGTAAGCGTTACTGACAATGTTTTTTTTATATTACCATGTCAAATTTGGGATTATATTTGTGGCAACTCATTTCTCTGCAGGAACGGAGAAAGATACAATTTCCTGCTGCCGGGCTGCCTGTTGTAAGAGGCGACAAAACAACCACAGCCAGGTGGTAGGTGCCCGACTGGATGGCTACCAACCCTGGTCTAGAGTACGCCGCCAGAACAACTTTGCGTTGTGTTCTGGCAATAGTGACCAGGTTCCAGTCTCCCTTAAGAGAACAGCAGCGCATTTGTAGCCTTTTGTGTTGCTAATGTTGTGAAATTAATAATATACTATAAATAAACAAAAACTATTGTTCGTGCCTACCCCGCAAGGACCTGGCGTGAACTTATGTATATAAACAAAAACTAAAACTTTATCGAGATGTTACTGAACGTGTAGTAAACTTTGAGGCGACCAAAAGCTGCAGTCTATTTTGCTCAAAAATTAAGCAGTGCTATTCAACGTGGTTACGCCGCCAGCCTTTTGCGGTAAGTGACAGTGGCTTAGGACCAATATTTTATCTATAATTACCCCCTTTTTTTATTCAAGTCTAGAATATACTTTATTGCATAACATTAAGATACAATTAAAGAAGTTTAAGTACAGAAGACAATAGGCGGTCTTATCACTAAAACAATTTCTTGCAGACAACCTTAGGATGGATTTGAGAAAAATTGTGTAACATGTACGTTTTGCAATATAAATAGAATAAAAATGTATATGTCGGAGGGAAGATATAAATCAGATAATTATTGATTGGATTTATAACGCACAATATTATTTGTTTACTTTTTAGCTACTTTTGAAATTCTTAATTTAATTTTATATCATTTGTTAAATGTTTCTATAACTTAAAGATCGTTCTAACGTAATAAAAGTTATGAATATTGTAATTTAATAAACGACCAATCAGAGCAGAGCATATGGCATGGAGCGGGGTCAGACGCCCTCTATTAGACTTTAGTAGTATCTACTTCGGTAGACGTAGGAGTTTTTGTGACACATTTGGTTGATGGCCGCAGGTCGAGTTGGACCATGGAGTATTTTAAAAGAAAGTATTGAAGCTGAAAGTATAAGCGGTGCCCTGAACCCACTGCTCGGTCTAAACTATGTTAAAATGTCTTTTTAATCTAAATCAAAAGTGTATAAGCCTATCGTGTTTTATGTTCGCATTTTACCCTGATGACGCCCACTAAACCTGCAATAACTAAAGGAGATGTCGTGAGAACGAGGCCGTTCTGCGACATATATATATATATATATATATATATATATATATAAGATTTTGAAATAGCAAGTATATATCTTATTTTACCTAAAGTCTCAACGAGGTAGGCAACGCATCGGCTCCCCTTGGGTTGCAGATGTCCATGGGCGACGGTAGCCACCTATCACCAGGTGGTCTGTTTGCCAGTTTGCCTACTAGCAAACATAAAAAAAAAACAGATATACACTAAAGTTACATAAGAAAAAAAAGGTAAATAGTACAAAGTCGGTGTTTATCCTACTACATTATCCACGAATATCAAGATGGTAGTGTACAATTTGTAGAGGAAAACGGAACAAATATAATTAAAACGCACAAACACACTCTCTCACTCTCACTCTCTCAATTAAAAGAAACAAATCAACACGCTTATATACATAATTTACATTTACATATGTGTGGAAGATAAAAATAACAGAGATAAGAGAGACAGAAAAAAAAAGACAGACAGTTACAGTGTTTGGTCCTTAGTGGCGTTAATAACATGTTTTTTAAAAGCACCCAGGGAAAGTGCAAATATGTCGATGTTTTCAAAATATATATTATAGTTGTTGACGAGTTGGTACATTGGGGCACAAAATCCTGCGTTAGTACGACAGGAAGTCGTAGAAAAAAAAAGCCGCCCAATTTTAACCGCGCGTCTAAGCACTGTCTTTGGGACGCAAATTATCACATAATATCACAAAAATATACATATATTATATATTGATATAAATAAATAATAATCATAGTAATAATGTATAAATTTACGTAACTATGGGATAGATAAAAATGTTAGTATTGACTTTAGAGGTAATAATCCTTCACAATTCCGTCCAACGCCTGAAGAGACTGGGCACTAGGGTAGTCGTTAAAAATTAAATTATTATAAAAATTATTATATAAATTATATAAAATTATAAAAAAAATCCCAGTGTTTTTTCATTAAAAGGAAGCTTTTTAGGGGGCGTCGCAAGAAATTTAATTTTTAACGACCACCCTACTGGGCACGCCTGATTTTCACAGGTAGCGCATTCCACAGGTACACTGCATGAACTGTAAAAGATTTGTTGTAAAATCGCGAATGATTTACAGGTGTTTCCAGACTTATGTTTTCCGATGACCTGAGGCGATGACTATGGCTAAGGCGTAAATATTTAAAACGCTTTATGACGTAAGGAGGCGCTGTTCTAGTATTTAATTGAAGAATTCTTTTTTATAGTGTAGTATAATTTTTAAAATAATTTTATAATAATATGTTGTAATAAGCTTTGTAAAACATTAAATTTATCTATTGAACACAACTCAAAATTCAGCACGTGAAAACGGCGTCGTTGGCGACGTGGCGGACGGACGCGGCAGCGTCCATATCTTCTACCAAGCAGCACCGTGTAACTACTGCATAGTACAACACTGTAGCATTCGATTAACGCATCTCGCGTCATCATCCATCAATCATTTCCAATCTACGAACACATTTTATACGAAAATGCGAAATTTGATCCACACAAGTCCTTGACTTAGCGAAATGTGAATTTCACGCAACCCTGAACTTCAGTCGAAAAGTTATCTCTAAACGTTCTTTGGGAATACATACCGAAATGTAGCAACTATACTGTTGTACTACTCATATTAAAAATCATTACCTTTAATATTAAAATATAACAACAGCCCATATCTGTCCCACTGCTGGGCTCGGGCCTCCCACGATAGGGGAATGGGCGGTATATCCGCCACGCTTGTCCAAGGCGGCTTGGCAGGTTTGACACATCGGTTATCTCGATGTGCAGGTTACATCACGGTGTTTTCCTTCACTGTTGTCAGCACGTGGTAATTTTAACAATATGCACATTAGGTCAGAAAACACCCTAAGTGATGCATGCGTTCCGGCCAAGATCGAACCAGCGACCTTTGATTTTAGGACGCGTGCGCTAGCCATTACGCTACCATGCATATGCGTATGTGTCAAAAGTATATGTATATACTCTTTTGTTTATTATTAAAGTCAAATTAACAGTGTAGCCTTGGTGAAATCTGTGATTATAAAAGTATATAGTTTTTGACAAGAGACCCTTAATAATGATAAATTATAATTCCGGGGAGAGAGAGGCTGGTGATCAGTCACACAGGATTTTTCCTTCTACTGACACCAGGCTCTCACCATGTTTTAGTCATTTAAAAACTTTTTACCAATTATGTAATGTTATATTGTGAGAGCAAATAAATAAATATTATTATTATTTATTATTATTAATTTAAATTAATTATTATGGTCGAATTTCGGCCATGGCTGACCACTCGTGTTAATAATTATGTGAATGTCAAAATTAATATTGCAAAACAACTGTAATCTATGTTACCTGTCCAACGTGAACGAAGTCACGGGCGAATTCTTGTTATAACATAAAATTCATACAGAATTTTCAATTCTTGAGATATATACATTTTCTTTATTCCTTAATTTTGAGTCCGCTCCCCTAATACTGCTCGTATCATTGTGAAAGCTGTCTTTTGAATGTATGGTTATTATTGAAAGCCTTAGGGGTCTTTGATATGATTTCTGAGGGATGTACGATCAACCAAACTTCTTATACGAATTGAAGCTTTGATTTTATTGGATTACCTTGTCATTCAAATATTTCCTTTGGATTTTGGACCAAATAATATAGATTCTATACATACTCCGTTTTGTTTGCGGATGTCAACTAATTAATTAATCTGAACTAATATTATAAAGCTGAAGGGGTTGTTTGAACGCGTTAATCTCAGGAACCGCTGATATAATTTTAAAAATTCTTTCAGTGTTGAATAGTACATTTATCGAGGAAGGTTATAGGCTATATATCATCATGCTAACTCTAATAGGAGCGGAGCAATAATGAAGAAAGTTTCAAAATCGGGGGGTTTTGAAAAATTCAACGCCGCCGACGTCTAGGCACAGCTAGTTTTATATAGCCATACTAGCTGTCCCGGCAGATGTCGTCCTGCCCGGAAAAGCCTCAATCTATATTAAACAAATAAAAAATAGGAACTGATCGTCGAGGATTGAAAATTTAGGGTTCTATGATTTTTTTAGTGTTGTATCATAAAAAAACTAAAATATTAAAATTAAAATAAAATGGGGTAGACCCCAACATTAACATTTAGAGGGATGAAAAATAGATGTTGTCCGATTCCCAGACCTACCCAGCATGCACAAGAAATTTCATAAGAATCGGTCAAACCGTTTCAGAGGAGTATGGTAACTTACATTGTGACATGAGAATTTTATATATAAGATAACATTCGTATAAGTCGTGGTAGCGTAATGGCTAGCGCACTCGTCCCAAACTCAAAAGCGCGCGGGTTCGATCCTGGCCGGAACGCATGCACTACTTAGTCAGTTGTCTGATCCAATGTGCATATTGTTACAATCACCACGTGCTAATAACGGTGAAGGTAGCATCGTAATGCAACCTACACATCAAGATAATCGGTGTCTCAAACCTGCCAAGTCACCTTGGACAAACGTGGCGGGTATACTGTCCACTTTCTTCTTTAAAATTCGTGGTTTACGTGATTTTGATTAAACTCTTGTTTACTTGTTATTTTTCTCCCTTCCTCTTGGTTATAAACTTCTGCTATTTTGAACTCTTGCTACTTTGATATTTATCTCTGGTCCTTTGAGTGTCAAATTATAGAGAGCCGACTGTATCTCCGAAATGTAACGCGAAAGAATCAATTCAAGATATGAATATAGAAAACTCTTATATCCTTCGCAATTCTCCGATATACAATAATATTGTGCCAAAATATCCTCGACAACTATAATGGGATCCGATTTTGTTGGAGCTATAAAATTATATGTAATACTCGATACAATATTATATAAGCGCCGAAGGCAATTCTACACGTTACATTTGTAGCACTGGGGGCGAAACTTCGTAGGTGTTGCCATAACAACATATTTATTATTTCCATGCTTCATCTGTGGTAAAATCAATTACATGAATATACAAGTATAATCGGTGGTCTTGTTGCCCATGGCAATTCTTCCAGATTATCTTTGGATGGAGTATCAGAGTTGCTAAACCAGCACTCGTAATACAATATTTTTAAATAATAATATATACCATCCGCATGGAATAGTTAAAAAAAGTAAGTTAAAACAACCCCGATTTTGAAACATTCTTCATTGGTGCTCCACTCCTATTGGTCTTAGCGTGATGATATAGCTTTTCTTGATAAATGTGATATCTAACAATGAAAGAATTTTTCAAATCAGACTAGTAGTTCCTGAGATTAGCGCGTTCAAACAAACAACTCTTCAGCTTTTTTCACAGTTTTCGTTGCCATACTCCTCCGAAACGGCTTGACCGATTTTGATGAAATTTTTTGTGCTTATCCGGTATCTAAGAGAATCGGCCAACATCTATTTTTCATCCCCCTAAATGTTAGTCCACCCCTAAATTTTTTTTTAATTTTTTAGACGAAATTTTTAATTTCTATTTTTTTATGATACAACATACAAAAATACATACAACCCTAGATTTTCAACCCTCTACGATCAACCCCGTATTTTTTACCGGGCAGGACGACGTCTGCCGGGACAGCTAGTATTGTATAAGATTGTATAAAAATGCACTATGATTTATAAAATGTTTAAGTGCAGGTCATAAATTTAATCCAGTCGATTGCACTAAAACGGTTCACACGGTAACTTAATGGAGAGTTAATATAAAAAAATTATTAACTATAAATTTACGTAACGGTCTATTATTTTCAAGGAATTGTATTTTTCTTTCGTGAAACTGAGTATTCTATTATACGTCGTTTTGGCCTATTTTGGACATAGTTTAGAAATGCAATGTCCATACAAATATGTAAAAACTTGCCATCATCGTCGCCACTGTAACCGTCGAAGGCGGGATGCGTGCGAAGTATAAGGTAGTTATTAGCACAATGAAGTGAGACTAGAATTACGTCTGACACATACGAGCTCGTACATTTGTCCCGTACAAAATCAATTTGTACTGATACGGTGTAAAATTTAAAATTTAATACTTCAAATATTTTCTTGCGCTACTACTCATGTACTACTCAAATATAAGAGGAAGGACGGAACAAGGATTGTGCTACAATAGTACAATAACGCCTCTACGAATATTCTCATGATAAGTAAGACTGCTAGTTAAATAAGGTGACCGAGGTCGATCACATCCGATTCTTAACGAACATTCCGAACTAGAAGTGTTGTAAAGGACAAAGGAGAGAAAGACGCTCACCGCCTCACCAGTCTCAACGCTTCAAATGTACTGCCACGGTACAAACCATACAAATCTCCTCGCCTCATTTGAAGTGGTACATTGTACTGGTTTAGTACAAAATGTCATGTTATTCTTACAAACACGGTTTAAAATCATGTCCTACTCAACTCTTAGTATTGTTTTTAGATTTTTAATTGTTAATTGAAACTAAAAAAATTTGTAGCAGATCACTGCAAGAAGAAAGAAAGAAATAAAAAATATTTATTTTCAATTTCACTGCTAACGGGGAGCATACCCAGAAGGTTGGCTGCATTACCGTGCTAAATGGCGATGCTTATTTGCTGTAAAATATGGTTTTAAAGAAACTCTTTGTCGGCGGACCGCACGAGCCTAAAGACTGTCCTAGATGACCTAAGCATTAGCACAAAAATCACTAAATAAACTCTTACTTGAGTGAACTGGTTATGAACTGAACTGAGAAATACATAACATGGTTATGATACAATGTATTGCAAACTATATTGTGTTTAATTAGGAGACAGCGCCATCTAGTTTGTACTAGTAAAACTATAGAATTAATATGCGCTGTCTCGACAAGACTAAACACCAAACGGTAGAAATATGTAACTTTTTCCTAAGCCTCCATATTTTCGCCGTTTGACGTCTTCAGCTGAAGCGGCGGCGTTGCTAACCCCTGTCCCGGTCATTGGAAGATGTAACGCCGCCAGCGTGTCAACACAGGTCGCATCCTTCTTGTAAGGAACGAGTGACTTTCCGTCCGGTCTCTTGCCATCGTCACGCACCAGGCCATTCGGTTCTAGAATGGAAGGGATAATTATATACTGTAAGTAATTAATAATAATAAATAAATCGGCAAACAAGCACACACACTGTATATCCCCAAATTAAGTAAGATATGTTTGTGTTGTGGGTAATACCACGGACAACTCTGGGGCCGATCCCAGACACCCAGACCATAGCAAATAACGGAGAAAATTCGTTTCCGAAATTTACAATACCAGAAATCGAACCCGGAGTCTCTGCATTGCACTGAGGTAAGCTGGCAAAGGCTTAGCCCACTCAACCACAGAGGCCGTCTAAGTCTGAGTGAGTCGTTTATTACATCACAACTTGCCTACTAACTTAACTTCTATCCGTGCAGGTACGGAGAAATAATACAATTTCCTGCGGCCGGGCGGCCTGTCGTAAGAGGCAACAAAACAACCCACAGCCAGGTGGTAGGGTATTTGCCCGACGAATGGCTACCACCCCTGGTCTAGAGTATGTCGCTATAACAGTCTCCCTTAAGAGAGCAGCAGCGCATTTGTAGCACCTTTGGTGTTACAAATGTCCATAGGCGATGGTTACCGCTTTCCATCAAATGGGTCTTCTGCCTGTCTGCTGAACTCCTGCAATAAAAAATTTAAAAAAACAAAAAATCTTTGTATAGTAAACATTTTAGTAAATTTAATAACAAAATGCTACTAGATTTATTTTTAACCGACTTCCAACTGAAAAAGGTTCTCAATTGGACTGAATCTTTTTATTGTAATTTTTTTACGCGAATTCTCCGTCAATTGTGTACCGATTTTTTTTTATTCGAAAGAGTATATTCCTGAAGTGGTCCCATTGTCACCAAGTCAGGATCTGATGAGTGGGTCCCAGGGAAATTGAAAGCAACCCTTGTTGAAGAGCGCTGAGCGTCTACACTTTTTGAAAGGCAAACTTGTATACGAGTACCAGTAATACAATACCTATAGGGGCTTTATATAATATTTCTAAGGTTATTCAGAAAGAAAGAAAGATTTTTTTAATAATAATTATTTATTCAGAACCACATAATATACACCAATACGTACTTATAAATAAGATAATACAATTAAAATGAAGTTCTGAATCGGTCCTAACTCAGCATGATGCTGGTTGGCTCAACCAGCGCTGGTCTTCCGTTAGGGCCGTTCAAGTGACTCACGGATAGACAAAACGAAACAAACACAAAACAAATAATATGAATATTGAACTATTGCAAACAAATACATAAAAAACTACATCATTAATATAAACCAAAAATATAATATATTCAAATATAACCAAATAGACAGGCGGACGGTTTCATGGAAAGTGGCTATCGTCACCTGTTGTAATAAGAGTCTTCTTATTCAACAGTACCAGATACAATCATATGAAAATGAAAAATGAAAATAATGAAAATGTAAATATTTATTTCTTAGGAAACACGTGCACAATTTATAGACAGTTGCTGAAATCTTCTTTTAAGCAAAATTTACTTGTACCAAAAGATCCCGCTCTTCCATTACTTAAATATTACATTGTTTTTTAAAATTTTATGAAATATTTTCATGCTATAACATTGATATTGTAAATTATTTAAATATAAATTACATACCTGGATTAATTGAATATAGTATTTATTACTGATATTTACTATATTCTGATATTCACTGATTCCAACGTTACCCAAGAGATGCAGTTTAAAATAGAAAACCATCGCAGCGGCTGTCATTTTCAACATTGCAATTTTCTTCTTCATGTTTCTATATTTTACAAACGTAACATTTATTAAAATGTTGGCAGTATTGTTTCTTGTCCTCGTGCAAGCAAAAGTCGACTTTAAGTCGACCAACATTTACATACCGCGACTGTAGAACTATTGTCCAATATAATAGATATTTAAAAAATAAAATCTCATCATAATATCCTTCAAGTACCCAAAACAAAGAAACCTCGCAACAACGAAGTATGACGATTATGAAAACTAATACCTATGCACTTGACTATCAAGAAATACGTAACTTGATAGGCATTCAAATGTTAAATGGACCTACTTATGCAAACAGAACCAATCCACAAACATGCCAAAATTGGGTTAAAGATGCAGAAGGCTTTCAAAATGCACCTTCTATCGACTCAATGAGAATCATAACGATCTGACAACATTTACAGAATAAAACATTTTTATCAAAAAGTAGCAATCCCACAAAACACCAAGAGTATAATAAATTAACAAGATCCATGACCTATGGTAATCCAAAAACCTACAAGGTTTACTTGAATATATACGACAAAATATAATATACAATATTCAATAAAAAAAACCAAAATATATATACTTGTCTGCAAAATTTTAATAAAAACGGCTTTTTCTCAAAACTGTCAGTATGTGGGTTGGTTCCATTTTGCATAAATATGTCCAAATGATAACATTTCAAATACGGAATGTTAGTGTTGTACCGCATTCGTGTTGGAATGCGTTTTTTCCGATTTTTATCCGTAACGCATATTTTCCGTCACTAATTTTCTCTGTAGTATTTTGTAGCTTGTAGTCAGTACGACACCGTATTCCGAGAGCGCTGCATGACTACGCCGCTCCGTGGCAGACGCGAAAACTTGCCAAAAGTTATTACAATATATTACTATTTACCCCATAAATAAGTGCTATATAATTGACTATTGCACTTTATAAAATCATTAATAATTTTGATTCATATAACTGAAGTTGTTAAATTGTTATTTTAATTTTAAAATATTATTCTCTTGTTTATATACAGAAATTATTAATGCATTATTTGAGATGAAGTTTTCCAATAAATATAGTGATTTTATGAAGTGTATAAAATGTTTTTGTGTTACATAAAAACGATTGCAAGGTTTGATTAAAAATTGTGCAGCGAATGATTATGAAATTGCGATATTTGCAAAGATTGTAAATTAAATTTTTAATTCAAAGTGAAACATTTATCTATTTATTTTCAAAATATTTACAAATAATATAATTAGATTATAAATTAAACTATACTATAAAATTTTAATGTATGTGTTGTATGGTGCAATACTTTTAAATATAAGTAGTGAAACTATATTTCATAATAATTCTCTTTGTGAAAAAAGCATCATTTTTTTTGCAAGGATCAAAAATATATTTGATTATTTTTTGTGTGAATAAATGTTCTATAAAATTAAAAATAAGTGACTACAAATAATTATGGTTTATTTATGAAATGAGTGTCATTTTTGTTTATATATAGTCATAAAATTATTTAATGTGAACATATTTTGAGTGTCATACCAATGTGATTTTGAATGGTACTTTAATAAATAATTACAGTTTTGTGCTTCATTAGAGCATTTTTGAATGGTTGCCAACGGCAGGAGGTAAGTGAAAATGTTAAATAGTTTTGAATGTTTGAATGTTATGATCGTTTGACAATCTCCTGTAATTTTATGGTTGCCTGGTTACTATAATTTATTTACAATATAAAAAAGAAAAATATCTTTTTTATTATATTATGGATCTCGAACAGCAATGTTAATTTATTATATATTTTTTAATTATGGCTTTACACGATTTTTATATGTATCCAGTGTCAATTCTTCATTAATATTCGAATTTTAAAATAATCTCCAATCAGATAGGTACCAAGTAAGTTTAATTGTTAAAAAGCGTTAAATAACTAGAAATTATTGGATTAATATAAAATTACGAGATTTGCAACACCAAAAGTGCTACAAATGCGCTGTTGCTCTGTTAGGGAGACTGGAACCTGGTCACTAATGCCGGAAAACAACTCAAAGCTGTTATGGCGACATACTCTAGACCAGGGGTGATAACCATCCTGTCGAACAAATGCCCATCACCTGACTATGGGTTGTTTTGTAGCCTCTTACGAAAAGCCGCCCGGCCGCAGGAAATTGTATTCTTTATCCTTTCCTGCACAGATAGTATAATAATTGTATACATTTTCAAAGAGTTTATCTGCCGTGTGTTTTAACTACTCGACCGTTTTCAAGTTAATGCAATTTTGTATGGAAATAACTTAACGCCCTGTCATGAAGCATAAATCCTTCATACAACTTGAACGTGATCAGGTATTAAAAAAACTACACACTATACAGAATCTTCCTTTGAAACAGGAATATCCAAGCCCAGCAGTGGGATCTTCGTGGACTATTACGTAAATTTCTGTCGCAGTTTCCTAGGAAAATTTTAAAATTTCCTCTCAAACATCCTATTTACCATTTTATCTTTCCGCTTAAGCAAAACTGTTAGGATTAAGTTACCAAGTAATACTATTAAGTTAGTAGAGCTTTGAATACCAATAGTTCTTATGAAGAGGTAAAATTATATAGGGAAGCCACACGCCTGTAACTGAGATTATTTAAACATTATATTCATCAAAACCATTTAGAACTGTTTTTTACATTAACAACATTTTGACAACGCGCCTGGTGTTGCAGACATCCATAGGTAACTATTTTCCAGCAAGTTGGCTGCAAGCCTGTATTTTCTGCCTGTAAGCCTGTATCTTTAAAATCCTTGTGATTTGAAAGTCACAGAAACGAAAAAGCGACACTAAAAGAAGCTAGACGCATAAATCTATAGAACTAAGCCTGCAAAAGAATGAGATAGAATACATTATATTTCATAATTCATAAACACTATTCTCATACATATATATAAAGTTGAAAATGTTTTGAAGTTTTTCGTTAATACTTCAAATATCATGTTTAAAAACTTAAATATATTATAACGATATAATATATGAAATGTGACGTCACAATATTTAGAATCTTTCCCACCCCTTGTCGCACTTTGCTACACTTCTACTGCGTTTAAACTGGACACACACACACATTTTATTTTAGAGGGTCGTTTATTAGTAAGCAGTTACCATCGCCTATAGACATTTGCAACACCAAAGGTACTAACAATGTACTGCCACTCTCTATAGGGAGACTAAAACCTGGCCACTAAAGCCCGGAACACAACTTAAGGGTTGTTATAGCGGCATACTGTAGACTAGAGGCCATCCAGACAGGTAAATATCCTACCTACCTAGGAAATACATGCCTGCTTTTAGCAATAGAATACGGAAATGACCTCAATTGCAATAATCAAAGATGACTTCAGACGTAATTTCTCACTAGTAGTGTAGTACCTCAAGAAACATTTCATAAGTGGAGCAAGATAAAAAAAAAAAAAATTATTGCATGTGTCCAGCAGATAAGCAGACAGCCCAGCTGATGGAAAGCGGTTACCATCGCTTATGGAGATTTGTAACACTAGTGTGAGCACTTTACCTTGTACTGACAACTCTGAACGCTAGTTTTCTCTTGGGTTTTTTAAAATTAAACTAGCATTATAATTATTAAATATAAAAGTGAAATTAAGTACAACCAAGTTTTATTTAAGATATCACAACTAGAATCTTTTTATTAAATATGCCATCTCTGCAAAATATTCCCTCTACGAGTTCTGAGCAACTCGTAGTCTATGAGTTTATAACTTTTTAATCTAAAACGTGGCGTACGACGTAAAACGTATTTCATTAGGTTCTCTTCTGTGCGAGCAACTACTGTTTGCAGCCTTAAACTGCATTAAGACACGATAAAGTTATATGAAAGGGACTTCATTCAATCTGAATTTTAAATGTACGTAGTTTAATACAAAAGCTTTATTATTATAATATACTATAGTATTTATTGTAGTTGTTATTTATTATAAGTTTTGTTAAACTTTACCTACCGCTACAAAAAAAATATTTATGGGGTAAATAAATGCTTTTCTGGTTAGGACTTTCGATTTTTGAAGTGATATCTTCTTACGGGAGGGTAAACCGCTTCGTTACGTAACGCGTTACGATGTCAGTCTGTCTGGCTTCCCTTTCTCTCACGCATACGGCAGCGGTAGGCAAGGTCCTCCTCTCTCACTCTAACCCAAAGCGCTAGCCATATCTCGGTACCTAATTAGATTAAATAATTATACTAATAATGTACATAACACAACATTCTAACGTACATATTCAAGAATTGTAACTAAAAATAAAATATATTTTATAATCAATAAAAGATTTTATTAATAAATAGCCTTTCCTTGCAATTGATTTGTTTTTTTTATTTGAATCTTTTTTAGATCTAGCCTTAACGCTAACATAGACGACAGGGTTCTTCTTTAGAGCTCTTTTGAGTGATATATATACATAACACACAAATAATCACATACTTACAGACACCCTCCCAAACACACATTCACACACACACACACACACACACACACACACACACACACACACACACACACACACACACAAACACGCACACGCACACTTACACGCACACACGCACACGCGCACACACACACACGCACGCACACACACACACACACACACACACACACACACACACAAGCGCGCGCGCACACACACACACACACACACACACACACACACACACACACACACACACACACACACGCACACACACACACACGCACGCACACGCACACGTACACGCACACGTACACGCACACGCACACGCACACGCACACGCACACGCACACGCACACGCACACGCACACGCACACCACGCACGCACGCACGCACACACACACACACACACACACACACACACACACACACACACACACACACACACACACACACACACACACACACACACACACACACATACATACATACACAAACTCTTTTAGAAATTTCGTTAAATGTTGTGTTAAATGTATTTCATGTTTTTGTGTTTTTTACATGAAGGAAGAGGACAATAGCCCTTACATTACAGTACAAACTAGTTTAGGGGCTAGTAGAATCAAAAACATACTGTCTGATTAATGTATAAGTTGCAAATAAATAACTAAAATTTAAAAATGGCATCTTCTATTGAGGAACATATACAATGTAAACTCCATGTAACGTCACTCACTTAACGACAAACTCTCTTAAGCGTCGGTTTGGCTTTAGTTGGTTCAGCTTGTTTTTCATACAATGATACACTCTATGTAGTATTACACCCACTCTCAATAACGACAGCAATTAAGTACTAAAAATTACCTTTTTAAGTTACCAAAATTAGTAAACACTGCGCAGCTGTGTGTGTACATTCTTTAATCGCTTTATTTTTCTAATCCGTAATATAGTCGACCATACCAAAATTTGTAAGTACTTCCTTTAACAACAAGATATGAATAAGTAAAAAAATACAACAAGATCACTGGTGCAGCAAAAAACGTCAGACAAAAATAGCCGAATTTTCTCCATTTAACGAGAACTCTCTATAGCGCTATAAAGTGCACAGTCCCTTCAGTTTGTTATATAGAGTTTATACTATTTTTACATATATACAAACCTGTATTTTCTGGTTAGGATTCAAACCCGCGTCCCTTCAGTTTAGGACACGAGCACGTTAACTACTAAGCTACCGCATTGTTCAAAGATTAATTAGCACCTTTTCAGCCTCAGATCCGCATGAAACATTTTCAGACCAACTTTCAGAGTCATATCACGTACTCGCCAAGGACAGTGTCATTATCCTTCGTACAACGTTAAGGCTGAACTATCTAGACTTTACTAGGCTTCAGAAGCAGGGTGCCCTTTACTATAAGTAATTTAATTTTTCCAATTGCTCAAATTTACCAAAAAGAAATATTATACGTCTACCGTCAGCAATTTGGAATACATCTTTCGCCTATTAATTGCTTTTTATTGAAGTGAAACTTCTTTATGAGACATTTTTCGGTCACGGTCGACTCGATCGTGGTAGGGGCTTTGTTTATTTAATCAATTTCTGTAAAGTTGCATATAGTAGATCATTTTTCGAAAAATAAGGTCATAAAGAAGTTTCACTTCTTACGTGTGTACACTAATATACGCACACATATTTGTGTTTGTTTGGTTGTTTATTCTTCTAAGTTGATCAGAGATCACCACTGTCATGTTATGCCACAGAGGTTTGCTATGATTATATTTATGACTCTCTCCTGACTCCAATTAGGCGTGTCATAAAACAAGTACAAGATTATAAATTCTAAAAACAAATTAAACAAAAGAAGTTCAAATGCGGGAAAGGTAATAAACAGCGCTTTATGACAGGCAGTGCATTCCCCTTTGTCGGCATGTAACAGTATTATATATTATGTAAGTCCAGAATATTATATAATTGTGTGATATATGTGTGAGTTTTTGCATACAAGTGTGTGTTATTTAATACATCCATAATGTAATACACTAAGCAATACATTACGAAACAAAGACAGTACCAACTGTCGACTCGATATAAAGTAAACTCCCACCATTATCGGCCTGGATACATCTTTGAATCGAATTCGGGGGCCATTAGTCGGTTTATCCAAGTCGTTACACGTTTACGATCAACGCATTGTGTGATATTGACTAAACTGAGATGTAAATCTGCGTATTGGTTTGGTTTATAGCCGCTTCATGCTTCATGGCAAGTGTGTTACGTCTTGTATTTTTCACATCTGCATTACTTAAGTAGAACTTAAGTATAAGTTGCAGGACTCGAAGTTACTATAGAGTATTAGAACTATACAAACACGTATAACACAGGTACAAATATAACTGAACACAATCAGTCCAAACTGCACGATTCAATAACACGCGCAAAGTCCGTCACTAAATAGATTATCGAATCGCTTGTAGTTATCGTTTGACTGCCTCATCCCTCCATAGGGGTATTGATTTATATCCACAGCCAGGTGGGAGGGTATTTGCCCGACTGGATTGCTACCATCCCTGGTCTAAAGTATGTCGCCATAGCAACCTTGAGTTGTGTTTCAGCATTAGTGACTAGGTTCCAGTCTCCCTTAAGAGTGCAGCAGCGCATTTGTAGCACCTTTGGTGTTGCAAATGTCCATATCTGCCTATCTGCTGAACTCCTGCAATACAATAAACAGTAGACTGTTTTTCTAATCACAAATTTTAAACACAAAGTAAACAAAAGAAGTCAAAATGCCCAAAAAGGTAATAAAATGTATTTATACAGAAAATGTGCAGGTGTGAATTTGCTTTTGTCGGCACCTCGGTCGTAACAATACAGTGTAACCTGTATTAACGCCTGCTCTATATACAACAGGTACGTACTTCGTCATTTGTAACAACAAGTTGTGAATATACATGTTTCTGTTTGTTTGTTTGTTGTCCTCAGAGTAATGAGGCCAAACTTGATGTCGAAATAGGTTCAATTTTCAACTGCGCTTGTCAAACTGGACGCAAACTTTGCGAACTTGTATTGAACTCAGATATCGGCGAAGTTGCGGTAACACTTTGAGAAACTTGTCAAACTTGTGAGCGCTCTAATATTATCTTTGATATAGGTTAATGAAAAATGGCAATAATAAATTATCTGTAGACAATCACACACATTGCATAACGCTAAGCTAACCAAGTTACCAAGTAACAAGTAACCAACGGACATCATACAAACTACATCCATTTCCATACAATCAAACACTTGATCACTGACCATTATTTATCCATTAAATAAAATTTGTTTTAGTAAATCGAATTATATTATTATTCATATGTAAGTATATATACATATAATAAAATTGTAGAGGTCAAATTTCTGTACAATGAAAAAAAATGCTAAAAACTGAGTCAGGGAGATGTAATAAGTGAAATAGAACTAATTTTGATTTTTTTAAACTTTTTGTTTCTCTGTTTGTCTGTCTGTTTGTACCGGCTAATCTCCGAAACGACAGGACCGATTTACATGAAATTTTGTATGGTGGTAGCTTATATCCCTGGTCAACATATAGGATAGTTTTGATCCTGAAAAATTAAAGAGTTCCCGTGGGAGAGTTAAAAAACCGCACCAGGCGGGCAGAAGTTATCGTTTATATGGCAAAACGTTTGCCGGGTCAGCTAGTATTATTAAAATCTATTTAATTAGGTATGTCTATATTAGTTTATTATTGCAATTATTTTGTTTTTTCTTTAATTACGATTAAATTACTTTCATTTTAGTTAAACCATATTATTTATTTTTTCTAGTAATATCTCCTTGGATACCGGCCTGCCTTGCCTGGAAGAGATCGCTGTAAGCGATAAGGCCGCCCAATATTCTATTGGAATTGTATTTATATTAAATACTAGCTGTCCCGGCAGACGTCGTTCTGCCCGGAAAAGCTTCAATCGATATGCCGATAGCAGCGCCACCTACCGGGTCCAACCCGTGAACAAAACTACATCGTGACATAACCATATCTTAATACTTCCGCGACTTCGTCCGCGCGGTGCGGTTTTAACGATCCCACGGGAACTATTTAATTTTTCGGGATCAAAAGTATTCTATATGTTGACCAGGGGTATGAGCTACCACCATACAAAATTTCATTTAAATCGGTCCATTCGTTTCGGAGATTAGAAAAAAATCTTAATTAGTTCTATTTCACTTCTTACATCCCCCTGACTCGGTTTTTAGCATTTTTTTTCATTGTACAGAAATTCGACCTCCACAATTTTATTATATGTATAGATATCGGTTAAAGTAAATGGTGATCAATAAAGAGTTTTCATTCATCCAACGGACTACCTGTGGCCGATTCCAGACACCCAGACCAGAACATATAACAGAAAGTTTGTTTCCGAGATTTACCATGCTAGGAATCAACCCGGAGTCTCTGCGCAACATTAAAAATAAATAATTACACTTAAACTACCATAAATTAGAAGGAAAATTATGCAGTACTTCCATAAGGTTTCACGACTAAGGCCCATAATTAAAACTACAATTTAACGGTTTTAAGCGCGGAATTTCATTTGATTTCTATTTTTGTTACGACAAATTTTTGTGATCTTAGAAAAGCTGAAGCCTCCAAGACGGCTGGACGGATTTGGCTAATTTTGGTTTTAAATTATTTGTGGAAGTCCACGGTGTTGGAAATCGAATCAATTCGATATTTGTGTTACAATGCACATCACTATTATACGTAGACATCACTTACAAAAATGGCTTCCTAGAGAAAATTGTGTTCACTTAAGTATATACATACATACATACATACATAACTTCACGCCAGGTCCCTTGCGGTGTAGGCACGAACAACAGAGCGCCATACAGGCTTATTCTACACACCTCACTTGCTTCTTTGAGATTCATAGTTCTTGTCATGCACGCTCGTCTGTTCTTAAGGCTTCTGACATCACCTTCCGCTAGTACATGATCAATATATTATGTAAGTAAGATAATTATATATTATTATATATATAATAGTTAATTGAGTTCATTCTTTCATTGATCCACTAAGGACCTCCAAAGGTTTAAAAGGTGAGTAAATATAAAAAGATGCTTTGAATATAGCAAAAACAACAATTTCGCTTTCCCTTAGAAACTCTTCCCACCTGTCAAACATTTGATGTTCTTCTGTGGTTTCAAAATCAATTACATTTAAAAGTCGTTCAGAAATCAAATTATATTCGTAAAGAAAAAAATATAATTTTCTTTAATTTAAACTTTCCCGCGCACCAAACGTCCTTAAACGCACAGCGTATTGACAGCTGACGTTTACGATCGATGAAAAAGATAACCTAATAAGCATCTCGTGATTGTAAAGATAAAACAATAACTTATAATATTAATTCCATTGTTTATTAAAGTATTGTATAGTATAATTGTGATTAGGAACAGACATTGTAAATGATAACATTAAATGTCGTTTCTTTATTTACAGGTATGTGAGTTTTTCTAGCGTGCTAAGTAGATTTTTTATTTCGTGTATTCAAACAATAAATCTTTATTTACAGAGAAACTCAATTGTGTTTGACTGTGTCGTCCTAATCTCGAAAATATTAGAAAATATCTTATATATTTAAAAGGGAAGTGTTTTTTATATTTTTGGTTTTAAATGACAAACTTTTGATGTTCGTCCTGTCGTTCAGAAATCAAGAGTTTTTATTGATTGATCAGAGGCGGTACGAAGTTTGCGGGTAAACTAGTACTAGATAGATAGATAACACTTTATTGTACACCATTACAGAAAACACAGATGAACTTATAGCCTAAAAATATTCTAAACTAGAGTTTACCCCGCGGCTGCGCCGCGGGTTAACCTCTAGTGCGTCTCTTGTTTAAAGAGCAAGTGCTACAGGTTATATTATATTACATTTTTATGTATTTGCCCACGGAAGATTCACTTCATTTTATATCGCTAATTATATATACCATCCCCCGTCTATCTGTCAACAAAATAAATTACAAAACTTGACCAAAAAGGTCAAATAGGCCAAAATGACCAAAAAGGTCAAAATGATCAATAAGGCCAAAATTACCAAATAGGCCAAAATTACCAAATAGGCCAAAATTACCAAATAGGCCAAAATGACCAAATAGGCCAAAATGACCAAATAGGCCAAAATGATCAAAAAGGCCAAAATGACCAAATAGACCAAAAAGGCCAAAATGACCAAAAAGGTCAAAATTACCAAATAGGCCAAAATGACCAAAAAGGAAAAATTACCAAATAGGCCAAAATAATCAAAAAGGCCAAAATGACCAAATAGGCCAAAAGGACCAAATAGGCCGAAATGACCGAATAGGCCAAAATGATCAAAAAGGCCAAAATGACCAAAAAGGCCAAAATGACCGAATAGGCCAAAATGGCCGAATAGGCAAAAACGACCAACAAGGCCAAAATGACCAAAAAGGCCAAAATGACCGACATGGCTAAAAGGAGTAAAAAGGCTAAAATAGCCAAAATTACCAAAAAGGCCAAAATGACAATTATCCCTTGTCCACCCTCAGTATTTAATTTACATACGTACCGAATTTCAGCCAACTCGGCCCATTAGTTCTTCCGTAAAAGCATAACAAACAGAAAGACAAATATATTTTTATCCCGGAAACTATCCCAATTTCGGGATAAAAAGTATCCTATGTTCATTCTCGGTATCGAAAACATATATATACTGAGTTTCAGCCAAATCGGTCCAGTAGTTTTTACGTGAAAACGGAACAGACAGACAGACAGACAGAGTCACTTTCGCATTTATAATATTAACTAGAGTTTACCCCGCGGCTGCGCCGCGGGTTAACCTCTAGTGCGTGTCTCTTGTTTAAAGAGCAAGTGCTACAGGTTATATTATATTACATTTTTATGTATTTGCCCACGCAAGATTCACTTCATTTTATATCGCTAATTATATATACTATTCCCCGTCTATCTGTCAACAAAATAAATTACAAAACTTGACCAAAAAGGCCAAAATGGTCTAAATGACCAAAAGACCACAGTGACCGACATGGCTAAAATGACGGAATAGGCAAAAACGACCAAAAAGGCCAAAATAATCAAAATGGTCAAAATAACCAAAGAGGCCAAAATGACCAAAAAGGCCAAAATGACCAAATTGGCCAAAATGACCAAATAGGTCAAAATGACCAAATAGGCCAAAATGACCAAAAAGGTCAAAATGATCAATAAGGCCAAAATTACGAAATAGGCCAAAATGACCAAATAGGCCAAAATTACCAAATGGGCCAAAATGACCAAATAGGCCAAAATGACCAAAAAGGTCAAAATGACCAAATAGGCCAAAATGACCAAAAAGGCCAAAATGACCAAAAAGGTCAAAATGACCAAATAGGCCAAAATGACCAAAAAGGTCAAAATGATCAATAAGGCCAAAATTACGAAATAAGCCAAAATGACCAAATAGGCCAAAATTACCAAATAGGCCAAAATGACCAAATAGGCCAAAATGACTAAAAAGGTCAAAATGACCAAATAGGCCAAAATAACCAAAAAGGCCAAAATGACCAAAAAGGTCAAAATGACCAAATAGGCCAAAATGACCAAAAAGGTCAAAATGATCAATAAGGCCAAAATTACGAAATAGGCCAAAATGACCAAATAGGCCAAAATTACCAAATAGGCCAAAATGACCAAATAGGCCAAAATGACCAAAAAGGTCAAAATGATCAAAAAGGCCAAAATGACCAAATAGGCCAAAATGACCAAATAGGCCAAAATGACCAAATAGGCCAAAATGGTCAAAAAGGCCAAAATGACCAAATAGACCAAAATGACCAAATAGGCCAAAATTACCAAATAGGCCAAAATGGCCAAATAGGCCAAAATGATCAAAAAGGCCAAAATGATCAAAAAGGCCAAAATGACCAAATAGACCAAAATGACCAAAAAGGCCAAAATGACCAAATAGGCCAAAATGACCAAAAAGGAAAAATTACCAAATAGGCCAAAATTACCAAAAAGGAAAAATGACCAAAAAGGCCAAAATGACCAAATAGGCCAAAATTACCAAAAAGGCCAAAATGAAAATTATCCCTTGTCCATCCTCAGTATTTAATTTACATACGTGCCGAATTTCAGCCAAATCGGTCCAGTAGTTTTTCCGTAAAAGCATAACAAACAAACAGACAAATATCATTTTATCCCGGAAACTATCCCATTTTTCGGGATAAAAAGTATCCTATGTTCATCCTCGGTATCGAAAATATATATATACTGAGTTTCAGCCAAATCGGTCCAGTAGTTTTTACGTGAAAACGGAACAGACAGACAGACAGACAGACAGACAGACAGACAGACAGACAGACAGACAGACAGACAGAGTTACTTTCGCATTTATAATATTAATAGGGATGTGCACAATGGGCGGTCTTACCGCTAAGAAGCGATCTCTTCCAGACCACCCGAGGCAGGAATAAAAACATATTAAACTGGTCAAAGGTGGTATACATAAATATTAGAGGATATGTAGCTACTTACATATATTATATTTATTTTAAAAATAAGATTCCTGTTCTTTTGTGTTGTTGATATGTAAAATATTAGATTTTATTGTAACATCTGTAGGCATCCCTATTTACTACGTCCTCAATCCTTTGGTCCTTTTTAACGGTTTTAGAACACAGCATGTTTATACGGTTAAAATGGGTTTAATAACGGTTAAGAGAAAACCGCACTTTCTAATCTCCTACTGAGGTCTGAGCTTAAAGGATCCAAACCAACTTTTTTCATTACATGGAAGTTAAATATTAAGTTTTGCGCCAACGGTCTATTTTTAAGCTTTAAAGCGAAATAGGTATTTTTTTCTATTGCATAAGTGCAGCCGCGGACTGGCGGCGCGCACCTGATAGAAAGCGGTTACGTTACGTTATAATACGGCCGGCGTAACTTGGCGAATGTGAACATAGGCTCTGCGAACTTTAGCGCATGTAAACTCGTGAAGAAAATAAACTGACCAACTAGTACAAAGCAATGAAAAAATACAGGGATGAAGGGCGACCAATTGTATCCACTAACGAGTCGTATGCCCACTCATCACACGAGTGTACATGCTCTAAAGTTCGCAGAGCCTATGTTCACATTTACCAAGTTACGCCGGCTGTATTATACTGTCGTAAGAGGCGAAAAAACAACCCATAGCCAGGTGGTAAGTTAATTGCCCGACCTGATGGCTACCATCCCTGGTCTTGAGTATGCTGTCATAACAACCTTGAGTTGTGTTCCGGCATTAGTGACAAGGTCCAGTCTCCCTTAAGAGAGCAGCAGCGCATTTGTAGCACCTTTGGTGTTGCAAATGTCCGTAGGCGATGGTGACCGCTTTCCATCAAGTGGGTCGTCTGCTTATCTGCTCCTTCAATAAAAAATAATAAGCGTTGCCTATGAACATTTTTAACACTAAATACGCTACGAATGCTACTCTCAAGGGAGACTGGAACCTGACCACTAATGCGAGAACATTACTTTTTTTAATAAATTGAGTAGGTCCACGTTTCACCAACATTATGACTGATGTTAGATGCAGATGCAGTCAGAGATGGAGCACGCTTATCTAGAAAATAGACTGGAGGACTTGGAAGACTTGGAAGGCTCTTAAATTATATGTTTCAAGAAAAACAGTCGACAATAAGCTCAAGGTTGTTACAGTGGCATACTCTAGACCAGGGGTGGTAATCATCCAGACAGGAAAATCCCCTAGCACCTGGCTGCGGGTTGTTTTGTCACGTCTTCCGACAGGCCGTCCGGCCGCAGAAAATCTCTCTCAGATCCGTTAAAAATAAAGTCACATATTATAAATACGTAATCGATTATCATAATCAATTTCTGTCCATGAATTTCATCAATTAATAATTTATGAAACACACACAATTAATTCATTTAACTATACTAACCACGATTATAAAAATATATTGTTGCAAGCCGATTGGTGGTGCCAGGGTAAAATTTCAGGTCCTTCCCCACCTCCCACCACTTGGCGGCGGTTGTACTTTGTATTGCCCTACCTCCTGGACTGGTGCGGCCTTCGATAATATAGCTCAAGAGCAGTGGACGGCAGGACAATCAGAACAATCGTTGCATCCGATTGATGATATGGGAAGGAAAATCAAGCCACTAACTTTGACCTCCCGAAACTGCACTTCTCCCAAATCGGCAAGCCTGGAGAGGTCTGGCAGCGGTCGTTGAGGTTTAATTTGTTGCACACACAGTGGTTTTATAAAGTATTTTTTGTGACACACAAATTCATACAATGGCGGTTAAATATTAAAATAGGTAGTTCATATGACTACGGCGCGGGTCGTTATACGCGCGCGGTCAGGTAGACGACTTACGTGACGACACAACGTCGTTGGCCAATTAGCAGGGCACAGATCGGAAGATGTCGGCGCGACTGACTTCATTCCGATCATATAATCAAGGAAATGAACCAATCGAAATAATTGGCCTAAACACCGATACTAACGAATCCTTTGCAGGTGTCTTATTACCCCTTTGAATTTGTGTGATCTATTGTTCGCAATAATCTCTTTGGTCACACCGCTGTAAGACGTCATAAGACCTTCTTTCCTCTGTTGGTATTTCATGCGAATATTTGGAAGCCATTAATTAAGCTGAAGATTCGACGATTTCAAGAACCAGTGGGTGACATGTTGCTAGGAAGCTATCTTATTTACAAATGGATGAGCCTCAGTCAGTTATAAAATGCCGCAGTCGTGTTCTGACTGCGAACGAAGCACTTTTGGAGCGAGTATCTTATGACGACGATTTTTGCGCGATTTATTTGATAACGATTTTCTGTCCTACGGTTTGATTTTGTCATGTTCGTCCATACTTACAAGAACTATGGTTTATGTATGTTGTACTTCTAATAACCTTTGCAATAATTCCAACGGCGTTGTCAAATTTACATCCTATACAAATCCTCCACAAATTAGTAACAATACTGTAATAATAAAAAGAAATCTTAGAATCACTCTCATTTTTAGTTACTTGATTAAAGTAGTACACGAAGTCTTTCTCGTCTTTTTATATTTCCGATACTACTCTCACCTTATTCTTGTCGATTTGGGTCTAAGAATATATGAAAGCGTGTCCGTCTCCTTTATGTTTATACGTATCACTTTGGTTTATTCAACCAAATTGAAAGATAGAAAAGATCCGTTTAATACCGTTTTTGAGTTTCGACAATTATTTTTTCCAAAATTTTCGAATATTCTTTCTTTTTAAAATTCGTAAGGCATTTTCTAAGTAAACAGTAGCTTCTATCAACCCTTACTCTAGACCGAAAAAAAGTTCAATAAAAAAATGAAATATCACTGTGAATGTAAAACAAGGTATTTTTAAATAATGTGCCTCCATCACAGTGATGGATGGTAGCCTCCTGGCTTCGCAACGCAAGTTCATTTGTCTGGTTCAAAAAAATCATGTTTATTTTAACGTTGCGTATAAAGCGGTTATGTAAATAAGCAGGCTGGGATCATTTATTTTTATTCAGAGAATATTGTTACAACCTAGGCCCGACAAAGACAAATTCCACGTACAAATCTGTAAAAACACATTTTATTACCACATTTGAACTAACTACCTGCTTTTAGCAGGGGCGGAAGGTACACCGCTGACATAGAAAGAAGAGTAAATTTGGGAAATAGTGTGTGTACCGTACACGGCGGGATCGGTAACCCGACGGTCCAAACCCACAAGGTAATTTTTGTTACTTATATACTAGGTACTTACCTGGTACCCCAGTACTGCTACAAGGGAAACACTACGGGGGTTAGATAAATGTCTGTCCAAATGCACCCGCGCCTCGTCCTATATCGTCACAACCACTTTTCCTTGGAGTATATTACTTTATTAATCATTATAAGTGTTCCACACACTATTATTTATAAATAATGTTCAATAAATAATTAAATATGAAATAATATCACGCGAGAGCTATCACCGTGCGTCTTCGAGTCAGTTGCCGGTGTACCCGCTTTTCGACGCGATAAAAAAAGTGCATACGAATGTATCGCGCAACAATCGAAAGCCGGCGCTCGATATCTGTATTCCGAACAGTGTGAATGGAGCGTCAGGTAAACTTCTAAGCGCTAAGAACCTCAGCCAGAAGGCCCAGCTTGCCATACACAACGCGGTGCTGGGACCTATGCTTACGAAAGTAGAATAAATGCGGTCGAGATGCGAGCACTGCGCAAAATCTGCGGAGTGACGCTCGCGGACCGCGTTCGTAATACCGAAGTAAGAAAGAGAGTTGGTCTGAAAGAGAGTGTCGGGGTGAAGGTAAGGAAAGGAATGCTCCGGTGGTTCGGGCATGTGGAAAAAATGTATGATGAAAGAATGACTAAACAGATATACAATGCAAAAGTGGATGGATGCAGAAGTCGCGGAAGGCCACGACACACCTTCCATGATCAAATTGATCATGTGTTAGCAGAAGGTGATTTTAGGAGCCTTAAGAACAGACGAGCGTACATGACAAGAGCTATGAATGTCAAAGAAGCAAGTGAGGTGTGTAAGAATGGGCCTGTGTGGCGCTCTGTTGTTCGTGCCTACCCCGCAAGGGACCTGGCGTGAAGTTATGTATGTATGTATGTATGTATTTGAACTAATAGTAATCCTTTTATTATCGTCTTCTTTTGTTAACTTGTTTATTGGCATGCGTTTCTAGAGAATCTATTGTTTTATTGTCCTCGTTTATGGCAGCTTGCGGCCGAATCATTAGCCAGGTGTCACGGATTACGTCGACTACGATACGGCACATTTGTATTTGTGAGGTATAAAACGACAGCCTGATGGGGAGAGGGGACAGTGACGCGAGAACCACGATCAAGGCGAGACATGTGTACACTCGGCAAAGTATTAGTGACGGACTTTGCGTGTTTTATTGAATTACGACCTTCTACATTACGTTTGGATTTGTTGTGTTCGGTTATATTTGTACAACCTGTGTTATACGTGTTTGTGAAGTTCTAACAAATTCTATAGTAATACAGACGGCATTTTAATTCGAGCTCTTGTAGCTCGTAACGATATATTAGCTGCCATATAATTTAAGATGCCTATACAAGCAGTTGACCACTGCCGATTCTACCAGGAAACCAATATCACCGCCATTCCTTCGTATACTGTCCAAATTTATCAATTTATGAATGCATGCTAAAAACTAATAATAACTCACGGCGTCCATTGAAGTATTTAATATTTTTCGACAGAGATAAAGCGATAAAATTAGTATATTAATAAGTACACAGATGAGTAGATAAATGTCTGTTTGTAATGTCCAAACAAAAACATGACAAACATGGAGATTCCGAAAAAGTGATTTTTAGAATTTTTGTTTGTTTTAGAATGTTTCTCTCACTAAATGTTTCGGCAAATGTCTGAAACAGCTGGACCAATTTTGACGGGATTTTCACGTGTTATTGTGCGTGTTATTGAATCGTGCATTACGTTTGTACTAGTTGTGTGCAGTTATATTTGTTCCTGTTTTATACGTGTTTGTATAGTTCTAATAAATTCTATAGTAATTCCAAGGGCATTTTAATTCGAGTCCCGTAACGCGTAACACTATCTAATATATATAAATCTCGTGTCACGATGTTTGTTCCCGATGGACTCCTAAACTACTCAACCGATTTCAATCAAATTTGCACACCGTGTGCAGTTTGATCCAACTTAAAAGATAGGATAGTTTTTATCTCACAATTGGATCCAGTAGGTGGCTCTGCAATCGGGTTTAAAATTTTATTTCTTCAGGGCAGGACAACGTCTGCCGGGACAGCTAGTATATTATATATATATATTCCCCATAAATAACGTAGCTTGCGTGGGATAAATGAACTTCTTCATAAAGATGCATGCTGCTGTTACAAGCTGACAAATACGACATCCTCGTGTCAACGGGATCGAAGCCTCGTTGGTATATACTTGCATGAAAAATAAGGAAAATTCGTAAAGACGATTTATTATATTTTCCCACCGGGAAATGGGTTCAATTTTCACCTAAGTCAGCGTATTGGGTGTACACAAGCGTGACGCGTTTTCGACAAAAATTGATTACTCAGTGTCGGCTTAATCTAAAGGAAATCGTATACGGGAAGTACTAAAACTGTCTTTATTTATAAACCGCTTTTGTCCGAGGGTTTACTCACGTTAATCTAAGCTAGTGGTCGCCCATCGACTTGGTAACGGCCATGTTGCAGAGCGACTACCGCTGGGATGCTGCGGTTACTTTTTGCGAGGCAGTAATGTCTCTCAAAGAGGCCGCAGAAAGGGATAGGGAGCGAAGTCCTTCGGCGCGTACTACGGTCTCTTCTCGAGGTCGCCGGCCTTCAGCTGGCACCCGGAGAGGCAGGTACGCGCATTACTTCCCTCCCTGAGTTAGGTTCCGGAACGAGGGGGCCCTTAACTACTAGGTAAAGCAAGGTATTTAACAACTACCCCCGTCTCGAAGTGGAGTGTGTTCTCCCAGGGCACACTTCAGGCACTTTATTGCGCTGGATCGACTGTTGCGTAACTATGTTCTATATCTCAGTCTTTCCATCACAAACAAAAGCGCAGGGTCGACAGGGAGGAGGGGGCTTTTAGTGGGTATTGAGGTGCTCGCCGTGCGCATCACTCGGTCTCCACACTCCTCTGTGTAATCCATCGGACGGAACGCAAAAAGCATACAATTGCTAGCGTTACCGCCCTGTGGATGCGTGCGTTTCTAGTGACGGCCAGAGAGTGGTAAATCGTTAGGCATTTCCTCGCTCAAAAAAAAAAATATAATAATTAATGTCAAAGACTATAATCACAGATTTCGCCAAGGCTACACTGTTAATTTGACTTGGACAATAAACAAAAGAGTATATATGCGTGTGTGTATCAAATACAGGGTAGTGTGTGTAAGGTTTTTCTTATTGATTTTGGGCCTTACTTATAATAATCTTGTTAAGAAAGGATTAGCCTTCCTTAAATAAGAGACTCCTAAGACCCTAATCAATGGCTGTTTCAAATAAAACTTGCCATCTTGCCTCTTAGCAGTCACTGAAACTACCTCTCGATGTTGGTTATTTTGACAGATATTACGAGTTACTTTACACATGTTGCCGAGAACACCTTGTAAATTCTTTATTCTCATCAAGAATAAAAAAAAGTTAAATAAGAATGCGCTAAAGAGAATATCGACAAACTGTCACTGTCAGTATAAAAAGTAAATATAAAATAAACAAATAAAAATAAACTGCTACAATGCATTAATCAGAAATCGATCTAGCGAGAGTGGAAGGGGACGAGCGCAGTGTGGCGGACTGTGGAGTGAGTTTTGTTCTTTTCCGTTTTGCTTTCCACGCATCGCCCGCACACCTCTTATCCTTAAGAGGTGTTTATGGTAAGATTTTCGTTAATCAATTGCTGAGCAGTTTCTTAAAATTTAACAAACGATTATAAGTAAGGCCATTAATGTATTTTTGTGTATTTAAAAAATTATCAGCATTCTCCGCTTCTTCTCTATATAAATATAAGTGTGCAATATTCCATACTCCCCCGCTCGCGCAATTTTCGTAAAAGGCCTACAAAGTTTTTGCTACACGTATTAATATTGTTTCGAGTTTAGCGGGACTCGAAATAAAATGCCATTAGAATTACTATAAAGTTAATTAGTACTATACAAACACGTATAACTCAGGTACAAATATAACAGAACACAACAAATCCAAACGTAATGCAGGAGGTCGTAATTCAATAAAACGCACAAAGTCCGACACTATTAGATTCTGGTCATGTACACTTGTCACGCCAGTATCGTAATCGTCGCTTGACTGCCCCTCTCTCTCCATCAGGCCGTCGTTTTATACTCCACATATGCAAAATAATCCGCAACACCTGGCTAATGGTGCTAATGAGCGAATACAATAGGACAATAGGCTATTCTACATAATAATTAGAAACGTATGTGAACAAAAGAAGACGATCACAAAAGGATTAGAATTAATTCAAATGCCGACAGGTAATAAAATGTGCTTTTACAGTCTGTACGTGGAATTTGTCTTTGTCGACGCCTAGGTTGTAACAATATATAGATTTTGTAGACAGATTGAAGGACAACAGTCCTTTTATTCCTGTTGGGAGTCACAAGTCCTCCTTAGATATGGTAAATTTAATTTTAAAATCAAAATACCCATAACGCCATCTAGAAAAGACAATCAAATAATTTTGTTTTCATTGAATGAGTTCAGCAGACAGGCAGATCTGATAGGAAGTGGTTACCATGGCCTAATGGACATAATGAATGAATGAATGAATGAAAACACTTTATTGTTCACCAAAAATTAGAACTACGTTCTTAAAATATGTGCTGCTGCTCTCTAAAGAAAGACCGCAACCTCGCCACTAATGCCGGAACTCAACACTAGGTTGTTATGGCGATATTCTCTAGCCCAGGGGTGACAACAAACACTTAGGTGTGGGTTGTTTTGCGATAGGCCGTCGAGTATTTTTCTATCCTTTCATTGTGTCTCTGTCTTATTGAATATGCACTGTTTGCTACAACACCATTAATTCTTCAAAATTCATTCTGTAACATACTACTGTATGAAACATCTAAAAACAACAACTTGGGATATAAATAGAATAAGAAATTTAAAGAAAAACATGCTTTAGCTAGACGTGTTGCTGGGGAGTTTCTTACCGCTTCTTCTCCTTAATAGCAATAAATAACACGTTGCAAAGCGGTGCACATAGACTAGGAAGTAAAATTAAATTTTGACCTATATGTATGACCTTCATAAAGTGTTCTCCAGTGAATTGGAACATTGTGTCACGTTTCTGCCACTAATTTATTGATGTATAATTTAGGACAATTAAATGCCATGGCAAAAACTAACGTAATATTATAAAATATATATATATATATATATATATATATATATATATATATATATATATATATATATATATATATATATATATATATATAATATTTAATATTGACTAGGATACTGGTGTGCCTGTGCACATCATGTAAGCTATAAGGTTTCTGTGTATATAGTCTAAGTTAAATTAGAAATAATGAAGATGTTACTATTGCTACGAGTTAGCGGAGCTCGAATTAAAATGCCGTTAGACTCATTGTAGAGTTTTTTTAGAACTATACAACCACGTATACACAGATACAAATATAACCGAACACAAAAGATCCAAACGTTATGCAGAAGGTCGTAATTCAATAAAACGCTCAAAGTCCGTCACTATTAGATTCCCGATTGTAGTACACACGTCTCACTTTGATCGTGGTTTGTGGTTGTATTGGTGGTGCTTTGATATTGCAAGAGTACAACTCGACGTCTTATTTAGTACTCCCCTCCCGGGCGATTGGGCCATGGGCTCTCACCAGGGGTGCCTCACCCTATCCAATGGGGTAGCCACCATGGACGCACCACACAACTTATTTCTACCCCCACAGAGAGTAACAATTAAATTTAATTTGTGTTATTTAAATTATTGCTTTATTGTATTGTTTTGTCTGCAATTCATTTACCTTTATCAAACTGCATTATACTGTATATATTGTTGTTATTTGTGTGGTATTGTCCACCGTGACCTGACTTTATGGTTCCAGGCGGAAGAACAGCGCTAGTCCTTGTTGGCTAGCATTATGCTGAGACTGGGTCCAATTAAGGACTTATTTCATTCTAATGTCTTTTATTTCTATTTGTATTGACTTAATTTTTGTCCTAAATAGATAATATAATATAATTTTACTAAGGAAACAACCAAACAATCAAACTCAACTTCACATTTAAACATAAATGGTTTTAATCATAAAGACTTAAAGTAAATTTGAACGCTTTTTCATGGTTCTTAAACAAGCGTTGAAACTTATTATAAATCTCTATGAATAAGATCGAAAATATATAAAATGTAATAGTGATTTCGCTTCCATATAATTTAATATTCCACTATTCATTCGTTTCGGGAATTTAATTTCGCTTGCTACGAAATAGTAAATATTCTGTACATTTCCGCGCCTTCGCGGACGGTTTAGTCCAATTTGCCGAGTCAGCTGTGCCGCAGCATTGTTGCGTCAACTCATTCGTGAAAATATTCACTAAAGTACAGTCGCGGAACGAAAATGTTCGTCACCTGAAAGTCGACTTTTGCTTGCATGAGCACAAAAAGGAAACAATACTGCCAACATTTTTTTTTAAAACATACAATAGCTATTATTCTTACAATATACAACAAATAAATTAATACACATATCAGCTAAGTTTCTACTAAACAATTGGTTGCGCCGAGGAACGCCTCCTTGTAAATTCTTCGTCCCCATCTCGCCATCAAGAATAAAATAAAAGTTTAAATGAAGAATGCGCATAACAGAGACAGACTTGTCACGGCTGTCACCGCGTATAAATTACATATACATAAATTTGTTGGCGCAATAAAATAAAGACAATAAACAGTTATAATCACATTTAATCAGAAGCCCAGAATCCTAGTGTGAATCCCCGGGGGACGAGCGCACTGTGGCGGCGGACTGGTGGCGAGGTGAGTTTTCCTTGCTTCTTCTTCCCGACCCTTTGCCTTCTCCCGGCTATCGCATCGCGCCCGCACAAACACTTCATGTTACGCAATTAGCTTATACAACTATAAGAAAATTATAATATACTTGATATAATATTGGAAAAATAGATTTAAAAAAAAGGAATTAAATAATACAAGACATAGAAAAACGATACAATATGTGTATTTTTCTATAAAATTCTTAAGTCATAATTATCATTTCATAAAAAAATCGTGATACATGTTAAATATAAAAGTCAGAAAAAAAGCAAAATAATAATATAAATAAAACAACAATACAAATAAAATATACGAGTAGTACGTCATTTGAATAAAATGTTACGTTTATAGAATATGGAAACTTGAAAAAATAATATTACAATGTTGGCGAAGATAGACACTGAGATTAACAATAACAAACAAAGAGGATATTAAAACCAATAAAAAGGTTTTACATGTCTTAACAATCTTCTTAAATAAGATAGAAAATCAATTAAATTTTATTGTCAAATAGTTAAACATAATTTTCTGTAGAACAGTCTTAACAAGTGTTCGCGGAACGTTAGATGAATCAATTTGAAAATTGAAAACCGGCGAACGTTTCCATACCACGACTGTACAATAAAATATTGTAATAGTAGTAAGTTACTGCTTATATTAAAATTCATTTTCATAATTGCCTTCATACCTATACGACACTTGGATGTCAAGTCGCAGGTCGATCGGGACAAGGCAGTGGGCATAGTTCTCGAATCAACAGCCTTTAGTTATATATTTTCAACCGTAGCTTTAAATATGCTTTTTCTTTCTAGAAATGAAACTGTCTTCTTTCTTACATATATACATAGTAGGTATATACATGGTAGGCACGAACAACAGATCGCCATTCAGGCTTATTCTTACACAACTCACTTGCTTCTTTGACATTCATAGTTCTTGTCATGCACGCTCGTCTGTTCTTAAGGCTCCTGACATCACCTTCTGCTAATACATAATCAGTTTGATCATGGATCATCTTCTTTCTTCTTCTTCGTAATATAGAACCCACGATAGAGTAGAGTACTTATTAATATCCGCCAACGCAATAAAAAGTTGGACAAATGTGTGACATTCCACGAATTATGCAGTATTCCGTAGAGCTCTATGTTGCATTTCTCTATATTAAATTGTTACGAGTTGCAGGACTCGAATTAAAATGTCATTGGAAATATTATAGAATTTATTAGAACTATACAAACACATATAAGACAGGTACAAATATAACCCGACGCAATCGGTCCAAACGTAATGCACGATTTAATAACCCGCGCAAAGTCCGTCACTAAATAGATTACCGAATGTACACAAGTCTTGCTGCGCTTGTGGTTATCGCTCGACTGCCTCGTCCATAAACCGAGGCATTGCTTTATACTGCACAGATGCAATACGTCTGAGCAGCCGCGTGACCGAACTTCCTAGAATCACACTTAGCTAATGACTGCCACAAGAGATTACAATACACAATGGGCTGGTTTTCTAATCA
Source organism: Dendrolimus punctatus (assembly GCA_012273795.1). Taxonomy (NCBI): domain Eukaryota; kingdom Metazoa; phylum Arthropoda; class Insecta; order Lepidoptera; family Lasiocampidae; genus Dendrolimus; species Dendrolimus punctatus. The sequence continues at coordinate 225,718 of CM022552.1, read as the reverse complement.
CAAATTTTTAAACACAGAGTAAAAAAAGTAAAATGCCGAGAAGGTAATAAAAATGTGTTTCTACAGGGCTGCAGGTGTGAATTTGCCTTTGTCTCCACCTCGGTCGTAACAATATTATACATTACTAGCTGTCCCGGCAGACGTCGTCCTGCCCGGTAAAAAATAGGGGTAGATCGTAGAGGGTTGAAAATCTAGGGTTGTATGTATTTTGTATGTTGTATCATAAAAAAATAGAAATTAAAAATTTTGTCTAAAAATAAATAAAAAAATTTAGGGGTGGACCACCCCTAACATTTAGGGGGATGAAAAATAGATGTTGGCCGATTCTCATAGATACCGGATAAGTACAAAAAATTTCATCAAAATCGGTCAAGCCGTTTCGGAGGAGTATGACAACGAAAACTGTGACACGAGAATTTTATATATTAGATTTACAGCGATAAGGTTGTGCAATGCTGGATTACGGATCCATACACAGCTTCGCTGGTTCTAGTAGTATGGACTGTATAGGTTTATATATGAGAGAGTGAGAGGTATGCCAAATCCTGCACAAAACCAATGGGGTAATAAGTACCACTAACCTCGGTATCCACCTCCAATGGGGCAGCTAGACAGCTCCTTATAGTGCACGGCACGAACAGGTCCTCGAATGGCACTTCGGGTTGTAAGATTGGCACACTCACACAAAATAGCAAGCACGGCTTGTATAAAGTTCAAT